>CM077784.1:34377365-34839500 GCA_039737535.1 Lagodon rhomboides
TACGACATTCCTATCCAAAGTTAGTGGAAAAAGTCCCCAATTTGAGTGGTTTTTACCCCCCTACCTAACCCTAACCCTAACCCTAACCCTAACCCTACATATATAATTACCATAAGTCACTCCTAATCCTAACCCTAACCCTAACCCTAACCCTAACATCATTTTCTCTTTCGCCTAACCCTAACCCTAACACAATCACTTACCTTACCTTACACTTACCTCTATCTAACCTCTCCCTGTCCTCTTTTACTAACCTTAACCAACTCCTGGGGGCATGCCTAACCCTAACCAATGGACGTCCAGCTGAAAAATCACAAGTGTGCAACCAAAATTTGGGTACTTCAATATAGGTATCAAACGACTCCAAATGGCCTGAAACGTGCTCCTAGACATGTCCTGGAACAACTTTTTTCACAAAAACACTTGGTCAAATTTCAACTCCGGACCAACTCCATTCATTTCTAGGGGGGGACTTTGGGGGTCATAACTCCGGAACCGTGCGTCCTAGACGCTTCAAACCAAGCTCCGTCTGCCATAATTCGACCCTTCTGAACACGCCACACTTGTCCCCAGTCTCTACGACCTACGCTTCCCGAGATACACACATTTACAGACAAAAAAGGGGCGTATCTCCGGAACCGGAAGTCCTGCACACAAGTGGCTGCTACCAATGGAAAGCACGTGGCCACAAATGGGGGTAGGTCACACTTTCAACTCTCTACCACCTTCCTAGCAAAAGTTATTCAACATTATATAAAATATACACATATATAATTACCATAAGTCACTCCTAATCCTAACCCTAACCCTAACCCCCCTAACCCTAACCCACTTACCTTACCTTACACTTACCTCTATCTAACCTCTCCCTGTCCTCTTTTACTAACCTTAACCAACTCCTGGGGGCATGCCTAACCCTAACCAATGGACGTCCAGCTGAAAAATCACAAGTGTGCAACCAAAATTTGGCTACTTCAATATAGGTATCAAACGACTCCAAATGGCCTGAAACGTGCTCCTAGACATGTCCTGGAACAACTTTTTTCACAAAAACACTTGGTCAAATTTCACTTCATTTCTAGGGGGGGACTTTGACGGTCCATAACTCCAGAACCCTAATTCACACAGTCACGGTTCCGGTCTCTATCAACCCGGATCGGCCCCAGGAACACGTAGATACCACTCCCATCTCTCTACCTCACTCCTATCAAAAGTTAGTCCCAAAAGTCCCCAGTTTTTCGGGGACTTTCCGCAATATCTCCGGAACCCTAAGTCCCACATGCACGGTTCCGGTCTCTATCAACCCGGCTCGGCTAGACGAACACGTAGACACCAGAATCATCTCTCTACGACATTCCTATCCAAAGTTAGTGGAAAAAGTCCCCAATTTGAGTGGTTTTTACCCCCCTACCTAACCCTAACCCTAACCCTAACCCTAACCCACCCTAATCCCTAACCCCTAACCCTACCCTAACCCTAACCCTAACCCTAACCCTAACCTCTACCCTAACCCTAACCCTAACCCTAACCCTAACCCTAACCCTAACCTCTAACCTCTCCCTGTCCTCTTTTACTAACCTTAACCAACTCCTGGGGGCATGCCTAACCCTAACCAATGGACGTCCAGCTGAAAAATCACAAGTGTGCAACCAAAATTTGGCTACTTCAATATAGGTATCAAACGACTCCAAATGGCCTGAAACGTGCTCCTAGACATGTCCTGGAACAACTTTTTTCACAAAAACACTTGGTCAAATTTCACTTCATTTCTAGGGGGGGACTTTGACGGTCCATAACTCCAGAACCCTAATTCACACAGTCACGGTTCCGGTCTCTATCAACCCGGATCGGCCCCAGGAACACGGAGATACCACTCCCATCTCTCTACCTCACTCCTAGCAAAAGTTAGTCCCAAAAGTCCCCAGTTTTTCGGGGACTTTCCGCAATATCTCCGGAACCCTGAAGTCCCACATGCACGTGCCTGGGCTCTATCAACCCGGCTCGGCTAGACGAACACGTAGACACCAGAATCATCTCTCTACGACATTCCTATCCAAAGTTAGTGGAAAAAGTCCCCAATTTGAGTGGTTTTTATCCCCCTACCTAACCCTAACCCTAACCCTAGTTATTCAACATTATATAAAATATACACATATATAATTACCATAAGTCACTCCTAATCCTAACCCTACCCTACCCTAATTACCATAAGTCACTCCTAATCCTAACCCCTAACCCTAACCCCCTAACCCTAACCCTAACCCTAACATCGATTTCTCTTTCACCTAACCCTAACACAATCACTTACCTTACCTTACACTTACCTCTATCTAACCTCTCCCTGTCCTCTTTTACTAACCTTAACCAACTCCTGGGGGCATGCCTAACCCTAACCAATGGACGTCCAGCTGAAAAATCACAAGTGTGCAACCAAAATTTGGGTACTTCAATATAGGTATCAAACGACTCCAAATGGCCTGAAACGTGCTCCTAGACATGTCCTGGAACAACTTTTTTCACAAAAACACTTGGTCAAATTTCACTTCATTTCTATGGGGGGACTTTGACGGTCCATAACTCCACAACCGTAATTCACACAGTCACGGTTCCGGTCTCTATCAACCCGGATCGGCCCCAGGAACACGTAGATACCACTCCCATCTCTCTACCTCACTCCTAGCAAAAGTTAGTCCCAAAAGTCCCCAGTTTTTCGGGGACTTTCCGCAATATCTCCGGAACCCTAAGTCCCACATGCACGTGCCTGGGCTCTATCAACCCGGCTCGGCTAGACGAACACGTAGACACCAGAATCATCTCTCTACGACATTCCTATCCAAAGTTAGTGGAAAAAGTCCCCAATTTGAGTGGTTTTTATCCCCCTACCTAACCCTAACCCTAACCCTAGTTATTCAACATTATATAAAATATACACATATATAATTACCATAAGTCACTCCTAATCCTAACCCTACCCTACCCTAATTACCATAAGTCACTCCTAATCCTAACCCCTAACCCTAACCCCCTAACCCTAACCCTAACCCTAACATCGATTTCTCTTTCACCTAACCCTAACACAATCACTTACCTTACCTTACACTTACCTCTATCTAACCTCTCCCTGTCCTCTTTTACTAACCTTAACCAACTCCTGGGGGCATGCCTAACCCTAACCAATGGACGTCCAGCTGAAAAATCACAAGTGTGCAACCAAAATTTGGGTACTTCAATATAGGTATCAAACGACTCCAAATGGCCTGAAACGTGCTCCTAGACATGTCCTGGAACAACTTTTTTCACAAAAACACTTGGTCAAATTTCACTTCATTTCTATGGGGGGACTTTGACGGTCCATAACTCCACAACCGTAATTCACACAGTCACGGTTCCGGTCTCTATCAACCCGGATCGGCCCCAGGAACACGTAGATACCACTCCCATCTCTCTACCTCACTCCTAGCAAAAGTTAGTCCCAAAAGTCCCCAGTTTTTCGGGGACTTTCCGCAATATCTCCGGAACCCTAAGTCCCACATGCACGTGCCTGGGCTCTATCAACCCGGCTCGGCTAGACGAACACGTAGACACCAGAATCATCTCTCTACGACATTCCTATCCAAAGTTAGTGGAAAAAGTCCCCAATTTGAGTGGTTTTTATCCCCCTACCTAACCCCTAACCCCTAACCCTACCCTAACCCTAACCCTAACCCTAACCCTAACCCTACCCTAACCCTAACCCTAACCCTAACCCTAACCCTAACCCTAACCCTAACCTCTCCCTGTCCTCTTTTACTAACCTTAACCAACTCCTGGGGGCATGCCTAACCCTAACCAATGGACGTCCAGCTGAAAAATCACAAGTGTGCAACCAAAATTTGGCTACTTCAATATAGGTATCAAACGACTCCAAATGGCCTGAAACGTGCTCCTAGACATGTCCTGGAACAACTTTTTTCACAAAAACACTTGGTCAAATTTCACTTCATTTCTAGGGGGGGACTTTGACGGTCCATAACTCCAGAACCCTAATTCACACAGTCACGGTTCCGGTCTCTATCAACCCGGATCGGCCCCAGGAACACGGAGATACCACTCCCATCTCTCTACCTCACTCCTAGCAAAAGTTAGTCCCAAAAGTCCCCAGTTTTTCGGGGACTTTCCGCAGTATCTCCGGAACCCTAAGTCCCACATGCACGTGCCTGGGCTCTATCAACCCGGCTCGGCTAGACGAACACGTAGACACCAGAATCATCTCTCTACGACATTCCTATCCAAAGTTAGTGGAAAAAGTCCCCAATTTGAGTGGTTTTTATCCCCCTACCTAACCCTAACCCTAACCCTAGTTATTCAACATTATATAAAATATACACATATATAATTACCATAAGTCACTCCTAATCCTAACCCTACCCTACCCTAATTACCATAAGTCACTCCTAATCCTAACCCCTAACCCTAACCCCCTAACCCTAACCCTAACCCTAACATCGATTTCTCTTTCACCTAACCCTAACACAATCACTTACCTTACCTTACACTTACCTCTATCTAACCTCTCCCTGTCCTCTTTTACTAACCTTAACCAACTCCTGGGGGCATGCCTAACCCTAACCAATGGACGTCCAGCTGAAAAATCACAAGTGTGCAACCAAAATTTGGGTACTTCAATATAGGTATCAAACGACTCCAAATGGCCTGAAACGTGCTCCTAGACATGTCCTGGAACAACTTTTTTCACAAAAACACTTGGTCAAATTTCACTTCATTTCTATGGGGGGACTTTGACGGTCCATAACTCCACAACCGTAATTCACACAGTCACGGTTCCGGTCTCTATCAACCCGGATCGGCCCCAGGAACACGTAGATACCACTCCCATCTCTCTACCTCACTCCTAGCAAAAGTTAGTCCCAAAAGTCCCCAGTTTTTCGGGGACTTTCCGCAATATCTCCGGAACCCTAAGTCCCACATGCACGTGCCTGGGCTCTATCAACCCGGCTCGGCTAGACGAACACGTAGACACCAGAATCATCTCTCTACGACATTCCTATCCAAAGTTAGTGGAAAAAGTCCCCAATTTGAGTGGTTTTTATCCCCCTACCTAACCCAAACCACGCCCCGGAGTCTTACCCTAACCCTAACCCTAACCAAAATTTTGCTACTTCAATATAGGTATCAAACGACTCCAAATGGCCTGAAACGTGCTCCTAGACATGTCCTGGAACAACTTTTTTCACAAAAACACTTGGTCAAATTTCAACTCCGGACCAACTCCATTCATTTCTAGGGGGGGACTTTGGGGGTCATAACTCCGGAACCGTGCGTCCTAGATGCTTCAAACCAAGCTCCGTCTGCCATAATTCGACCCTTCTGAACACGCCACACTTGTCCCCGAGTCTCTACGACCTACGCTTCCCGAGATACACACATTTACAGACAAAAAAGGGGCGTATCTCCGGAACCGGAAGTCCTGCACACAAGTGGCTGCTACCAATGGAAAGCACGTGGCCACAAATGGGGGGTAGGTCACACTTTCAACTCTCTACCACCTTCCTAGCAAAAGTTATTCAACATTATATAAAATATACACATATATAATTACCATAAGTCACTCCTAATCCTAACCCTACCCTACCCTAATTACCATAAGTCACTCCTAATCCTAACCCCTAACCCTAACCCCCTAACCCTAACCCTAACCCTAACATCGATTTCTCTTTCACCTAACCCTAACACAATCACTTACCTTACCTTACACTTACCTCTATCTAACCTCTCCCTGTCCTCTTTTACTAACCTTAACCAACTCCTGGGGGCATGCCTAACCCTAACCAATGGACGTCCAGCTGAAAAATCACAAGTGTGCAACCAAAATTTGGGTACTTCAATATAGGTATCAAACGACTCCAAATGGCCTGAAACGTGCTCCTAGACATGTCCTGGAACAACTTTTTTCACAAAAACACTTGGTCAAATTTCACTTCATTTCTATGGGGGGACTTTGACGGTCCATAACTCCACAACCGTAATTCACACAGTCACGGTTCCGGTCTCTATCAACCCGGATCGGCCCCAGGAACACGTAGATACCACTCCCATCTCTCTACCTCACTCCTAGCAAAAGTTAGTCCCAAAAGTCCCCAGTTTTTCGGGGACTTTCCGCAATATCTCCGGAACCCTAAGTCCCACATGCACGTGCCTGGGCTCTATCAACCCGGCTCGGCTAGACGAACACGTAGACACCAGAATCATCTCTCTACGACATTCCTATCCAAAGTTAGTGGAAAAAGTCCCCAATTTGAGTGGTTTTTATCCCCCTACCTAACCCTAACCCTAACCCTAACCCTAACCCTAACCCTAACCCTAACCCTAACCCTAACCCTAACCCTACCCTACCCTAACCCTAACCCTAACCCTAACCCTAACCCTAACCCTAACCCTAACCCTAACCCTAACCCTACCCTAACCCCCCCCTAACCCTAACCCTAACCCCCTAACCCCCCAGGAACACGTAGATACCACTCCCATCTCTCTACCTCACTCCTATCAAAAGTTAGTCCCAAAAGTCCCCAGTTTTTCGGGGACTTTCCGCAATATCTCCGGAACCCTAAGTCCCACATGCACGGTTCCGGTCTCTATCAACCCGGCTCGGCTAGACGAACACGTAGACACCAGAATCATCTCTCTACGACATTCCTATCCAAAGTTAGTGGAAAAAGTCCCCAATTTGAGTGGTTTTTACCCCCCTACCTAACCCTAACCCTAACCCTAACCCTAACCCTACATATATAATTACCATAAGTCACTCCTAATCCTAACCCTAACCCTAACCCTAACCCTAACATCATTTTCTCTTTCGCCTAACCCTAACCCTAACACAATCACTTACCTTACCTTACACTTACCTCTATCTAACCTCTCCCTGTCCTCTTTTACTAACCTTAACCAACTCCTGGGGGCATGCCTAACCCTAACCAATGGACGTCCAGCTGAAAAATCACAAGTGTGCAACCAAAATTTGGGTACTTCAATATAGGTATCAAACGACTCCAAATGGCCTGAAACGTGCTCCTAGACATGTCCTGGAACAACTTTTTTCACAAAAACACTTGGTCAAATTTCAACTCCGGACCAACTCCATTCATTTCTAGGGGGGGACTTTGGGGGGTCATAACTCCGGAACCGTGCGTCCTAGACGCTTCAAACCAAGCTCCGTCTGCCATAATTCGACCCTTCTGAACACGCCACACTTGTCCCCGAGTCTCTACGACCTACGCTTCCCGAGATACACACATTTACAGACAAAAAAGGGGCGTATCTCCGGAACCGGAAGTCCTGCACACAAGTGGCTGCTACCAATGGAAAGCACGTGGCCACAAATGGGGGGTAGGTCACACTTTCAACTCTCTACCACCTTCCTAGCAAAAGTTATTCAACATTATATAAAATATACACATATATAATTACCATAAGTCACTCCTAATCCTAACCCTAACCCTAACCCCCCTAACCCTAACCCACTTACCTTACCTTACACTTACCTCTATCTAACCTCTCCCTGTCCTCTTTTACTAACCTTAACCAACTCCTGGGGGCATGCCTAACCCTAACCAATGGACGTCCAGCTGAAAAATCACAAGTGTGCAACCAAAATTTGGCTACTTCAATATAGGTATCAAACGACTCCAAATGGCCTGAAACGTGCTCCTAGACATGTCCTGGAACAACTTTTTTCACAAAAACACTTGGTCAAATTTCACTTCATTTCTAGGGGGGGACTTTGACGGTCCATAACTCCAGAACCCTAATTCACACAGTCACGGTTCCGGTCTCTATCAACCCGGATCGGCCCCAGGAACACGTAGATACCACTCCCATCTCTCTACCTCACTCCTATCAAAAGTTAGTCCCAAAAGTCCCCAGTTTTTCGGGGACTTTCCGCAATATCTCCGGAACCCTAAGTCCCACATGCACGGTTCCGGTCTCTATCAACCCGGCTCGGCTAGACGAACACGTAGACACCAGAATCATCTCTCTACGACATTCCTATCCAAAGTTAGTGGAAAAAGTCCCCAATTTGAGTGGTTTTTACCCCCCTACCTAACCCTAACCCTAACCCTAACCCTAACCCTACATATATAATTACCATAAGTCACTCCTAATCCTAACCCTAACCCTAACCCTAACCCTAACATCATTTTCTCTTTCGCCTAACCCTAACCCTAACACAATCACTTACCTTACCTTACACTTACCTCTATCTAACCTCTCCCTGTCCTCTTTTACTAACCTTAACCAACTCCTGGGGGCATGCCTAACCCTAACCAATGGACGTCCAGCTGAAAAATCACAAGTGTGCAACCAAAATTTGGGTACTTCAATATAGGTATCAAACGACTCCAAATGGCCTGAAACGTGCTCCTAGACATGTCCTGGAACAACTTTTTTCACAAAAACACTTGGTCAAATTTCAACTCCGGACCAACTCCATTCATTTCTAGGGGGGGACTTTGGGGGTCATAACTCCGGAACCGTGCGTCCTAGACGCTTCAAACCAAGCTCCGTCTGCCATAATTCGACCCTTCTGAACACGCCACACTTGTCCCCGAGTCTCTACGACCTACGCTTCCCGAGATACACACATTTACAGACAAAAAAGGGGCGTATCTCCGGAACCGGAAGTCCTGCACACAAGTGGCTGCTACCAATGGAAAGCACGTGGCCACAAATGGGGGGTAGGTCACACTTTCAACTCTCTACCACCTTCCTAGCAAAAGTTATTCAACATTATATAAAATATACACATATATAATTACCATAAGTCACTCCTAATCCTAACCCTAACCCTAACCCCCCTAACCCTAACCCACTTACCTTACCTTACACTTACCTCTATCTAACCTCTCCCTGTCCTCTTTTACTAACCTTAACCAACTCCTGGGGGCATGCCTAACCCTAACCAATGGACGTCCAGCTGAAAAATCACAAGTGTGCAACCAAAATTTGGCTACTTCAATATAGGTATCAAACGACTCCAAATGGCCTGAAACGTGCTCCTAGACATGTCCTGGAACAACTTTTTTCACAAAAACACTTGGTCAAATTTCACTTCATTTCTAGGGGGGGACTTTGACGGTCCATAACTCCAGAACCCTAATTCACACAGTCACGGTTCCGGTCTCTATCAACCCGGATCGGCCCCAGGAACACGTAGATACCACTCCCATCTCTCTACCTCACTCCTATCAAAAGTTAGTCCCAAAAGTCCCCAGTTTTTCGGGGACTTTCCGCAATATCTCCGGAACCCTAAGTCCCACATGCACGGTTCCGGTCTCTATCAACCCGGCTCGGCTAGACGAACACGTAGACACCAGAATCATCTCTCTACGACATTCCTATCCAAAGTTAGTGGAAAAAGTCCCCAATTTGAGTGGTTTTTACCCCCCTACCTAACCCTAACCCTAACCCTAACCCTAACCCTAACCCTACATATATAATTACCATAAGTCACTCCTAATCCTAACCCTAACCCTAACCCTAACCCTAACATCATTTTCTCTTTCGCCTAACCCTAACCCTAACACAATCACTTACCTTACCTTACACTTACCTCTATCTAACCTCTCCCTGTCCTCTTTTACTAACCTTAACCAACTCCTGGGGGCATGCCTAACCCTAACCAATGGACGTCCAGCTGAAAAATCACAAGTGTGCAACCAAAATTTGGGTACTTCAATATAGGTATCAAACGACTCCAAATGGCCTGAAACGTGCTCCTAGACATGTCCTGGAACAACTTTTTTCACAAAAACACTTGGTCAAATTTCAACTCCGGACCAACTCCATTCATTTCTAGGGGGGGACTTTGGGGGTCATAACTCCGGAACCGTGCGTCCTAGACGCTTCAAACCAAGCTCCGTCTGCCATAATTCGACCCTTCTGAACACGCCACACTTGTCCCCGAGTCTCTACGACCTACGCTTCCCGAGATACACACATTTACAGACAAAAAAGGGGCGTATCTCCGGAACCGGAAGTCCTGCACACAAGTGGCTGCTACCAATGGAAAGCACGTGGCCACAAATGGGGGGTAGGTCACACTTTCAACTCTCTACCACCTTCCTAGCAAAAGTTATTCAACATTATATAAAATATACACATATATAATTACCATAAGTCACTCCTAATCCTACCCTAACCCTAACCCTAACCCCTAACCCTAACCCTAACCCTAACCCTAACCCTACCCTAACCCTACCCTAACCCTAACCCTAACCCTAACCCTAACCCTAACCCTACCCTAACCCCCCCCTAACCCTAACCCTAACCCCCTAACCCCCCAGGAACACGTAGATACCACTCCCATCTCTCTACCTCACTCCTATCAAAAGTTAGTCCCAAAAGTCCCCAGTTTTTCGGGGACTTTCCGCAATATCTCCGGAACCCTAAGTCCCACATGCACGGTTCCGGTCTCTATCAACCCGGCTCGGCTAGACGAACACGTAGACACCAGAATCATCTCTCTACGACATTCCTATCCAAAGTTAGTGGAAAAAGTCCCCAATTTGAGTGGTTTTTACCCCCCTACCTAACCCTAACCCTAACCCTAACCCTAACCCTACATATATAATTACCATAAGTCACTCCTAATCCTAACCCTAACCCTAACCCTAACCCTAACATCATTTTCTCTTTCGCCTAACCCTAACCCTAACACAATCACTTACCTTACCTTACACTTACCTCTATCTAACCTCTCCCTGTCCTCTTTTACTAACCTTAACCAACTCCTGGGGGCATGCCTAACCCTAACCAATGGACGTCCAGCTGAAAAATCACAAGTGTGCAACCAAAATTTGGGTACTTCAATATAGGTATCAAACGACTCCAAATGGCCTGAAACGTGCTCCTAGACATGTCCTGGAACAACTTTTTTCACAAAAACACTTGGTCAAATTTCAACTCCGGACCAACTCCATTCATTTCTAGGGGGGGACTTTGGGGGGTCATAACTCCGGAACCGTGCGTCCTAGACGCTTCAAACCAAGCTCCGTCTGCCATAATTCGACCCTTCTGAACACGCCACACTTGTCCCCGAGTCTCTACGACCTACGCTTCCCGAGATACACACATTTACAGACAAAAAAGGGGCGTATCTCCGGAACCGGAAGTCCTGCACACAAGTGGCTGCTACCAATGGAAAGCACGTGGCCACAAATGGGGGGTAGGTCACACTTTCAACTCTCTACCACCTTCCTAGCAAAAGTTATTCAACATTATATAAAATATACACATATATAATTACCATAAGTCACTCCTAATCCTAACCCTAACCCTAACCCCCCTAACCCTAACCCACTTACCTTACCTTACACTTACCTCTATCTAACCTCTCCCTGTCCTCTTTTACTAACCTTAACCAACTCCTGGGGGCATGCCTAACCCTAACCAATGGACGTCCAGCTGAAAAATCACAAGTGTGCAACCAAAATTTGGCTACTTCAATATAGGTATCAAACGACTCCAAATGGCCTGAAACGTGCTCCTAGACATGTCCTGGAACAACTTTTTTCACAAAAACACTTGGTCAAATTTCACTTCATTTCTAGGGGGGGACTTTGACGGTCCATAACTCCAGAACCCTAATTCACACAGTCACGGTTCCGGTCTCTATCAACCCGGATCGGCCCCAGGAACACGTAGATACCACTCCCATCTCTCTACCTCACTCCTATCAAAAGTTAGTCCCAAAAGTCCCCAGTTTTTCGGGGACTTTCCGCAATATCTCCGGAACCCTAAGTCCCACATGCACGGTTCCGGTCTCTATCAACCCGGCTCGGCTAGACGAACACGTAGACACCAGAATCATCTCTCTACGACATTCCTATCCAAAGTTAGTGGAAAAAGTCCCCAATTTGAGTGGTTTTTACCCCCCTACCTAACCCTAACCCTAACCCTAACCCTAACCCTAACCCTACATATATAATTACCATAAGTCACTCCTAATCCTAACCCTAACCCTAACCCTAACCCTAACATCATTTTCTCTTTCGCCTAACCCTAACCCTAACACAATCACTTACCTTACCTTACACTTACCTCTATCTAACCTCTCCCTGTCCTCTTTTACTAACCTTAACCAACTCCTGGGGGCATGCCTAACCCTAACCAATGGACGTCCAGCTGAAAAATCACAAGTGTGCAACCAAAATTTGGGTACTTCAATATAGGTATCAAACGACTCCAAATGGCCTGAAACGTGCTCCTAGACATGTCCTGGAACAACTTTTTTCACAAAAACACTTGGTCAAATTTCAACTCCGGACCAACTCCATTCATTTCTAGGGGGGGACTTTGGGGGTCATAACTCCGGAACCGTGCGTCCTAGACGCTTCAAACCAAGCTCCGTCTGCCATAATTCGACCCTTCTGAACACGCCACACTTGTCCCCGAGTCTCTACGACCTACGCTTCCCGAGATACACACATTTACAGACAAAAAAGGGGCGTATCTCCGGAACCGGAAGTCCTGCACACAAGTGGCTGCTACCAATGGAAAGCACGTGGCCACAAATGGGGGGTAGGTCACACTTTCAACTCTCTACCACCTTCCTAGCAAAAGTTATTCAACATTATATAAAATATACACATATATAATTACCATAAGTCACTCCTAATCCTACCCTAACCCTAACCCTAACCCCTAACCCTAACCCTAACCCTAACCCTAACCCTACCCTAACCCTACCCTAACCCTAACCCTAACCCTAACCCTAACCCTAACCCTACCCTAACCCCCCCCTAACCCTAACCCTAACCCCCTAACCCCCCAGGAACACGTAGATACCACTCCCATCTCTCTACCTCACTCCTATCAAAAGTTAGTCCCAAAAGTCCCCAGTTTTTCGGGGACTTTCCGCAGTATCTCCGGAACCCTAAGTCCCACATGCACGGTTCCGGTCTCTATCAACCCGGCTCGGCTAGACGAACACGTAGACACCAGAATCATCTCTCTACGACATTCCTATCCAAAGTTAGTGGAAAAAGTCCCCAATTTGAGTGGTTTTTACCCCCCTACCTAACCCTAACCCTAACCCTAACCCTAACCCTACATATATAATTACCATAAGTCACTCCTAATCCTAACCCTAACCCTAACCCTAACCCTAACATCATTTTCTCTTTCGCCTAACCCTAACCCTAACACAATCACTTACCTTACCTTACACTTACCTCTATCTAACCTCTCCCTGTCCTCTTTTACTAACCTTAACCAACTCCTGGGGGCATGCCTAACCCTAACCAATGGACGTCCAGCTGAAAAATCACAAGTGTGCAACCAAAATTTGGGTACTTCAATATAGGTATCAAACGACTCCAAATGGCCTGAAACGTGCTCCTAGACATGTCCTGGAACAACTTTTTTCACAAAAACACTTGGTCAAATTTCAACTCCGGACCAACTCCATTCATTTCTAGGGGGGGACTTTGGGGGTCATAACTCCGGAACCGTGCGTCCTAGACGCTTCAAACCAAGCTCCGTCTGCCATAATTCGACCCTTCTGAACACGCCACACTTGTCCCCGAGTCTCTACGACCTACGCTTCCCGAGATACACACATTTACAGACAAAAAAGGGGCGTATCTCCGGAACCGGAAGTCCTGCACACAAGTGGCTGCTACCAATGGAAAGCACGTGGCCACAAATGGGGGGTAGGTCACACTTTCAACTCTCTACCACCTTCCTAGCAAAAGTTATTCAACATTATATAAAATATACACATATATAATTACCATAAGTCACTCCTAATCCTAACCCTAACCCTAACCCCCCTAACCCTAACCCACTTACCTTACCTTACACTTACCTCTATCTAACCTCTCCCTGTCCTCTTTTACTAACCTTAACCAACTCCTGGGGGCATGCCTAACCCTAACCAATGGACGTCCAGCTGAAAAATCACAAGTGTGCAACCAAAATTTGGCTACTTCAATATAGGTATCAAACGACTCCAAATGGCCTGAAACGTGCTCCTAGACATGTCCTGGAACAACTTTTTTCACAAAAACACTTGGTCAAATTTCACTTCATTTCTAGGGGGGGACTTTGACGGTCCATAACTCCAGAACCCTAATTCACACAGTCACGGTTCCGGTCTCTATCAACCCGGATCGGCCCCAGGAACACGTAGATACCACTCCCATCTCTCTACCTCACTCCTATCAAAAGTTAGTCCCAAAAGTCCCCAGTTTTTCGGGGACTTTCCGCAATATCTCCGGAACCCTAAGTCCCACATGCACGGTTCCGGTCTCTATCAACCCGGCTCGGCTAGACGAACACGTAGACACCAGAATCATCTCTCTACGACATTCCTATCCAAAGTTAGTGGAAAAAGTCCCCAATTTGAGTGGTTTTTACCCCCCTACCTAACCCTAACCCTAACCCTAACCCTAACCCTAACCCTACATATATAATTACCATAAGTCACTCCTAATCCTAACCCTAACCCTAACCCTAACCCTAACATCATTTTCTCTTTCGCCTAACCCTAACCCTAACACAATCACTTACCTTACCTTACACTTACCTCTATCTAACCTCTCCCTGTCCTCTTTTACTAACCTTAACCAACTCCTGGGGGCATGCCTAACCCTAACCAATGGACGTCCAGCTGAAAAATCACAAGTGTGCAACCAAAATTTGGGTACTTCAATATAGGTATCAAACGACTCCAAATGGCCTGAAACGTGCTCCTAGACATGTCCTGGAACAACTTTTTTCACAAAAACACTTGGTCAAATTTCAACTCCGGACCAACTCCATTCATTTCTAGGGGGGGACTTTGGGGGTCATAACTCCGGAACCGTGCGTCCTAGACGCTTCAAACCAAGCTCCGTCTGCCATAATTCGACCCTTCTGAACACGCCACACTTGTCCCCGAGTCTCTACGACCTACGCTTCCCGAGATACACACATTTACAGACAAAAAAGGGGCGTATCTCCGGAACCGGAAGTCCTGCACACAAGTGGCTGCTACCAATGGAAAGCACGTGGCCACAAATGGGGGGTAGGTCACACTTTCAACTCTCTACCACCTTCCTAGCAAAAGTTATTCAACATTATATAAAATATACACATATATAATTACCATAAGTCACTCCTAATCCTACCCTAACCCTAACCCTAACCCCTAACCCTAACCCTAACCCTAACCCTAACCCTACCCTAACCCTACCCTAACCCTAACCCTAACCCTAACCCTAACCCTAACCCTACCCTAACCCCCCCCTAACCCTAACCCTAACCCCCTAACCCCCCAGGAACACGTAGATACCACTCCCATCTCTCTACCTCACTCCTATCAAAAGTTAGTCCCAAAAGTCCCCAGTTTTTCGGGGACTTTCCGCAATATCTCCGGAACCCTAAGTCCCACATGCACGGTTCCGGTCTCTATCAACCCGGCTCGGCTAGACGAACACGTAGACACCAGAATCATCTCTCTACGACATTCCTATCCAAAGTTAGTGGAAAAAGTCCCCAATTTGAGTGGTTTTTACCCCCCTACCTAACCCTAACCCTAACCCTAACCCTAACCCTACATATATAATTACCATAAGTCACTCCTAATCCTAACCCTAACCCTAACCCTAACCCTAACATCATTTTCTCTTTCGCCTAACCCTAACCCTAACACAATCACTTACCTTACCTTACACTTACCTCTATCTAACCTCTCCCTGTCCTCTTTTACTAACCTTAACCAACTCCTGGGGGCATGCCTAACCCTAACCAATGGACGTCCAGCTGAAAAATCACAAGTGTGCAACCAAAATTTGGGTACTTCAATATAGGTATCAAACGACTCCAAATGGCCTGAAACGTGCTCCTAGACATGTCCTGGAACAACTTTTTTCACAAAAACACTTGGTCAAATTTCAACTCCGGACCAACTCCATTCATTTCTAGGGGGGGACTTTGGGGGTCATAACTCCGGAACCGTGCGTCCTAGACGCTTCAAACCAAGCTCCGTCTGCCATAATTCGACCCTTCTGAACACGCCACACTTGTCCCCGAGTCTCTACGACCTACGCTTCCCGAGATACACACATTTACAGACAAAAAAGGGGCGTATCTCCGGAACCGGAAGTCCTGCACACAAGTGGCTGCTACCAATGGAAAGCACGTGGCCACAAATGGGGGGTAGGTCACACTTTCAACTCTCTACCACCTTCCTAGCAAAAGTTATTCAACATTATATAAAATATACACATATATAATTACCATAAGTCACTCCTAATCCTAACCCTAACCCTAACCCCCCTAACCCTAACCCACTTACCTTACCTTACACTTACCTCTATCTAACCTCTCCCTGTCCTCTTTTACTAACCTTAACCAACTCCTGGGGGCATGCCTAACCCTAACCAATGGACGTCCAGCTGAAAAATCACAAGTGTGCAACCAAAATTTGGCTACTTCAATATAGGTATCAAACGACTCCAAATGGCCTGAAACGTGCTCCTAGACATGTCCTGGAACAACTTTTTTCACAAAAACACTTGGTCAAATTTCACTTCATTTCTAGGGGGGGACTTTGACGGTCCATAACTCCAGAACCCTAATTCACACAGTCACGGTTCCGGTCTCTATCAACCCGGATCGGCCCCAGGAACACGTAGATACCACTCCCATCTCTCTACCTCACTCCTATCAAAAGTTAGTCCCAAAAGTCCCCAGTTTTTCGGGGACTTTCCGCAATATCTCCGGAACCCTAAGTCCCACATGCACGGTTCCGGTCTCTATCAACCCGGCTCGGCTAGACGAACACGTAGACACCAGAATCATCTCTCTACGACATTCCTATCCAAAGTTAGTGGAAAAAGTCCCCAATTTGAGTGGTTTTTACCCCCCTACCTAACCCTAACCCTAACCCTAACCCTAACCCTAACCCTACATATATAATTACCATAAGTCACTCCTAATCCTAACCCTAACCCTAACCCTAACCCTAACATCATTTTCTCTTTCGCCTAACCCTAACCCTAACACAATCACTTACCTTACCTTACACTTACCTCTATCTAACCTCTCCCTGTCCTCTTTTACTAACCTTAACCAACTCCTGGGGGCATGCCTAACCCTAACCAATGGACGTCCAGCTGAAAAATCACAAGTGTGCAACCAAAATTTGGGTACTTCAATATAGGTATCAAACGACTCCAAATGGCCTGAAACGTGCTCCTAGACATGTCCTGGAACAACTTTTTTCACAAAAACACTTGGTCAAATTTCAAGTCTCGGACCAACTCCATTCATTTCTAGGGGGGGACTTTGGGGGTCATAACTCCGGAACCGTGCGTCCTAGACGCTTCAAACCAAGCTCCGTCTGCCATAATTCGACCCTTCTGAACACGCCACACTTGTCCCCGAGTCTCTACGACCTACGCTTCCCGAGATACACACATTTACAGACAAAAAAGGGGCGTATCTCCGGAACCGGAAGTCCTGCACACAAGTGGCTGCTACCAATGGAAAGCACGTGGCCACAAATGGGGGTAGGTCACACTTTCAACTCTCTACCACCTTCCTAGCAAAAGTTATTCAACATTATATAAAATATACACATATATAATTACCATAAGTCACTCCTAATCCTAACCCTAACCCTAACCCTAACCCTAACCCTAACCCTAACCCTAACCCTAACCCTAACCCTAACCCTAACCCTAACCCTAACCCATAACTCCAGAACCCTAATTCTACACTAGTCACGGTTCCGGTCTCTAACTCAACCCCGAATCGGCCCCAGGAACACGTAGATACCACTCCCATCTCTCTACCTCACTCCTATCAAAAGTTAGTCCCAAAAGTCCCCAGTTTTTCGGGGACTTTCCGCAATATCTCCGGAACCCTAAGTCCCACATGCACGGTTCCGGTCTCTATCAACCCGGCTCGGCTAGACGAACACGTAGACACCAGAATCATCTCTCTACGACATTCCTATCCAAAGTTAGTGGAAAAAGTCCCCAATTTGAGTGGTTTTTACCCCCCTACCTAACCCTAACCCTAACCCTAACCCTAACCCTACATATATAATTACCATAAGTCACTCCTAATCCTAACCCTAACCCTAACCCTAACCCTAACATCATTTTCTCTTTCGCCTAACCCTAACCCTAACACAATCACTTACCTTACCTTACACTTACCTCTATCTAACCTCTCCCTGTCCTCTTTTACTAACCTTAACCAACTCCTGGGGGCATGCCTAACCCTAACCAATGGACGTCCAGCTGAAAAATCACAAGTGTGCAACCAAAATTTGGGTACTTCAATATAGGTATCAAACGACTCCAAATGGCCTGAAACGTGCTCCTAGACATGTCCTGGAACAACTTTTTTCACAAAAACACTTGGTCAAATTTCAACTCCGGACCAACTCCATTCATTTCTAGGGGGGGACTTTGGGGGTCATAACTCCGGAACCGTGCGTCCTAGACGCTTCAAACCAAGCTCCGTCTGCCATAATTCGACCCTTCTGAACACGCCACACTTGTCCCCGAGTCTCTACGACCTACGCTTCCCGAGATACACACATTTACAGACAAAAAAGGGGCGTATCTCCGGAACCGGAAGTCCTGCACACAAGTGGCTGCTACCAATGGAAAGCACGTGGCCACAAATGGGGGTAGGTCACACTTTCAACTCTCTACCACCTTCCTAGCAAAAGTTATTCAACATTATATAAAATATACACATATATAATTACCATAAGTCACTCCTAATCCTAACCCTAACCCTAACCCCCCTAACCCTAACCCACTTACCTTACCTTACACTTACCTCTATCTAACCTCTCCCTGTCCTCTTTTACTAACCTTAACCAACTCCTGGGGGCATGCCTAACCCTAACCAATGGACGTCCAGCTGAAAAATCACAAGTGTGCAACCAAAATTTGGCTACTTCAATATAGGTATCAAACGACTCCAAATGGCCTGAAACGTGCTCCTAGACATGTCCTGGAACAACTTTTTTCACAAAAACACTTGGTCAAATTTCACTTCATTTCTAGGGGGGGACTTTGACGGTCCATAACTCCAGAACCCTAATTCACACAGTCACGGTTCCGGTCTCTATCAACCCGGATCGGCCCCAGGAACACGTAGATACCACTCCCATCTCTCTACCTCACTCCTATCAAAAGTTAGTCCCAAAAGTCCCCAGTTTTTCGGGGACTTTCCGCAATATCTCCGGAACCCTAAGTCCCACATGCACGGTTCCGGTCTCTATCAACCCGGCTCGGCTAGACGAACACGTAGACACCAGAATCATCTCTCTACGACATTCCTATCCAAAGTTAGTGGAAAAAGTCCCCAATTTGAGTGGTTTTTACCCCCCTACCTAACCCTAACCCTAACCCTAACCCTAACCCTAACCCTACATATATAATTACCATAAGTCACTCCTAATCCTAACCCTAACCCTAACCCTAACCCTAACATCATTTTCTCTTTCGCCTAACCCTAACCCTAACACAATCACTTACCTTACCTTACACTTACCTCTATCTAACCTCTCCCTGTCCTCTTTTACTAACCTTAACCAACTCCTGGGGGCATGCCTAACCCTAACCAATGGACGTCCAGCTGAAAAATCACAAGTGTGCAACCAAAATTTGGGTACTTCAATATAGGTATCAAACGACTCCAAATGGCCTGAAACGTGCTCCTAGACATGTCCTGGAACAACTTTTTTCACAAAAACACTTGGTCAAATTTCAACTCCGGACCAACTCCATTCATTTCTAGGGGGGGACTTTGGGGGTCATAACTCCGGAACCGTGCGTCCTAGACGCTTCAAACCAAGCTCCGTCTGCCATAATTCGACCCTTCTGAACACGCCACACTTGTCCCCGAGTCTCTACGACCTACGCTTCCCGAGATACACACATTTACAGACAAAAAAGGGGCGTATCTCCGGAACCGGAAGTCCTGCACACAAGTGGCTGCTACCAATGGAAAGCACGTGGCCACAAATGGGGGGTAGGTCACACTTTCAACTCTCTACCACCTTCCTAGCAAAAGTTATTCAACATTATATAAAATATACACATATATAATTACCATAAGTCACTCCTAATCCTAACCCTAACCCTAACCCCCTAACCCTAACCCTAACCCTAACCCCTCCACCCCAGCCCTAACCCTAACCTCAAAACCCCCCCGGTCCTAACCTTAACCTCACCCCCACCCCAGCCCTTATCCTAACCTCACCCCCACCCCAGCCCTAACCTCAACCAAATTCAACCAAGAAGCCATCACCAGCACCCATGCTGGTATTCTCCCAGGATTTATCTACTCTCTGTTGAGGTTAAAGGCAAATATGGGTGTGTTTGTGTGTTTGTGTGCATGCGCCTCCCCTTACCTCAGCCCAGGTATTGTCTCTGGCTGGTCTCCCGCCCAAGGAACACAACCCTCCGTCAGCACCACCTGCCGGTCTACAGCCATCTTTTGGCACAGGGGAATTCCGGGGGGACCATAACCCATCCAGGAGGCCCTCGAGCATCATAAGCATTCTACATATGCATTAATCATCTCCTCTGTTTTCTCTCCCTCCCCCTCCACCAGATGGAGCCATTCTGCTCCTTTCCACCCACATACATCATCCACACACATAAACACACAATAGGAGATAGTGTCCCTTTAAGTAAACCCATCCAGGTAGCTAGGGACAACCTATCAGGCGCTTCTACACATCCACCAATCACAGAGCTGGTTGAACCTTGGAGGAGGGAACCCACTCCCTCCCCCAACGTTATATCTACCTGCACTGGCTCACTTACTGCTGTCACTCCCTCTGAAGAAGCAGCGTGGCTGCGAAACGTCAGGGACAACAGGCCGAATTGGGCCCAACCTAGGAGCCTGTTTTTAGTAAATTCGGCATTTCTTCTTCCCTGCAGGCCTACACAGGCTGCAGTGGATTGTTTTTAGTTTTTTGGTAAAAAATAAAGATTGAAATTTTAAACTTAGTATGTCGTTGTGAGGACCCAACCACCTCGGGCCTGCTAGCCACCACCACCAGAGCCTGGAAACCAATTTGTTTGGACATCATCTACAAAGAGAAAAAAATGGATTAGTGCACTTTAAACTGAACACTGCAGACAATACTCACCTTCCACACGAGGAGCACTCCATTTTTGTCCATCCAGGTCCAGGATTCCTACGGCGGACACCAGCAGCACCAGCTGAGGCCTAGGATTGCGGCCTGCAGAGCCCTCAGGCTTCTGCCACAGGTAGGCCTCACTAACGACCATGCTTTTTAATCACAGGTCCCAGGCGGCCCAATTCGGCCTCCCAGCGGTGAATGAAGCCAGTGCAGAGACCAGCTCTACACCTAGGGCCCCCCACACCCCCTTCCTCCTTCACCACCCCCCCAGTGACCATACCAGGCAACTAGCTAAGAGCTACTTCAAGCTTATCCAAAGCTATACATCATAACAATATCATTGATACAGCCATAGCTAGCCTCACGCCACCTAAAGGCATGGCAAAACATGTAGCCAGGCTAACAGCCTTCATCAAACCCGCCTCACCAACAGAAGCAGTCAGACAGGCCCTAGCTGCTAACACGCAGACCTGGATGGCTAACACCCTCAAAATTCTGGAGGGACACTATCTTGACATCACCACAGCCATTAGCAATAGCCTCCCCTTTGATAGTGTGGCCTTCCCCATAGCAGTCAACTGGGCCAAGAAACGCTTTAAAGCGAGGCTACATCCGACTGCTGTGGGGGAGGCCGAAGCCCTACTCTGGTGTGGAACTGAAAAGTACTGCAGTTCAGGTTCCGCACTCAGCAGTCCCTCAGGGTCCCTGGTGGGGGCGACCACCCCCCCGAGCTTGCACCTGGAGAGCAGACAGGAGCCTCCACCTGCAGTCGCAGCAACACATGCGACCCCCTCTGCTCCCCAGGCCCAACCTCACCCCCTCACCCCCTCAGACTACAGCTCCCTTTCACAATCTCCCCCTACTCACCCCACTTTTCCTCCTCCTCCTCCCCCCGGCAGACACAGCTCAAAGCGGACAGTCCGCAAACGGACCAAAAGTCCACCACCGCTGTCTTCATCAGCAGACATGGGCTGTGTCGAGCCAACAATCATCAATTCACCACACTTACCTGATGTTGCCTTCTAAGATGATGGCTACTCCACCTCTGCAGCCGCTGATCTCCCTATTACCTCCGCAGGTGGTGTGGCGGGACCGGGGACTGGCATGAAACCCCAACCGGGGCAAACACTGGGCTCACAGACACTACAACAAGTGGTTGGGGATCAAATGATGAGACCGAGGTTTTTAAAGCACAACAATGCTAACCTCATGGTGAACACCACCTCCTCTGACCCCACCACTAAAAACATCTGTGCTGAGCCCAGACATGAGTCCTCCCTGGTTTCTCCACACACCCTCGGTGAGCGGCAGGCTGCAGAGGGGAGACCTAAAAGGTTAATACAACCAGCTAGGCTAACCCCAGCACTCACAAAATACAGGGCCAAACCACATGGCCAAATGGCGGCTGGGGGTCAAAAAGCCCGACCAGCTCCCAGGGACATTCAACCCACAGAGCCACAGACCCGTGGACCGTGGACGGGAGACCAGCAAGGACGACAGGGGAGGTTGCAGCACACATGGTCGACCACCTAGGTGCCCAGGCCTCATGGAACCTGAACTCAAAGAGAGAACAAAAATGTTAATCTCATGATCATCATGTCTTCATTCACTGCAATAAAGTCTTCAGTCTACAACTGTATATGTTTGTGTTTACCTTTACCCGTGTATATTGTCCCACCACAACAAATAAGGAAAAAACAAAACAAAAAATAAAATTGAATTTATACTTACCTGTCCTGAACACCAGGGCTGTAGTCAAGGAGGTACTTGCCAACCTGCACCAACAGAGGTCCTCCTTCACACCTACCGAGTTTTCTCAATTTCCATCCTGCTCTTCAAAGGCCTTTCAGCCTGATCAGCAGCTGCAGAAACAAAAATACACAAAAAAACAATCATTTACAGTTGTTGTGGTGCGACAGTATCTATTTTGAATCCCTACATGGTTATTGGCTATACATTTAGACACAACTTCAAGACAGATAGACTGATTGAACGCTATAGTGCGACGGTAAGTGTGGGTACGAGCGATAATACGGAGGCATCCCTGTAGCCAGTGCAATCCAGACCTCAGTAACCAAGCCACAACCTACCTTGCTGACCTCCTCCATCACCTCCTCCCGATCCCTCAGGTCCGTCTCTGCCAACCTGCTGCAAGTCCCCCGGACAAAACGCGGACTTGGGCGATCGGGCCTTCTCAGTTGCTGCCCCGACCCTATGGAGTTCACTTCCCTCCCACATCCAAGCCTCCCCAACCCTCGCTTCTTTCAAATCTGCACTCAAAACACACCTTTTTAAGGCAACATTACACTTCTGCAACTGCGTAATGCGCTATCCAACTGCGTAACCACGGAGACCCCTCGAGCCCTCATAGTTCTCCGTCGTGGTGCCGGATACGCAATGCAATTTCCTGACTCACAATTTCCCGAAACGCTACGAGCTGCAGGACTGCTGACCAATCGTAGCCCTTGCCGTCTCCGTTGTCGCTTGACGGAGTGACGGACACTTAAAAAATATTTCGTGCCGCCGGAGACGACGGAGAGGCTCTCCGACAGGTTCTCCGACTACGTAGAGGGCTCTCCGCGACCTACGTACAGCACTTTACGCAGTAGTAAAAATTAGGCTTTACACTAGCCTTCCCCACCTAACTCCCACCTTATTCTTCATGTTTTATCCTCTGTTTTGTTTTTAACCCTACTATGAATGAATAAAGATCTGTTCGCATAGTTTTGATAGGGCAACATGTAAAGTGACTTTGAGTACCACATAAAGCGCTATATAAATGTGATTTATTATTATTATCATTATTATCATAGATTATCCAATCCAATCCAATCCACTTTATTTATATAGCACAATTTTAAAATGAACACAAAGTTCCCAAAGTGCTGTACAAAACAATAAAAGCACAACCAAGGCACAATGAACCAATAAACACAATAGGATAATAAATTGTGATAAATTACAATAAGTTAAAATAAAATAAGATAAAAATAAGATAAAATAAAAATAAAATCAAGTAAGAAAAGCAGTTAAAAAAAATATAGACATAAAAATCAACATAAAATCATAAAATCATAAATCCTAAAAATCACACCACCGTCACACTAAGTGGTGTCGAAAGCTAAAGAAAAAAGGTGGGTTTTAAGAAGGCTTTTAAAATGTGACAGTGATGAGGCCTGCCTAATGTGCAGTGGCAACTCATTCCAGAGTTTAGGAGCTGCCACTGCAAAAGCTCGGTCCCCTCTGAGCTTAAGCTTAGTTTTTGGTACCATCAGTAGTGACTGGTCAGCTGACCTGAGGGACCGGCTAGGTGTGTAAGGGTGTAATAATTCTGTGAGATAAAATGGAGCAAGGCCATTGAAGGATTTAAAAGCAAATAAAAGAATTTTAAAATTAATCCTAAAACGAACAGGCAACCAGTGGAGTGAGGCTAAAATGGGGTGAATGTGGTCGAACTTTCTGGTGCCAGTTAAAATACGTGCAGCAGCGTTCTGAACTAATTGCAGACGAGCAATGGAGGATGCACCAGCCCCGAAATAAAGTGCGTTGCAGTAGTCTAGGCGGGAGGTCACGAAGGCGTGTATCACTGTCTCAAAAAGACGTCCGTGAATGATTGGTTTTATCTTTTTTAACTGCCTTAGCTGGAAGAAGCTTGATTTAACCACTGCTGTGATCTGGCTGTCAAATTTTAGTTCAGCATCCACTTTGACCCCTAGGTTGTTCACAATTTGTTTTCGATGTTGTGCTAAAGAACCCAGTTCAACTAGGGGGGTCATGGAGGTGCCACCAAAGACAATGACTTCTGTCTTTTTTTCATTAAAGTTTAAAAAATTCAAGGACATCCAGGCTTTGATGTCATCTAGACAGTCAAGGAGTGGCTTGACAGAGGAGTCTGGTTTTGTGAGGGGGACATAGATCTGGGTGTCGTCTGCATAACAGTGAAAAGAGATGCTGTGTTTCCTGAGGATAGAACCAAGGGGTAATAAATATAGGGAGAACAAAAGAGGGCCGAGCACAGAACCCTGTGGTACCCCACATGAGAGGGGAGCAGTGGAGGACACAGAATCGTGGAGGGAGACACAGAAGGTTCGATTTGACAGGTAGGACCTGAACCATTCAAGCGCTGTGCCGCTGATGCCCACCCACTGCTCCAAGCGAGTGATCAGAATGTCGTGGTCCACTGTATCGAAAGCTGCAGTTAAGTCTAAAAGTACAAGAACAGCACATTGACCAGAGTCAGTGACTAAGAAGATGTCATTAAAAACTCTTAAAAGTGCTGATTCAGTGCTGTGCAATGTTTTAAAACCGGATTGGAAAGTCTCAAGAATATTATATTCGTTTAAAAAATCCATGAGCTGACAATAAACAATCTTTTCTAGGATTTTAGACTGAAAGGGCATTTTAGAGATGGGTCTGAAATTTGTCAACACAGTGGGATCCAGCCCAGGTTTCTTTAATAAAGGTTGCACAACGGCATGTTTAAAATTTTTTGGGACCACACCAGAGGACAGACTGCTATTAATAATTTCAAGAAGAGAGGGTCCAACCGTCTGGAAAACTTCCTTAAAAAGTCGTGAAGGGACGATATCAGCAGGAGAACCTGAGGGTTTCAAATGTTTGACAATATCCTGAACAAAAAGCAGGGTCACAGGTTCAAATGTGTCCATTTTTGCAGCACAAGGTTCAAGGACAGAAGGATCAATGGCTGGAGGCGAAACAAGAGCTCGCAACGAAGCGATTTTGTCAATGAAAATTTGAAGGAAATTTTCACACATTTCAGGGGACGGCTCAAGGCCAACGGTCTGTGGTGCATTCAGTGCAGAGTTTATGATTTTAAACAACACACGCGGCTGGTGGCTGTTTACTGTAACAATATCAGAGAAGTATTTTCTTTTTGCCTCTTTGACAGTATGCTGGTAATGACGCCAGCAGTCCCTCAATATTTGGAAAGACACCTGCAGTTTGTCCTTTTTCCATTTCCGTTCTGCTTTCCGGCATTTTCGTCTGGCAGTACGGGTAGTTTCATTTAGCCATGGCTCCGATGAAGTTTTTTGCTGTTTGATTTTTAGTGGAGCCGCAATGTCTATGGCAGTTTGGCAAGTGTTACGAAACCAAGAGTTCAGAGCCTCTGTACCCCCTTCCCCTGAAACAGGAATGACCCAGTTTTGTCTGAAAGCAGCCGAGAAGTGAGCAGCAGTGGCGGGGTTAATAACCCGACACCTGCGAGCCGGAGCGCGAGGTTTAGCAGGGTGACGGCAGACAGCAGCTTCAAACAGTACAGGCATGTGGTCCGAAAAAAGGCATCACAGATCTCTACGTTAAAAACAGGCAAGCCATGAGATAAAACTTGTCTTGTTATCCAAGACATAATAATCGGATGATGGCACATTGTTCTGGACAGTCCACTCCTGAAAGCGTGTTGTTTCCTGCTCCCTGTTCTCTTGTTTTTCAGTCTGCCATTCGACTGTCGTCCGTCCGGTAAAGGCAACAAAAGCCGACTCAAATCCTGCCTCAGGATTTGAGTCGGCTTTTGTTGCCTTTACCGGACGGACGACGGTCTTTGGCTCATAGCTGGATTGTAAACTACCTTCACGTCACACACCTGGAGAAGATGAACTTCACTGAGCCTGAACAAGGGGAAAAAACTGAACAACTGCTACCACGAAGCTGGTTAACAATCGGATCCGTTAACTCTGGCATTTACAATCCAGCTACGAGCCAAAGATTTTAATTAAGGACATCATTAGAACCGGGGCTCTGGAAATAGAGTGAGTTTTCCTCAGTACTTCTGTCTTATTTGCGTGATGACTGATGACTGTTTCTGCTGCCAACGCACCGCGGAGAGGAGAGGAGGAGATGAAAATAGTCGGCGCCCGATAAGATCTATCCGACTGATATGCTGCATTTTTTTTTTTTTAATCAGCGGGAGCTAATTAACAGTGTGTGGATTATTTTCTAATAAAAGACAACAAAGGCTATAGGTCTGATTTCTGATTATCATTACAGCGGTGCCTCACGCTGCTCTGCGCTGCAGTAATACGAAGGCTGTCAGGACTCTATAGGCTTCATTCATAATGTATTTAGCGTGGTTAACTATCCGGTTCTTTTGTTAGAAGCTCTGTTTTAAAAGCCAAAAAGATTCGACTGACCCACAAAAAGATGAATCGCTCTTTAGGCTTTACACTTTAGCATCACTTTACTGTCTGGACTACAATCTTTTTTGCTTCTACCTGTCATTCTGAGGTAAATACTGATCGTACAGTGTCATTTCTGTAGACAAGCGGCACCATCATAACACTGATTGGTCCCCGATAAACCTCGCTGTCATCTTGCTAATCAGCCGGCCAGCAGGCTCGAATTTTTCCTGCAAAAATGAAGATTACATGTAACCGAAGCTGTTGCGCAAACACAACAGGACGTGACATTGTTTTCCCATGTTGCTAATCCCCAGGTAACAACTGCAATCACTGTGGAAACTGAGGTACGACAACGCTGAACAGACGGACGTTCAGGCCCGATGGAGAGCGCCGGTGTTGTGTCAGAGTCTGTTCCCTCTTACCGGCGGGACTTGAGATGGTCTTTCTACGAGATCAGCGAATACAGTACATTTTCTGCCTTTACACAGCACTGAGATCAGGGTTTCTAAAGCCGTTTTTATTCTGGGCAGTAAGCCACCAATCTGCCGTCCTTTTGGTGGCTCGCTCCGCGGATTTAGACAGCAATGGTGGTCTGTTTTGGTCCGCCAGTTTTGCCCCTCGGAGGGTAACGTTACACTTATTTGCGCCTCCATTGCTGTGTAAATCCGAGGCGGCAATGTGGTGGCAAATGCTGAGATGGGCGGAGGTGTGGATGACGTGCACTGCTGCGCACCCACAGCCGGGAGTTTCAAAACCAGGAAACAGCTGATCACAGCAGTCAGTTCGTCACTTCATCCACGAAGATGAGCAGCTGGAAAGCCGCTGAGATCCGGGAGATGCTAGCGTCTCCTCGCTCTCTGTAGCTGTCTTGGTTGTCCGCTTGTTGTTGTAGCGGCGAGCTAATAGCGGTCGCTACTTTCAAATTAAAAGCCCCCCGCTAAGAACCCAGTTCTAAACTCCGATGGGGTGCAATGTAAAGCTCTTATTTTGAAGAAAAATTCGACCTGCTTCTCTTCACGCCCAACTTCCTGCTTCACGTCACGTCACATGTTGACGCCTACCAGAGGAGGAAAAGTGGAGGCTTTTTGGAAAAGGAGGAATATTACACCTCCCTTTTAGACAGACAAGGCGGCACATTGCAGCCTTTACCTTGCTGCACATGTGCCACCTTTTCTATCTAAAAGGGGCTTAAGTCAAACTGGGATTCTTACCCACCAGGCCGACACCACGGTGGCCGGAGAGCCGATCACGGCCGCTCTGGACGACGCTCGTGTTTCCACCGGCTGTGTTCCACGGCGCATTTCAGCAGCGTCCCAGAAGCTGCTCTGCTCAGCCGTGAACGCGTTTAGGCGTGACGTTCCGCTTCTGAAACACTCCCAGCAGGATAAAACAAAACAGTGTCGTATACGGCACGTAACAGAGACGTGCCCGGCAGAGTCGAGGGGCACCAACAGTGATAAAAACAAAGGTTGTCTATTTCCTCTTTAATCACCTGACAGAGTTTTTCTCTGTTGCATTAAGACGGAAATAGCTCAATGTGAACGGCGTTAAATGCGTTGTGATATTAATTAAACACTTTGAGACCGAACCAATTTGGTAATAACAGGCTGAGAAACCAGGTTACCATGGTGACGTACCTCAGATAAAAGCCAGCCAGCCGGAAAACTCTGTGTTGTATCGCTGCGTATTGTGCGAGCTGTCAGACTGTACGTCTTGTTTGTGACCCAACAGAATTTCCCCGAGGAACCGCGGGGGGAACCTTGAACCTCGACCCTGACATCATAAACGGAAAACTCGCACAGTCAAAGGAGTGTTAAAGTTCACCTCCACAACAAACATTAAAGGGGCGGTCGACATTAAAAGTACTGCAATGCAGATTAGCCTGACAGTTAAAGGTGACTGCGGTGGAATGAGCCGAACATAATTTGAGGTCGACATAATTTTTCCCTCCCGAGCTAAATTGACACGGTGAAGCGAGGATCGTCCCCAAGGCCGGCGGGGGATGATCGAGATTGCATCTCCCGGGAGAGGGCCGTACTCCGTCATGTGCCGCGTTGAGAAAATGTAAGAATGTGTCTCAAGGCCTCTCCTGCGTTGTAAATCTGACAAGAGGCGGACTGCGCAGCCGCTTGACCCTTGGACCCGGCTGATGAGAGGGTGCTCGTGCAGGGTTTTCGCTCTGGGGAATAGAGACACCACACAGCGTGTAATGTTGATGTAGTGTGTTATAAGAGGAGCCCAATGTGAGGTCGCCTCACTTGCACTCACACTAAGTCAATATAGATGGAGGCGGGGACGTCCCGTGACATCTTGGCTGCCGCGTCCTTCACCATTGTTTTTCGAGCTGACCTCACCATCTGTCACTGCAGAAAACGCTTGTACAGCTCAATGACACCAACACTGTCGCGTGTCATCTGCTTTTTTACTCCGTCTTACTTCACGTCGGACGCTGAAGGTGAAAATCTTCTCTTTTTTTCACTACAAATTTCCTACAAATTTTGGTGCACAACCCTTCGAACACACCCGTAAACTTTGCTCGTCGCACTAACGCTTTAATGAGGCAGATTATTTTGGTTCGTCGGACCGTCAGAGCGTGAAGAGGGACAAGCCCATTTACATGTCCCGTGCCCTGCCAAGGTAAGTATCCTTGGCTCTGACTTGACAGGGTCAGCCTGCTTTGGCTTTGTCTCCTCTTGGGACGTCATTAAATTTCTGTTTCCAGCACCTGAACCTCTTTTAGGCAGCTGATCACGTTCCACCCTCATCTCCCTCAGCTATAATGTGATGTCCTCTTTCCAGTGCCCCGGCTCAATTTTATTTTATTTTTTAAATATAAAGTTCCTCCCAAGGCTTGGTCACTTTTTTTTATTCAGCCGTCCGGGCAGACCTTTTCAAATCGTCGCAGTGCTCGGCCCGGATTGTGCCACTTAAGGACGACCGCATTAGAAACCATCACGCGGTCGTCTGCTCTACGAAGACAAACAACACAAGAAAGGTTTTAAAGACGAGTATCAAGGTCAAGTGAAGCGTTCAAACGTAAATAGGAGCCATTAAACAACACGCTACAGGGAAGTGGCTGCACTTTCAAGCCGATGTTATACTCACTCAGACACACTAGAAATGTAGTGAAGCATAAGATCTCTACACAAAGTTGGCGGCTGTGTCTCAGGGGCAGAGCCAGCATATTGTTATCGGGAGGTCGCTGGTTCAATTCCCCTGTTAGAAGTGACTTGGGCAAGATACTGAACCCCAAACTGCTCCTGATGTGCTGGTCGGCACCGCCATCAGTGTGTGAATTACTGTAAGTCGCTTTGGACAAACGTAATCAAATGTCATCATATTACCTTTAACTGTCTTCATCTCTCAAGTGGGCTTAAAGGGATATTCCGGTGTAAATTTAATCCATGGTCTAACACACCTTGACACCGAGTAAGACTCCCCCTCGAGAGGTCAAGTTAGCTGACCGCTAGCTTAGCTAGTTTTAGCAACCTCAGAAAAGACCGCACGAAAACAATACAATATGATTATTACTCCATTACTTCCGTTCTTTTCCCTGTCAGCTCTCGATAATAAGACCGAGCATTCCATGGAGTGATAATCACACATTTTCATCCTTGAGCTGCAGAAATCTACTGCACTCGGTAATCGACTCGTCAGGGCTTCCCCACACAGGCAGGCTGCTGGAGGAGAGGGTGAGTTGTGCTGTGTTTTTAATACAAATCCGGCAAAGCTAGCAGATGTTTGATGCTTCGTACTGTGTGCTGGGACTGTACATGTACTGTTGCTGAAGTTTGGTGCTGTTCTCACCATTAATTGTGGCTTTTTGATGGCGGTTTCTAGTTGGAGACATAAGCTGCAGTGTATTGTTATCGTGCGGTCTTTTCTGAGGTTGCTAAAACTAGCTAAGCTAGCGGTCGGCTAACTTGACCTCTCGAGGGGGAGTCTTACTCTGTGTCAAGGTGTGTTAGACCATGGATTAAACTTACACCGGAATATCCCTTTAACAGAAAGAACAGAAAGCATCCAGACTGGAAACATCAGAGTCTGGCATGGTCCAGATTGAGGAGGGTCTGAAGCGGTTGATCAAAACCGCCCAGAACATCAGTGGTACCCAACATCAAGCATCAGTGACATCAAGTCATTTGTATATTAGTATTACCATTTCTCTCTCAGTATATCTCAGTATTGTTCTGTATTTTCTCTTTTCTTTAACTGACTCGATGTCGTTTAAATGACGGTCGACTCTAAACGATCTCTCGAGTATAAATAAAGACTGAATGTTTGAATAATTGAGCGAATGATTAGCACAGCTTATCGGTCCAAATCGTCCGGCTCCTGCTTCACACTGGTGTCAGTCTTCTCATTTATCTCCTGACATGAAACCTATATTTCCCCCAAAAAGCGGCAGTATTCCTTTAAATAGTTGTGGTTTGGAAACGCATATTCATCAACTCCGCGGACCTGTCACTTTTGTTGACAGCTCGGTGGACACATGTCAATCAGTCAATTGATTAGATGAGATGTTGGTGTGATGACTCAGCGTTTCCTTTGTGTTTGCAGCAACACTGTCGGGCACGTTGACCTTGACCAGACGCGAGCTCGAAGGCAACAAGTTGTACTTTCCCCTTTTACACACTGAGCTGCTGCTGATATCAGAGCGACTTCCCGAAAGGACGACTGAGCAGAAGATGGACACGATGTCACAGCCCTGCAATTTGTGGCAATTTGTGCCTTTTGTTTTTTTAACCTTCAGATGTAACTACATAGAGCCGCCTTCACAAAAACCACATCATAATTTAAAGCTGGTCAAGATGAGTGGAGCGGTTGGGTAAAGACGATAAAGTTTCACAGTACATTTTCTGACTTGAGCATCAATCGACCGGCCGAGGAGCCGCAGAGATTCACCTGTCAGTCATCGCCACACTCTCAGAGAGGACAGCTGAGGGACAAATGAAGTGCATTTGGTGTTTTTCCCTCTCGTCGTGCTGTCCACCTCGTCATCCCTGCCTTTGTTCCTCACGTATTCAGTTTGGCTTCAGCAGAAACACGAGCATGTGTTACTACAGTACAGCCACGGCTCCGAGTTTTTGTCCTTACTTCTTTTACTGATGGAGCCACAATGTGCATTTGTTAAAGCTGAGTGACGAGACGAGACGGGTGACAAAAAATGTGTCTGCGCGGAGAAAGACGTTACAAAAAGCTATTGTTGTTGGGATCTGCAGAGCTTTGTCTCCCTTCTCTTTGAATGTTTGTCTCCCTCTGTCTGTCAGCGTGAGTCTCCGGCTGGGCGTGGCTGACCTACATTCTGCTCCTCAGCCAGACTCCTCTCACCTGCTGCTCCACACACCTGCCGTCCATCTACACCCATCACAGGTTACCTGTCTTAAGCCGGTCTTTCCCCCTCCAGTCTCAGGCCACGTTTACACGAAGGGAAAACACAGATATTTACATGCGGTTTGGCCTCTCATTTACACGAAAACTCTGTTTTTATCACAGAAAACGATTATTTCTAAAAACTCCGGGCAAAGCCCACGTTTATACATAGCAGGGTATTTAGAGAAATGAATATTTCCCCCCCTCCGTTTTCAAAAATAACATCGTGCACACAACATCATTTTCAAAAAAGTTGTCATTTGCAGTGTAGGGAGAAGGATAAAGCCATGCAAGCCAATCAGAATCCTCAGAATCAACAACAACGAATAACACGAGCGACTTCCTGTTCCTTTCAAAACAACGCTCACATGACGTTAAGCATTTTCTGGCGCATAGCCTAATGAGCGTGAGAACCTAAAACCCCGTTTCTCCCAGCTGACACGACAATAACACATAACCGGAGTTTTCCAAATTCTCCACTTTGCCCGGAGGCAAAGGTTGTTTTATTCATTATTATTCGTTGTTGTCGATTCTGAGGATTCTGATTGGCTTGCATGGCTTTATCCTTCTCCCTACACTGCCGCCCAGAGGTTTGGCAGAGTTATAATGGCGCTCGACGGCGTATTTATGCGGGTTGATGTAAATGACGACATTTTTGAAAACGATGTTGTGTGCACAATGTTATTTTTGAAAACGGAGGGGGGGAAATATTCATTTCTCTAAATACCCTGCTATGTATAAACGTGGCCTCATTCCCAGAACACTTTTGGTATTTGACGACCTCTGAATGAGGCTTGACAATCAACCATATTTCATTACTGATTTTTCTTTGAATTTTTGTCTGAAATGCATGTAAAGGTATAAGATTATTTAAAATATTGAAAGGAGAAATGTAAATTATTGGCAGATGACAGGGACTGCAGTGTTTCCCACACATATATTTTCTTGGACAGGTGTATTAACGGCCATCTTTAATCGGTTTGGCGTCCCATTATAGCATAAACATTAATTTTCTTAATCTTACAAAGAGAAAGATGGCTAGAGTACAGTCTGCCCTCGTGCTCCTGTCTACTGTACCAACTTGTTGTCGCTCAGTTCACATTGTTTTGATCGGCTTCATAATTATAAACAAGCAACTTGACAACTTTATGAAACTTCCTGCTGACATTGACAGCAGATGGCGTTGCTCGGAGAGAGAGAAAACTGAAAGGAGATCGAAACAGGAAAAGAGAAATAAGCAGAGAGAAAAATAAAAAGGCATGACGAGCCGGTGTGCGTTCAGGTGGACGATTAAAGCAACACTAATTAATGTTGGCAAACTTTTAAAGAGATTCAGAAGAAAGATAGTTGATCTCCGAGTGCCAGTTTGTTGCACAGAAGTTCCACAGAGCCGCCTTAAGTGCGTACTTCCCTCTTTCTCCATCGAAGGAACATTATGCTTCCGATCGGCGTCGACATCTGTTTCTGCGGTGCATTTTCCCCGACACGGAAAAGACAGGGCCTCAGAATTTATTTTGCTCTTCAAACCAAGTCACGATGAGATTTTCTTGCCAGATTCTGTCTCCGCTGAATGGATGATTTCAATCAAAATGCCACAGGGATGCTCGGGTAATTGTTTTATCTGCGGCGGCGTCGTATCCAGAGCCATCGCCTGTGTGAGAAAAAACCGCTGGCCGCGGATTCAGGCACCGAGCCGTACGTCTCATCTCGCGATCAGACTGATTTCCTCTGATATCGCTGTCAGATAGTCCGGCGTGTGCTCAGCTTGACCCGTTTGTGTACTGGAGCATGATAAAATGGGATTGTACCTGTGATCCTATCTGTTTCTCCAATTGTACTCGTGTTCCCCGCGTGGATGGCGCGTTCGCCCCGAGGGCTGACGATTATAAAAGAAAAAGGAGTAAGGCCGGTGGGGGTTTCTTAATCTCTCATCAGTTCCGTTCAGGCTGAGATGTTGTGCCAGCCATGTTGAAGGGGAGGGATAATGACTGTGTGCTAATTAGAAAGCAGACAGGATGTGGCAGAGCAGGTACAGGTGAAGGAGAAGCGCTGTGGACACGGAGGGACCGCGGGGCTTCTGGGAAAAGGTCACGCGAGGCAGCTGTGTGCTCACTGTGAAGGATGGTATATGACACGAGGACAGAGCCGGTGACCCGACACAATCGCGGCGTCCTGACACACCACTCTGCCTCGGCGTGCTTCTCATGCAGCAGCACACCTGGTTACTGACCTGCTTTCATCTCGCAAACAGAATGACCGCTTCATTTGAAAGACGAAGGATCCTGTTCCTCTGATTGCAGCGAGGGACGACTTTTATATTAAATATTAAAACATTTGTTCCATGTTGAGGAGTACTGGGGAAAATTGTTGACTCATTCCATGAAATCGGTGCCTTTTCAACTTTGAAAAGTTTAAATTTAAATTATATTTAATTGCTATTTTTTCAGTAGCCAGGAATTAAAGACAGTTTAAAATGACAAGAAATTATATTGTGCCATCTCAGCTATGGAATTTCATATTTTATAACTGTTTTAGTCAAGTCCTGTTACTGGAAAGGTAACAGGGTTGACAGTAACAGGGTTGACCATTTCAAGCTAATTTGCCCATTGCTAGCTAAAACAAATGTTGGCTAAAGCACATGCTATGTACTTTGAAAGGAAATTACATGTACAGTAGATATTGATTATATTATGAGAAATAAATAATTGTTTGGATTTATATGTTAAAAAATGGTAACAGGGTTGACGTTGTATGCTTGTCCCCCTGGTTCAACCTTGAAAAAACATCAAAAATAGCACATCAGAGATGAGCAAAACTTACTTGCACATTGAGCTGTTAGCATCCTGGTTCAGAGGTGATGCAACCTCCTGTAAATCATGTCAAATCTAGAATGTACCGTTATTTTGATAGGGTTTTTTGGTTAGGGTAACAGGGTTGACATAAAATTAGGGGACACCGATAAATTGGTAAATATTTATTACAGTTAATATATATTTTTACCAAAAACACTGTTTCACAATAAGATCATACTTAAAACAATATGTAAATGTGAACATTTTAACATTTTGCCAACATTTTACAAATTAAAAGTCCTGCTGACGTACAACAACAACAGTGAGGGACAGGCCAAAAACCTCACCCTCATCAGCTTAAAAATCATTTTTATTATTTAAAATAATATTTAATTGATTTTAATTTGATGTTTTATTGAGGAGAGAAGACATGGTAATGTTATATTTTCAAATTACATCTTTGTTTGTTGTTACTGTAATTTTATGACTGATAATTTCTTGGGGACACAAAAGGCACCGATTTCATGGAATGACCCTGTTAGCAAACTTAATTTGATTTTTAATGTCCAGCTTGATGCTGATCCTCAGGTTCTGCTTCTCGGCCTGCCTAGACGTCATATTCAAGGGTCTCGTCAAAGAAGGCTGCTCAGTATTCTCACATTTGCTGCTCGGAAAAATATATTGCTTAGATGAGTTGATGTTCCACCTTTAATTAGGGGTTGGCACAAAGTGATATTTGACTTACTACCAATGGAATACCTAACATATAGATTCAAGTGTAAGATGGATGAGTTTTGTAGGATTTGGACCCCTTTCTTTAAATATACAGGTGAAAGACTCACAACCATTGTACTAAAAGGGATGGACTTTAATTTACTTATAATTCTTTTTTCTTTTTTAAAAAAAAAACATAGCATTTTCTCTCATATTGATATTGTTATTTTATTTTCTTTATTACTCCTTTTTCTTTGTAAATTTGTCAATTGTAATAGGACGGAGCATTTCTTCATGTCCATGTATGAATGTCTATATTTGTGTAGGTACATATACTTGGTTCCCATATTCTCTCAGTTATATTTTCACTGCTTATTAATATATATTCTCTGAGTGTGGTACTGTGTATATCATATAACAAGTAGTCCGAGATTTGTTTTTGTGGCCTTGTTGTTTTGTTGTTTGTTGTTTGTGCTCATGTCAGAAAATGTAATAAAAATATTATACAAAAAAAAACATTTGTAGCAATTTGTTGCAAGTTACATGTCTCATTTACTTTTTATCGGCCACATGTGAGCAGGATCGTAACGTGACGTGAAAAATGAGACCTTCCCCCGTCAATCTCAGTTTCCTTTACAAGCCTGTGGACAATTTGTCCAAATCTGCTGACCTGAGGTTTTTCTTTGCATCCAGAGGATGTGACTTTATGCACCTTGCGATTAACGACCGACTTCAAGCAGTCGTGAAAACCTACCACTGCACGGAGCGAAAAAGTAAATCCCCTTTAAAATGTAAGTTACAGTTTCGAGCGCTAACGGGCTCGGTGGCAATCAGACCAATAAATCTGGAAGTGCGCCTCCCGGGTCGTACGAGACGTTTGTTTGATTCTGTTGTGAGAACAGGGACGGGGGGACAAGGGTGGGATGTTTGCTATCCACGGGGATTCAATCTGTCAAGATTAGAAAAGCATTTGGTGATTTCATTAATGAGTTTTGTTGCACTGAGTGATCACAGTCGGGGGGTCTCCGCAGTCAACAATGGTGTAAAATGTAATTACCGTGAAAGTAATTATTCATACGAGGCTTTGCGTGAAGGCTGATTTTGAAAACGTGGTGATGATGATGGTTGTCTTGAGTTTTGTCACAGGAAGTCAGTTAACCAGCCATCATTCTGCCTTCCTCTCCTTTATTTTGGTAATCTAAGTTAAATTCTGTCGCTGGTTTTTGCAGCTGTCTTCCAGACCAGTTTTTATTGCTTCCTGACTGAAATTGCTTTTAGCAGAATTTCCTCTCGGGGCCGGTCCGAAGTGCAGTTTAACGTCGGCTCACTGAGCAAACAGCAGCTCCTGTTTTGAATCAATTTATTTTCAAATGTCTGTTGAGGTTTGATAGGACGTCTCGCAGTAACAAGTGAAATCAAACTGAAGTGTTTCTCCTTATTTCTTGTGTAAGGAAATGTATTCCAAATTCACCCTGCAGCTGTTTTTCTTGAAAGGTTTCATTTGTAGAATATCGCCATGCGGATGGCAGCAGATCACGAGTGTAACCAACAACTGCTGCTCTTTGCTAGCTGGTCTTATTAGCTAATTAGCTCATTGCCCATTTAGCCGTGGAGCTAGTGGCCCTGGAGTCACCAGGGCCCCAGCTCATCTGGATTTGGCAGCCTGACATGAGAGCGCACACGAACTGGGAACTGAACCCAGCCTCCGAGACTGACCGAGGTCACGACAACAGGGGATACGACGCAAAGATGATTTACAGCAGCTCCGACCAAAACTACGACTGCAGAGATGACATGACAGGCGGGGATGGGAGAGGGACGGGGTGACAAGAGAGTCGGAATATTTTCACATCTTACTTCAACCAACCAGAGGTGATTGTTGGAAGACAAACAAGACCGTATATAACAAGGCCGAGGCTACCTGGGGGCTAACTTCAGAAGACATCTCTGCAACACAACACACGGACGTCTTTGACATAACTTCAGCTCTGTCGTCTCTTCACTTCCTGTTGATAACTTAGGGTTCATGTATTGAACGTGAGATAGCACACTTCTGACCGTATCTTTATTCAGCGTCTAAGGCCCCGTCCATACGGAAACGCTGTTTTGTGTAAACGCACATGTTTTGCATCGTTTTGGCCGATCGTCCACACGGATCCTGTAAACGCACTTTTTTGAAAACGGGTCTCAGGGTGGAGAGATTCGAAAACGCAGCCCCTCCGTTTTCGTGTGGACGGTGAATCCGCATACTTTTCGATACGATGACGTCATCGCCCCACCGGACTACATGCTTGTGTTCGTGCTGCAGACGATATTGAGCCTATCAGGGTTACTAGGGCAAAATATTCTGCTCCTCTGCCACGACGCTGAGCAAAAAAAGGATTATGGACCACCGACTAGCTATTTTCATCTTCTTCTTGTTGTGTTCGGTTTCTCCTCCGGGTGTCTGTTTGTATACAGCGCTAAAGCTTTATGCACATGCTCCGTCTCTTCTTCTCTGTTTTTGGTGAATTTCCAGCGCCACCTATAGGCCTGGCATATGAACTACAGCGTGTTGAGTCGTTTACAGTGGATACGTGTGGACGCACATATTCTTGAAACGATGCCGAGGAAGACGGATAAAAAAAAGATCGTTTTGGTACGTCTGGACGGGGCCTAAGCTTCAGGACATCTCAGGTGAGCCAGTGTCTTTGATCCTGTGGTTAACTTGAAGAATATCTGTGTGAATGTATTGTGATCATTTGGAATTAAGCTAAATATCACAATGTAGGAGACTCCTTCTTCTTCTTTTGTGTCGGTCTGTGTGCAGATCATGGTCCTGAGGCACTGCCGGGCTTCCAAAGGGTCTGATGTGTGTTCCCAGCCGAGTCCACGGCGGTGGCTTGGAGAGGATTGCCATCGGGCAACATGTGAAGTTTTTCAACTGACTGTGAGGAAGCAAACAACCTGCGGGGCAGCAGTCCTGCACTGCACTGCACTGCAGTGGCTGGAACAATACACTGAAGCAAGGAGGATTCTGTTTGGACCGTTACTACAGAGCGGCACGGCGCTCCGCTGGTGGTTTCTCTCCAGGACCTGTAAGGAAACACCAAGTCTCTGCATGCCAGCTCCGCTCCAGACCTCAGTTTGTCTTTCCTCCTCCTCCTCGTGCATCATGCTACTTGTTGTGCTGGTGTCTGATAAACATCATACAGTATTCAGCACTGAACGTCTTGTCGTCCTGTCATTGCCAGGATCCTGCTCTCCTTCTCTAACTGCTGTGTTCATGTGAGGATTACCAGCTGGGCGTGTGGTGAACATGGACTGAAGCCTCAAAACACGCTCCGAGGAACCACTTTGGCATCTCTGCGTACATTTAAAAACATCTCATGAACTGTACTTAGACATGACTCAGCGATAGTTATATTGCTGTAATCTATGAGGCTTTTATTTCCGCTGCATCATGTTGGCATGATTCCCTACTCGCCTCTGGTGCTGTTCTGTTTTTACCTTCACATGTTATATATAAATCACAACTTCTGATGCGTTTACACTGGATTTGATAAATGCATTTACATGTCTGATTACTGCAGCATTCAGCCTGCACTGATGAACTCGTGCACGATCCTGGAGGGGCTTTATTGTGGGCGCTGGTTTTATTTGATGTTGTTTGATATGCTAATCTAGTTTTTCCCTTTCAACTTTTGGGACTTAGCGTTATACTTTGCAGTCAAAATGGATTAAATGTTGTTGTGAAGACGTATTAGTGACTAGTCCTCACCCTGCTCGATCACTGAGTTTTGCTGTGACACCGTTAGCAATATTATGAAGTACTGTATCGTGAAGTTAACGGTGCAATATGTTTTAAAAAATTACCAAAATGACCAACAGAATGTAAAGACAGAACAGTTTTGGCATCATGTCAAAGACATCTACATGTTGTGTTAGTTAGCATGCTAACAAACTAGCCCCATGCCTGGAAAATCTCTTTTCCCAGCAGTCCAAAGCTCTTGTGCCAGTGGTGCCAGTCCCACTAACTGCACGGCTAACTAAGCTAATGAGCCCGACTGTAGCTACAGTCATGTAAAAGAATACTGCAGTTAGCCTTTACTCTTGTGATACACTGCCCCTATTTGTTGGCAACAGGTGGTACATTCTTACATATTGCATATTTAGTTTAGTAGTTTAAGGCCCCCACACACCGCCCAAGGCCGACTTCCTTATCCGACCACTTCGTCGCTTCCTGTCTGACCCGTTCGGTAGAAAAGTCGCATTGAAACACACCGCCCCGGCTACACAGCAGCGTATACGTTCTGCGCCTGCGTGAAATGCAATAAGTCTCCTAAACATCGGGTGGCGCTAGTCTCGTGCCAGTCACCCAAAACATAAAAACAGGAAATGACAGAACGGAGTGCGGACCGTAGCTTATCAGAACAAAGCACACACAGTGTTAGCTCAGCATTACTTGCGTGATGTCGTATTACGGTGGTCTCTCTTCCACCAGGGCAGCCAGCTGCTCCTCAAAGTCCTCGGTCCACACAGCCATGGCTTCCAAACATACGTTGGTTTATCCCCAAAGTAACGAACGGTGAAGTGTTGTTTGTAACTCTGTGCCGTCTCTGTTTATGTGGTTTGTTTATCATCGTCACTTCCGCCGCCCTCCCACACGCCGCGCTGATTCGCTGGCACACCGCCAATCAGAATGGTCACTGAACAGCTAGCTAACAACCAATCAGAGTATCCGACGGCGTCCAACCTCAGACGAACCTCAGACTTTGCATGTTCAGTCAGATCAGACGCCGTCGCGTGCCTCACACAGCTGAACACACCGAACAGAGTAGCTTGAACTCGTCCAACTCTCTCCAAATGCTTCAGACGTCCGACGTTTTAGCCGGTGTGTGCCGGCCTTTAGTTAACCCCGACACTGATGATGACACAATAGGCTGGACGCTCACTCCAGTACATCTAGGATGAATGGAGATCCAGACAATGCTGTGAATGCCCTCTGATGGCAAAAATGTAAATATTAACAGACAAACTGATCCTAATAGAAATGTTGAGGTGCCACTATAAAATAATGAAGAGGAAAACTGTCAATAGGGTCATTCCATGAAATCGGTGCCTCCTGTAAATCATGTCAAATCTGGAATGTACCACTATTTTGATAGGGTTTTTTGGTTAGGGTAACAGGGTTGACATAAAATTAGGGACACCGATAAACTGGTAAATATTTATTACAATTAATATATATTTTTACCAAAAACACTATTTCGCAATAAGATCATACTTAAAACAATATGTAAATGTGAACGTTTTAACATTTTGCCAACATTTTACAAATTAAAAGTCCTGCTGACGTACAACAGCAACAGTGAGGGACAGGCCAAAAACCTCACCCTCATCAGCTTAAAAATCATTTTTATTATTCAAAATAATATTTAATTGATTTTAATTTGATGTTTTATTAAGGAGAGAAGACATGGTAATGTTATATTTTCAAATTACATCTTTATTTGTTGTTATTGTAATTTTATAACTGGTAATTTCTTGGAGACACAAAAGGCACCGATTTCATGGAATGACCCAATAATAAGTCGTGTGTTCTTGTTTGGTGGGACGTCCACAGCTGTTTATCATTAACACACATTCATAACTCTTTACACATAATGTATGGCGATGTATTATATTTCCTCTGTGGCTCTCCCGGAGCGTGAGACTCGTCCAGGCTCTGAAAAATAAAAAGCACTCAGCCACCGTTAGACCGCTCATCACTGGTGGCAGTTATTCTTCTCACCATAGCATCTTGTATGAAAAGGTTGGAGACGTGACAGGCGCGGCATTCGAATCAGTTATAAAGCCTTTAATGGCAACGTACAACACCATCATACATTAAACTGCTCCATTACATTTTTGACCCCTTCAAGAGATGCTGGAAGTCCCGCATGAAATCACTACATTTGGGGGAATTGCCTGTCTTTGTGCAGTCTGAGCGGGCGAGGTACCAATCTGGTATCAATGCTCCATCTTTCACAGATGTCACCGCGTAGAAACTCGTCGGGATCGTTTCTCGGAGCCGCCGTGTGACTTAATGAATGCAGATGACAGCAGAAATGCAGAGTTTCATGACACCGACAAAGAATTTCGTGCGGATGAGTCACATACAGCTTTTATGAGATCCTCTTCAAGAAAAGGTCAGGATGGCGATACTGTTCTCGCAATATGTCGCTAGCTAGAAATGTCATGAAAACATGTTATCAACGAGACATCGTGGTGAGTTTGAGTGTCTGCTTAAATTAGAGCAAAAATCTGTTGCATTTATCGCAGCAGAAAGATTTTATATGTATTTTGGACGGGAGATTCTCTCCACTCCTGCACGTCAACGCAGGCAGAACATCACGCTAAAACAGCTTTTGATTGAAAACTATAGAAGATATCACAAAGCAGTTTGACACCAATTTAGCTCCAATTCTCATTTAAAGGGATATTCCGGTGTAAGTTTAATCCATGGTCTAACACACCTTGACACCGAGTAAGTCTCCCCCTCGAGAGGTCAAGTTAGCTGACCGCTAGCTTAGCTAGTTTTAGCAACCTCAGAAAAGACCGCACGATAACAATACACTGCAGCTTATGTCTCCAACTAGAAACCACCATCAAAAAGCCACAATTAATGGTGAGAACAGCACCAAACTTCAGCAACAGTACATGTACAGTCCCAGCACACAGTACGAAGCATCAAACATCTGCTAGCTTTGCTGGATTTGTATTGAAAACACAGCACAACTCACCCTCTCCTCCAGCAGCCTGCCTGTGTGGGGAAGCCCTGACGAGTCGATTACCGAGTGCAGTAGATTTCCTGCAGCTCAAGGATGAAAATGTCTGATTATTACTCCAGTACTTCCGTTCTTTTCCCTGTCAGCTCTTGATGATAAGAACTGAGCATCCCATGGAGTAATAATCTGACATTTTCACCCTTGAGCTGCAGAAATCTACTGGACTCGGTAATCGACTCGTCAGGGCTTCCCCACACAGGCAGGCTGCTGGAGGAGAGGGTGAGTTGTGCTGTGTTTTTAATACAAATCCAGCAAAGCTAGCAGATGTTTGATGCTTCGTACTGTGTGCTGGGACTGTACATGTGCTGTTGCTGAAGTTTGCTGCTGTTCTCACCATTAATTGTGGCTTTTTGATGGCGGTTTCTAGTTGGAGACATAAGCTGCAGTGTATTGTTATCGTGCGGTCTTTTCTGAGGTTGCTAAAACTAGCTAAGCTAGCGGTCAGCTAACTTGACCTCTCGAGGGGGAGTCTTACTTGGTGTCAAGGTGTGTTAGACCATGGATTAAACTTACACCGGAATATCCCTTTAAACTTTGAATGAAGTTGTTTCGAGGTGGGTTGATGGCTTCATATACCTACAAGAGCTTAAAAACAAAGTAGGTCAAAGGCATTTTACAGTGAAGTGTATGCAAGACTTTTTATAATTTGCAATTTGTGTGAAAATCACAGATCAGATCGCTTCCAAAAGTCACAGCACCATGATTTATTTGTATTGTTTTGTTTTATGAATCCACCAAACTTGAACCAGTCGAACAGCAGACTTTTTCTCGGGGTTGGAATATATGATAATAATTTCAAAAAGCATGCAGGATTACAGCAGCTCTGCTTTTCCACCTTTGGAGCGAGCGCATCTAATTATGCCTTGGCCCACATAATGGATAGGAGGCCTTCAGATACATACAGAACTACGGGCTACGAAACAACAAAATGACCTTGAAAAAGAAAAAGTTGCTGTGGTCTCATTCTGCTTCCTTCAAGTTAAACTCGATACATAAATAAAGTCGGCAGCAGTTGCGGAAATTCGGTCATCAAGCCTCGTTGTTCTGTCCACGTTGCGAAGGGCGTTTAACTCGAGCGTGTCCACAGTTCAAGTGTGCGATATTAAGTGTTGTTGTCTAACAGATTGTGCAGGAACAACGGCGCCGAGCAGAACACGACATGTTACTCGCACGTGGCGAACGCAGCCGCGCGACCCACAACTCTCTGTCTGTTTCGTGTCGCCTTGCACGCCTACAAAATGAGGGTTATTACTATGGAAACTGCACTTTCTCCCTGTTTACAAAACCCCTGGCATGAGGTGCTACATGCCTCAGTGACCCAGCTAATGCTGCCACATCCCAGGTGTCTTATTTGTGTTTCTCATTGCAGGGATATGAGCTTTTCTCTTCCCCCCCCCCCACACACACAGTGTAAACAGCTGACACGCACCAAATACAGGCTGAATATTATCCAAAATGTACGAACCAGCACAGATACAGAAATCAAATTGTACACAGTGTGTAGAAACCGGAAGGAGGTGATACATAACTCCCATCAGAACAAACACAAATGTACATATTTCAGACACATTGTGTGTTTATGAGTCGACACACTCACCATCTGGAGAGACACTCCGGCTTTACAATCTGCTAAACGGTTTTTGAAGGTGTGTGTGTAGTACGAAGGCTCTCGGGGATAATAAATCATGTTTACCGGCTTCTACAACTGAAAACAGTATTGAATTGATTTCCACCGTGCCCACACACGCTAAGTAATCCTGTTTGTGTATCCTCCCGTGCTCATTGCCGTAGTGATTCTCTCCGAGCGTTGAGAGGAGCGAGTGAATGAACGGAGATTTTTTAGAGAGCTATGACACCATTCAGACTATAGAAAGACTATAAACCTGCAGCACTGCTAACAAAGCGCTCTCAGATAAACAGGAGAAAGCAGATGCCTCAGCTACAACCCTCCTCCCCTCAGTTCAGCCTCTACACAAACACACAATATGTCCTTGAAAAGCTTAATTAACTGCAGAATGGGTTCTTTTTCGGATCTGTTTCATATCACCTTTCTTTTCTCCGCAAATGTCGACGCCGCCGCCGTGTTGCGCTCTTGTAACAGATTTCTGCGCAGACAGATTGTGTCAAAGAAGAACAACGGAGAGGTCTGAACTCAACTTCATGTTTCCTTTTCTCTTTCATTTCTTCTTTAAAGCAGGACAGGAATAGTCACGTCATTTCCATTTTGTGGAGGTGATGGTGTGATTGAAGTAGAGAATATATCATTGTGCAGTACGTACGTGTTTCCCCCTTTACGTTGTGAATGTGAGAAGAAAGGTTAAAGGAATTCCTGGAGATGTATGTAAAATTATCCTGAAACACACACATCCCATTCTCACCCAGATGTAAATTAAAAGCTCTTGTTAAAACCATTTGGAGTACAGACAGTGTTTTGGGCTCTTTTGATTGTGAAGCTCTGTAACTGCTTCTGTCATGGATCTTAAAGAGTTTGAACAATGAAATATACCAAAATAAATCTGCAGATGACCTGTAACTTCCTAACCTGACTCTCGCCAGATGAATTTGGTTCCGCCTCGCTCCACTCATCCATCTGGGATCGCTCCATTGGAGATGTGTTTCAGAAGGCTGGGCCTTATCAAAAATCCTTGCATATGATTGGATAAACCACTTGTCTGTCATCTTTATTGACGTGCTACTTCAACCGCTCACATCGAAACCAACCTGTGACGTTGATGAGAGCGACGTTCTTTCAACGAACAAATATTGGGTAGATTGGACGACACGGATGAAACAGCAGCATCAATGTTGACGCTTGCTTCCTCGATGCGAGCCGCCATTGTTGTCCGAATCAAAACAGTCGCTTCTCCGCTACGTCACATCTATGAAACTCCCGCCCAGCGGTCCTGATTGGCTCGACCATAAAATCTGGTGCTGAAATCCCTCCCAACGGGAGCGATCCCAGATGGATGTGAGTGGAGCTAGGCGGAACGAAATGCATCTGGCGAGAGTCAGGTTAGTAACTTCCCCCTATCAGCTGCAAAAACTCAAACTGTCCACATCAGATAGTCGTACATGATCCAACATTTAAACTATATTGCTGAAAATGGACACTTCACATGTTTTTATAAGGAAATATATAAACGCATCTGGCAAAAAATGCTGTTTTGTGACCTCAAGTCTGTAATTTAACTCATTACAGATATTTATTTCCTTATTAACCATCCTATAGTTAAGAGCAAAATTTGCATAACTTCCAAGTGTAGACGTTGAAACCCCATAAAGAGTTTATATTCCCAGATTTGATTTCCCATCAGCTACATGACGCGTCGATCATCCGCTGGCTGCCGTGTACGTTTCCCGGAGAGAGGGGAGGGAATAGAAAGCGGGTTTCCCGTCTTCGCAATGCTTCTTTGGCTGTTGTAGGCTCCAGTCCGGGCATAGAAGCTCATATCTCAGGATCTCTGGTGGGGATGATGGTGTTTTGGATTGAATGTAAGAAGTTTTAGATATATAAACTCAATAATCAAACGCTGCGATTGCCGTTTTGTCGCCATTTATGCATGGAGTACTGTGTTTTGGACAAAATATTAAGATCAATATGAAATATATGAAGAAAACCAGCATTTACTTGAACAACCCTCTATTAACTGTCACTTCACTTCACTTGATTTCCTCCTGTGGACTCCTAATAGAGGGCTCTGAGGCACTTAAACTTGTCATTTTCTTGGTAGAACAGCCTCGGAGAGAAATCTTTCCATCCACACATCCGATGTCTTCCTCTTCTCCAGGGTCGGGTCGCGGTGGCAGCATGCTTAGTCGGATATTCCAGATGTCCTTCTGCCCAGCAGCGCTTTCCAGTTCTGCCTGGGGGGATCTCAAAGCGTTACCACGGCAGATAAGACATGTTATCCCCCCCTCCAGTGAGTCCTGGGTCTGCCCTGGGGTCTCCTCCCAGTTGGTCGTGCCCAGAAAAACCTCCAAAGAGAGCTGCCCGGGAGGAATCCTAATCAGATGCACCTCAGCTGACTCCTTTCTACTCCTCTACTCTGAGCTCACCACTGATGTCTGAGCTCCTCACCCCACCTGTGAGGCTGAGACCGGCCACCCTCCTGAGGAGGAAACTCATATCGACCACTATTCGATGTACCGAGGGCGAGTCCACGAAGCCACGGTGCAGGATGACCGGGTACCCTTCTCACCTGCCACCCTTCACAAACTGCACCTGACCTTGTTTCAGAGGTACATATAACAGTAAAGTTGAAACAGTTTTCCAATATTCTTTTATTTTGACAGATTTGGAATATTTCAGTAAACACGGTTGTGAGAAACTCGAATTCAGATCCATCTAAATTTAAATACAGCTGTCTAATGGCACACACACGATCCTGTCAGACCCCTCTCACCTGAGACCTCAGGAGTTTACCTGCAGAGCTGTGACAGCGTCTGTGTGTGTGTGTGTCATCGTAGTAAACATGTCGTCCTGAAGACGCCTATCTTAGCAGGAACCACCACAGAAGCAGTTTGAAATACTTATAGTACTCTGTGGACGGATTCTGTCAAGCGTGTCGCAGCGAGGGAGCTGAAAATAGAGGAGGGGGGGTGGCCCATATTTGTGTTGATGCAGGCGTGAAACTTCACAGGTGTGTAGCTCAGGTACAAATGAAGGCTGAGTTCGAAGATGGGTGTGATCCGACCCGTGACAGGTGCAATCCTGTCGATTCCTGTCGATTCAGGATGGTTTTAATTGTTTCTTTTTTAATTAACAAACTGACCGGAAAGGACAACACAGTTTAATACTGTTTTACTTTGTTTATACGTGGCGGACCCTGCCACCTTTCTAGCTTCAAACAGTGTGCTGGGACCTTATTTTCATCTGAGAACAGCTTGTTTGAGTTTGTGTTATCACCTCATTAATATTGTAAATAGTCCAAAACGACACAACTTCACATACTGTTGATTTCTAGAAGTTACACGTTGCATCGTCTAAAACCAGGTTTGAATCGAGCTCTGTATCTAAATATCTCCGACGGCCCGTCAAGTTTGGAACGACAGATTGGGTCTTTAACTGTTCAACCTTGTCCTGGCATTGGAATGAAATGACTTATCATTTTTTTGGACAAACATTCACTCCGGCCCGCTCCGCTCCGCGCCGCAGACCGCTCTGTTCTTTAATTTGAGAACTAGAACGTGACTCATCTCATAATCTTTTAAGGCGCTTCAAATTACATTACAAACAAGGTCAGAGCACATTCTGAAATAATAAGATTTCGATAATCACTTTTAATCCCCCCCCCCTCCGCCCGCCTCCCCCACCCGCTGCTGCTACACCACAAGACAACTCGCGCTGTTTATCTATTTCCCGTCAGTGCCGTTGCAAATAAACAGTTTTGTTTTCCTCTCTCAGTTCGGGTGGGGAAGACAACGCCTCACCCACCTCCCACGCCTCCCTCCGACGCCCGCGTTGTCGAGTTGATCTCGTATCCGTCTGCCGTGGAGATTTCCACACGTCAGCCGGTGGAGAAAATCTCACCCCTCTGCCCCCACAATGCACTTGGGCCAGGTTCATTTAGGTGTGACCACAGGATTGGTCCCTCTGGGAGCAATTAGCCCTCGCTAAAGGCTCCGGGATGGTGGGGAGCGGCGAGATGTCAAACAATGGCTTCACCCCTCGTCAGCTAAACGCCTGTTAGCCTCGGCTCCTGAGAGGAGGGGCCGGCTGCCAGCGGTTTGTGTTTCTGCGTGACTGCTGCCCGGCTGCATCCGCATCCGCGCTCACAGCGGCTTCAGACTCGGTTCGATATAACCTGCTTCCCTGCGTAATGTCATGATGGGAGGAGGAGGATGTGTGTGTGTGTGTGCTGAGACTCTTAAGAGTGATTAAAAACAATTGTGTTGTGTCAAAATCCATTCAACCGTAAACCACAAGGTGCCCGTTTGTTTAACAAACTGTCAAACATGTATCGGGTTTTTTTTTCCGTCGCATCAAATCCTTAACGAAACGTCAGATCTGAGCTTTAAAAAAAACTATTTCGACGGCTCTCCTCAGACTGAAAAAACTGACGCAAAGCCGATGAAACTTTTTTTTTTTTCAGAAAAACAATGCTCATGCTCCTCTTCAAAGTCTCATTCATCTCTGTCAGTCACCCCTCAAGCGCTGACGATTTATTCATCACGCGGGAACAAAGCGCTCCAGATTTGTTTCTCGGGGATTCAAAAAAAAAAAAGGCGACGATTTCTCTCTATAAGACGATAATGTAAATCCCGGCTAATGGCGGCGTTAACTTGTTGTGAGAGGCGGCGTCTGCTTTGTCAACACTGATGAAAGTTTCTTCCCTGCACTATATCATCCTTTTCATCCGCGGCACAAAGACACCTTGTGACAGGGTTTCTTTTCCGTTTGCCAAAGAGAGGAGGAGAAAAAAAAAAAGACCAGTTGTTATGGTTACAAGTTATAAATAGAGCAGCTCGGGAGTGTAGGTGACAAGGGAACAGAGAGTTTCAGGATGAAAGACGCAGATGAAATTCACCCCACAATCCCTTGCTGCAGATCTGCTAACTTACAGGGAAACATCCACGCAGGCAGACTCAGAAACATCCGCCCAAGATAAACTTCTGCCGCATTAATTAGAGCTCACCTGCAAATCACATCATCTGTTTTTATTCCTGCTTCCTGTAGACTGATATCTACGACGGAGTATTAGGGCCAGACTAAGAGAAAAAAAATATATTTTGGAGGGCAAATTACGAGAATAAAGTCATAATATTACGAGAATAAAGTAGTAATTTTAATGAGAACTCTTCCCGCTGCGTTAGAATGAGGAATGTTGAGCATCACTTGAAGAGTTGCGGCTGCTGGGCTCAGGCTAAGGCGACTGTTTGGTTGAGCTGGTCACGTCAGATCTGAACTCTATCGAAGCTTTTTTCTCATTAAAACGACTTTTTTCCCCTTGTATTATTATTACATTATTCTCGTAATTATTACGACTTTATTCTCGTAACATTACGACTTTATTCTCGTAACATTACGACTTTATTCTCGTAACATTACGACTTTATTCTTGTATTATTACGACTTTATTCTCGTAACATTACGACTTTATTCTCGTATTATTACGACTTTATTCTTGTATTATTACGACTTTATTCTCGTAACATTACGACTTTATTCTCGTATTATTACGACTTTATTCTCGTAACATTACGACTTTATTCTCGTAACATTACGACTTTATTCTCGTATTATTACGACTTTATTCTCGTAACATTACGACTTTATTCTCGTAACATTACGACTTTATTCTCGTAACATTACGACTTTATTCTCGTAACATTACGACTTTATTCTCGTAACATTACGACTTTATTCTCGTAACATTACGACTTTATTCTCGTAACATTACGACTTTATTCTCGTAACATTACGACTTTATTCTCGTAACATTATGACTTTATTCTCGTAACATTACGACTTTATTCTCGTATTATTACGACTTTATTCTCGTAACATTACGACTTTATTCTCGTAACATTACGACTTTATTCTCGTATTATTACGACTTTATTCTCGTAACATTACGACTTTATTCTTGTATTATTACGACTTTATTCTCGTAACATTACGACTTTATTCTCGTATTATTACGACTTTATTCTCGTAACATTACAACTTTATTCTCGTATTATTACGACTTTATTCTCGTAACATTACGACTTTATTCTCGTAACATTACGACTTTATTCTCGTAACATTACGACTTTATTCTTGTATTATTACGACTTTATTCTCGTAACATTACGACTTTATTCTCGTAACATTACGACTTTATTCTCGTAACATTACGACTTTATTCTCGTAACATTACGACTTTATTCTCGTATTATTACGACTTTATTCTCGTAACATTACGACTTTATTCTCGTAACATTACGACTTTATTCTCGTAACATTACGACTTTATTCTCGTAACATTACGACTTTATTCTCGTAACATTACGACTTTATTCTCGTAACATTACGACTTTATTCTCGTATTATTACGACTTTATTCTCGTAACATTACGACTTTATTCTCGTATTATTACGACTTTATTCTCGTAACATTACGACTTTATTCTCGTAACATTACGACTTTATTCTCGTATTATTACGACTTTATTCTCGTAACATTACGACTTTATTCTCGTAACATTACGACTTTATTCTCGTATTATTACGACTTTATTCTCGTAACATTACGACTTTATTCTCGTAACATTACGACTTTATTCTCGTAACATTACGACTTTATTCTCGTATTATTACGACTTTATTCTCGTAACATTACGACTTTATTCTCGTATTATTACGACTTTATTCTCGTAACATTACGACTTTATTCTCGTAACATTACGACTTTATTCTCGTAACATTACGACTTTATTCTCGTATTATTACGACTTTATTCTCGTAACATTACGACTTTATTCTCGTAACATTACGACTTTATTCTCGTATTATTACGACTTTATTCTCGTATTATTACGACTTTATTCTCGTAACATTACGACTTTATTCTCGTATTATTACGACTTTATTCTCGTATCATTACGACTTTATTCTCGTAACATTACGACTTTATTCTCGTAACATTACGACTTTATTCTCGTAACATTACGACTTTATTCTCGTAACATTACGACTTTATTCTCGTATTATTACGACTTTATTCTCGTAACATTACGACTTTATTCTCGTATTATTACGACTTTATTCTCGTAACATTACAACTTTATTCTCGTAACATTACGACTTTATTCTCTTAACATTACGACTTTATTCTCGTAACATTACGACTTTATTCTCGTAACATTACGACTTTATTCTCGTATTATTACGACTTTATTCTCGTAACATTACGACTTTATTCTCGTAACATTACGACTTTATTCTCGTAACATTACGACTTTATTCTCGTATTATTACGACTTTATTCTCGTAACATTACGACTTTATTCTCGTAACATTACGACTTTATTCTCGTATTATTACGACTTTATTCTCGTATTATTACGACTTTATTCTCGTAACATTACGACTTTATTCTCGTAACATTACGACTTTATTCTCGTAACATTACGACTTTATTCTCGTAACATTACGACTTTATTCTTGTAACATTACGACTTTATTCTCGTATTATTACGACTTTATTCTCGTAACATTACGACTTTATTCTCGTATTATTACGACTTTATTCTCGTAACATTACGACTTTATTCTCGTATTATTACGACTTTATTCTCGTAACATTACGACTTTATTCTCGTATTATTACGACTTTATTCTCGTAACATTACAACTTTATTCTCGTAACATTACGACTTTATTCTCGTAATATTACAACTTTATTCTCGTATTATTACGACTTTATTCTCGTAACATTACGACTTTATTCTCGTAACATTACGACTTTATTCTTGTATTATTACGACTTTATTCTCGTAACATTACGACTTTATTCTCGTATTATTACGACTTTATTCTCGTAACATTACGACTTTATTCTCGTATTATTACGACTTTATTCTCGTAACATTACGACTTTATTCTCGTAACATTACGACTTTATTCTTGTATTATTACGACTTTATTCTCGTAACATTACGACTTTATTCTCGTATTATTACGACTTTATTCTCGTAACATTACGACTTTATTCTCGTAACATTACGACTTTATTCTCGTATTATTACGACTTTATTCTTGTAACATTACGACTTTATTCTCGTATCATTACGACTTTATTCTCGTAACATTACGACTTTATTCTCGTATTATTACGACTTTATTCTCGTAACATTACGACTTTATTCTCGTAACATTACGACTTTATTCTCGTATTATTACGACTTTATTCTCGTAACATTACGACTTTATTCTCGTAATTTCCCCCAATTTTTTTATTTTTTTAATTTTTTTTCCTCTTAGTATGGCCCTAATACTCCGTCGTAAATATCTACGGCAGGACCTTTTTTTTTGTTATTGCCGGCCGCTGTGACTCTGCAGTTTTAAAGTTCAGCGTTGAAACAGAGCAGCTGTGAGATGTGGGCAGCGGGGCTCGTTTCCCCAACCTCCCCTGTGATTTTTGGCATTTGTGTCATGCACATTGTTCCCTGCCCCAGTGCCCGGCACCGAGGGCCTCCTGATATAGCCCCGTAATTAGAAGCAGCTCAAGGATTTAATGAAGAGGCGCTCACTTGATGGCAGCGGCGCTTGAGACATTGCCAGTGGCTCCGACTTCAAAGCCGGAGATATGGCTCCTCGGCAAAGGCCGGGGAAAAGCTGCGACGAGATAACAAGTCATGGCTTTCTTTTGATTTGTGGCATGCCAGGGCACTTAACTATATAGGTTCGCAGCCAGCGAGGGCATGCAAATGGCTGATCGGTGCGGCATTGCGCTACCGGGGCGACGACGAGTATCATCGGCAATAGAGCCCGGTAATGATGCGAGTGGGAGGGCGAGATAAGATGAGTTTTTTTCCTCCTCCTCCCGCTGATCCCCAGTCAGTAGCAACCAGGATCAGCTACTTTAGAGTGGGCTGCCTTCCAGAAACAAAACTCAGTCGGAGCTTTGTGATCAACCAAAAAAAAAAAAGGCTTAGAGGGAGGAGGCTGTGTTTCAAAGTCATTCTCAACTCTCTTTGACTGCAAACTTAAAGAAAAAGAAGAAAAAAAAATCGCCGTAGTTCTGCCGGAAAAGTTAAATGACATTTTCGGAGTGTGAAGGAGCATTAATGACGGCTCGCCGTGACTGTTTGATTGTGAGGCGGCTGGGATTGTGTTAAGTGTTAATCACACAGTACACGGTGTTGTGTGCTGGTCTGCGAGGATTAATGAAGCAGATAATGTCCTCCGCCGTGTCGCTGAAGGGTTTCCACCCCCACATTTATTTCACATTAACTCCATTCCTCCAACTCCATCGCACTGATAAGACACTTTCCTTTTCACTTTGATCAACTCTACTTCTTTCACGATTCCCTTTCAAATTATTACATAAGAGCTTTCCATAGGGTATATATATATATTCAGCGCACTTGTATACACGCCTTCACGACTTTGAAGCATTTTTGAAGAAGGACTTAAGAGATCAGGCGTCTTCCAAATTATAAATCTCTAGATCTGATTACAAATGCGCGTCCTAATCTCAAATGAGGAACACAAATAGCAAGTGACAGAAGATTTATTCTCTATTTCACGGTGTTCAAAATTTTTTTTTTTTTCTCAGCAACACAGTCATTATCTCTCCGACTGGCACCACAGATTGTACCCCGTCACAGAAGGAGGACCGCTCGGGGTTTTAAGAAACTTTGAAGATGTAGTTTTCTTTTTTTCAACAGACTCTTTTTGCCTTCAAAGATAGAATTACATAAAGAATTAATCTTTTTTTATATATATAGTTGAGACCCTTTTGAGGATTATGCTCATGTCTTTCTCAGCAGTTTCAATCTTTTGTTACACTGAACAACAAAAAGGCTCATTTTAAATTTAAAAGAAAGGTTAAATATAAACGCTGTGTTCGCCTGTCTGGCTGCAGCAGATGTGATTCACTGAGTTTTACCACCATTGCAGTCTTTCTAGAGAAGAACATCACAATAAAAAAGGTGCAATATGTAAAAGTTTTAGCTGAAAACATTTGCACGGCTAACCAAGCTAACTAGCTAATGGCAGCTTCACTTAGCGATCACCCTTGTGATATTCTGCCCTATTTTCGTTTCATATGAATTTGACACCTTAAATAAATAAATAATAGATGATTCCCCTCGTTTTATATTCTGCTTTGAGTTTAGGTTTTCCTGAAAATGTCTGCTGGACTGCCAGTGTGCAAAAATGTGTTCAAATCCATTTAAGAGAGCTCTTTTCCTTTCCTTACACTCAGCCAAAAATATATGCATCACTCTTGTTCTTGCTCCCATTTTCCATAAGTTCAGGTAAAAGATCTAAAACTCTCTCTGTGTAGCAAAAGAAACTTTTCAGTGTTGGAGCACAAATTGGTTGAAATCCTTCTAAGTGAGCTCTTTTCCCTTGCCAAAGTAATCCATCAGCATCACAGGTGTTTCATATCAAGATGCTGATTAAACAACACGATTAGTGACAGGTGGGCCTTGAACTGGTCATTAAAAATTATGCACCTTAACTAACTAAAACCTGTTGTCCTGCTGTTGGCCAACGGACAACAGGTTTTAGTTAAGAGTTTTGTGTTGTTGAGACACAAAATGTTACCCTCAGATTGTGGAAAAATACATTTTAATCATTGTTTTTCTCATTAGAAACATCTGGTGGGCCAAATTAAACCTGATGGTGGAACAAGAGGCCCTGATCCAGAGTCAAGCTGCAACATGAGGTGATGGCAGCGATGGACCTCACCGTACACTCTTAGAAATAAAAGTTCTAAGTAGAACCATATCAGGTTCTTCGGCTTGTCCTCATAGGAGAACCCTTTTTGGCTCCAGGTAGAACCTTTTATAAAGGTGGAGGGTTCTACCTAGAACCCAACATAAAGGGTTCTACCTAGAACTGTGTGTGTAAGGTTCCACCCAGAACCCCCCATGAGAGGTTCTACAAAGAACCCATACAGGATCTTATACCCATGCTTTCAACAATCCCTGAAGAACTCTTTCTCCAAAAAAGGGTTCTCTGGATCAAAATGGTTCTTACTGGAACCGTTAGTGCTACCAAGAACCCTTTTAAAACCCTTTATTCAGGAAAGGGTTTTTAAAGGGTTCTCTGGATCAAAATGGTTCCTACTGGAACTGTTAGTGTTACCAAGAACCCTTTTAAAAACCTTTATTGAGGAAAGAGTTTTTAAAGGGTTCTCTGGATAAAAATAGTTCTTACTGGAACCGTTAGTGTTACCAAGAACCCTTTTAAAACCCTTTATTCAGGAAAGGGTTTTTAAAGGGTTCTCTGGATCAAAATGGTTCTTACTGGAACCTGTTAGTGTTACCAACAACCCTTTTAAAACCCTTTATTCAGGAAAGGGTTTTTAAAGGGTTCTCTGGATCAAAATGGTTGTTACTGGAACTGTTGTGTTATAGAACTCTTGAACGTTTCTTCGGGAAAGGGTTTTTCAGAAGCGAATGGTTCCAGGTAGAACCTCAGCCCTTGTAGAAGAACCCTTTTGGAACCCTTATTTCTAAGAGTGTATCTGTGTGTTCACATTACCATGAATGAAATGCTCCTGTGTTCGTTGTTTATATGTGGTGTCCTGCACAGACATGTACAGTCAGATCAGGACTCAAAGAAAAGAAACAACAGACTGCTTCTGATGGTTTGTGCTGAAATTCTTGTTGTATCAGGTGTCCATGCTGCTGGTCTCAGACTCATCTTGCGGCTGGGCGTGGCGTTCCTGTGGTCTAAGGTTGCATATACGTGCCAAATTCTCAGGAACAACATTGTGGATGGCTTATGGTCGTGAAATTAACATTCAGTTCAAGGGAAACAGCTTAGACAGGTAGACATTCCTGCTGTCAGCATGCACAAATGAAACCACACTAGTCAACAAAGAAAGATGTGGCTCCAAAAGAAACTGCGGTCTGTCGCTCAGTCATTCTGGCTCCAGAACACCACAGCCGCCGGCCCACCGGCACCAGCAGCACTTCATATCGAGGCGAGTAGGATCAGGTGTGGACCTCCACGAGGAGGAGGAGGGCGACACCTGAGTGAAAACACAACACAAACACGGGCTGTAACAGTGACCTTTAATTATGACCAGTTCGAGGCCCACCTGTCACTAATCACGCTGTTTAATCAGCTTCTTCTCGATATGCCACACCTGTCAGGTGGATGGATTATTTTGGCGGAGGTAAGAGCTCGCTTCAACGAATTTGTGCTCAAACACTGAGAGGTTGTTGGTTTTTTTGTACACATAGAAAGTTTTAGATCTTTTACCTCAACTTATGAAAAATGGGAGCAAGAACAAGAGTGATGCGTATGTTTTTTGCTGAGTGTAATCTTTTGATAGATGAAATGTCAGGAAAAACCGCCCATCACAATTTTCCAGAAGCAAAATTACTTGTTTGGTCCAAACATCATTTCCAAACCTTTTTTCCACTTTACTGATGCAGCAAGATGAAGAAAAGTGGCAAATCTTCACATTTGAGAAGTTGGAACCTGCAATCGACTGTATTTTTTTTGTTTCTTTTAGAAATGACTTGAACACACTGGATGTTATTTCTTTCTTTCTTGGTTAGGCTGGCGCTCAATCAAGTAAATAAGAACAAATCGTCTCTTTTTTTATCCAACAACCACCATGAAACTCTGTTTGACATCTGTCACGTTTAAGTCGGACAAACAGACACAGGTGAGACACACAACTCAGTGTGCTGGTCTGTAGTCAGTTTGTGGGGTCAAGCACACACACATGTCTTTGCTATTGGCTGTGGCTGCAATTTCAACAGTGCAAATTCAACGATGTTAAACTCCATGTGAAGTGAAATGGGAATTCGCTTCACAATAGGATGCAAATGTGTTTGGTTTTTTTCATTTCCTGTTCATAAACTGGGAGTGAAAAGGAGGCGAGCGTTTCATTAACGTGTGTGTGTGACTGCTAACCTGACTCTCGCCAGATGAGTTTCGTTCCGCCTCGCTCCACTCATCCATCTGGGATCGCTCCATTGGAGATGTGTTTCAGAAGGCTGGGCCTTATCAAAAATCCTCGCATATGATTGGATAAACCACTTGTCTGTCATCTTTATTGACGTGCTACTTCAACCACTCACATCGAAACCAACCTGTGACGTCGATGAGAGCGACGTTCTTTTAACTAAAAAATATTGGGTAGATTGGACAACACGGATGAAACAGCAGCATCAGTGTTGACACTTGCTTCCTCGATGCGAGCCGCCATTGTTGTCTGAATCAAAACAGTCGCTTCTCCGCTACGTCACATCTATGAAACTCCCGCCCGGCGGTCCTGATTTATGGCTCTACCATAAAATCTGGTGCTGAAATCCCTCCCAACGGGAGCGATCCCAGATGTATGTGAGTGGAGCTAGGCGGAACGAAATGCATCTGGCGAGAGTCAGGTTATGTGACTGCAGCCTCAAAGTTTAACTTCGTCAGCTTCCTTCCTCGGCTCTTTGATGTATCATCTGGTGTTTTCCTGCGAGTTAAAGCGACACTCGACTGAATTAAATGCTCTGTTATCTAAATAAAATCACAATGACATTTTTAAAAAATGGGGGTAGCTGCATGTGGTGGTTTGGCTGCAGGTTGAACAGCAGAAATCATCTTTACTTGGACACTTTATCATGTTACCAGAACAACTTTTACATGCATTATTGCTAAATGATATTAATATTTAAATCTCACACTATCTCTGGTGGGATTATATTTATTATCTAAATGAATAACCAGTAATCGCGGCACACGACGGGACAGGGGGCGTCGCCGTGTGAGTATAAAGCCCAACATGTCTGCAATTAACTTCTAGCCTCCATTCCCCCTCCAAAGCATAAATAACATTTATGTTGCACGGTTTCTATCTGTGCAGCTCTGCAGGGTTAGGTATATTATCAACTCATTACAATGGCGCACACACGGGCTCCTTTATTCTCATTAATCTGCCAGCCTGCCGCCCCCCACGCTCGCTATCTTCACCTAATGAGTATTTATGACCCGGCACTGTCCGCTGCGATGTTAGAAAACTACACATACGATACATCGTGAACTCGGGGCCTGAAATATAAGTATGAGTGGCGAAACAACACATTTACAGACAACAGAGAGTCTGTAACTCCTGAATACAAGAACAATGCAAAGCCTCAATGACTCAGTACACTCAAGGTGTCCAAACTGATGAAGCATCAGCCTTTCACAAATCATCTGAAACATCTCTCTCACTTCGCTCGTCTGCAAATCCGTCCCACTGTTGTCACTGTACTCGCTGCGCAGCTTTAACTGATCTAAATTAGAGTCATTTTCTCTGCAGTGCGCCGCAATTAAACTCTGATCTTAAACACTCTCGCAGCCATTCAAATTCTCAACCAGCCCAACTGAGACATTAGATGACTAAACACTGCTTCTTTCAATGTCGTACTCTCTCTTTTCCTTTTCCTTTTTTTTTTTTAGTAGATAAAGACATAACTGGCCTCCAGATTGTTTTCATATTTGCAATACAATTTGTATGTAGAGCGAGCGAGAAGTGCAGAATAAATTCCCGGACGGCCTTGATTTTAAATATTCACACGGAGAGAGAAAAAAAAAAGGAGGAGAGAGACAACAAGAGGAGATCGGCTTTTGTGTGTTTTGCTCATGTGCTGCTCAAGGACTCGCGGAGCTGCTCGCCCGTGAGCGCTCAGCCAGACAGAACACCTGGCCTTTTCAGCCCGACGGAACGAACAGAGGAGCTGCAGCTGATCTTCTCTTTTCAACGCTTCCGAAGGTCAAACTATACATGACTGTAATTCTTTATGTGGCTCTACGCACGGCGTCCGGCGCTTTAGACAACCTCTGCATCTCTGGGCGTGCAAACGTAATACGCCTGTTTACTGATGAGCAACTCTGACGTTTGGACGCAAAGGTTGAGGAGAGACACTAAAGATGAAACGCGAAATACAAACACGAGGAAAGCTGGAGGCTCCGGTTGTAAATGTGCTCAAAAGTTAAGGTATTGTGTTAAAATATGGCTATCCATATGTCACACATACAAAAAGTACTTCAGTAAGTAAGTATCTAATGCCGTTTTTCCACTGACAGTACCAGCTCGCCTCGCCTTGGCTTAGCGTGGCTGTACTTGGTTTGGTTTCATTAGTATCTCTTCAGCGTGGGCGGGTCGTCATCAACGTGGGCGGGTCGTCATCAGACGTGGGCGGGTCGTCATCAACGTGGGCGGGTCGTCATCAACGTGGGCGGGTCGTCATCAGTGACGTACTTATCCACGCGACACATAAACAGGGCTAGCTGTGGGCTACGCTAAACACGTCCACCTTTTCATTTCTTGTCGCAGCATCAAGCTCGTTCTGGATGCGTCTTCAGCGACAACGCTCAGGAGCGTCTCCACCTCTGCCACGGTCCACGCCGTGTTCCTGCGCGTTGTTCCTTCCATGTAATCGCTACGTTGACTGAACGCAGATGCTAGTTTTTAAAGGTAGCGGGTGTCAGGCTCGGACGTCGCGCTCGCCATGAGTCATCAAGTGGCGTCGCTCTCTGTCCAATCAGTGGCCGGCTGCCAGCTTACGTCACACAGAAGTATCAGCTCAGCTTGGTTGGAACTTATACGGAGGTGATACTAAAAAAGCACCACTTTAGCAGGTACCAGGTACCAGATTTCAGTAATGGGAACGCAAAAAAGGCGAGCTAAGTCGAGGCGAGGCGAGCTGGTACTGTCGGTGGAAAAACGGCATAACATAACAGGTACTTAAGTATCACACATCATTTTCCTGCAGTTAATGTCCTCAAGTATCAAAAGTACAAGTAAAATTAAATTATACATTTATTCAGCTCTGATGCAAAATGTGCCTTCAAAATGGAGTAGAAGAACAAAAAATGGGAATACTCAATAAATTTACTGAGTTACATTTCATCACTCAGACACACTGTAGGTCTTGTTTGTCTGGAGTCAGACGATGAGATGAATCAACTACGGGGAACGTGAGGCCCAGACGACGCTGTTCTGGGTTCTGTGAGAACAATGGGGCCCTGACAGATGGCGTGAGGCAGGTACGCTGCAGGTACGCTGCTTTTATCGTCTAACAGCTGCAGACGCACACTGAAGTGATAAATCAGCTCCTGAGAGCCAACGTGTGTTATTCTATAAAAGTTGATCTAAATTAAGATTTCTGCATTGTGTTATTTGTGACGTTTGTTTCAGGGGATTCATTTAAACACGTAAGGCAAAGAAAATAAAAATGGCTTCATCCCAGTTCTCACAAAGTACAGCAGAGAAGAGCGAAGCACAAAACACATCCGGCTGCAAAAAAGAGGAATAAAAGTAAAGCAGAGGTACAAGGACGCACATGTGTAACTTTACTGGACTTCATGTCAGGACAGGTTTTATCAGGAGCACAAAAAAGTTTTAAAAACTGAAAACACTCAGTTTAATTGTTCTGAGAGATTTTGTTCAGTACAGTTTTAGTTTTAAAGGTGAGCTACGTACAAACTCTCTTTGCTTTTATGACTGAATCAACAAACTGACCTTAAAGGATCAGTTTTATCAGGAGCGTTTAATACGCAAAATCGACTGCTGACCCCAGGCGTTTAAAAGAAGCAGGCGGCTATTCGCTGCTGGCCTTTATTTATTTCTACACAGACCTGCACCAGGCCATTATTGTGATGACAGTTGTATTTCACAGCTCCAAGCTTAAACGTAGCGTCATACTTTTTATTTTTCTTCCTTCTTACGTCATCATTTATGTCCATTTGCTGTCCGTTCTCCTCCGTGTTGACCTGTCCTCCGCTGTCGTTCTCTCTGACACTTCCTGTTTTTTGTCAAAATAAGAGTCAGTCGGTCATCTCAGATTACGGTACACCCTTTTCTAACGTTAGCTACTTCTCTTATTTTGACAGAAAACGGAAGTGCCAACTGTTTACTTCTGCAAAAATAATGCAAATAATCGCCCCGCGGTTATTCGGGTGGGCGTTTAACACGCAAAAAGGGTGCTGACCCCAGGCGTTTAAAAGAACCAGGCGGCTATTTGCAGCCCGGCGATTAACTGGTGAAATACGGTATATGTATGTGGCAGACCCTGCCACCTTTCTCGCTTCAGAACAGTGTTCTGGGGACCGTTATTTTCCTCTGAGAACAGCTCGTTGATTCACTTATGGTCTGGTAGTATAAAGTGCCCCTTTAAGCTTTTCTCATTGTCAGGGTTCCCACTTTCCTGAATTATTTCCAGGACAGCGAAAGTGTCCTGGAAAAGTCCTGGAAAATAATTTCAGGGAAGAGTGGGAACCCTGAAATAATTTTCCAGTAAAACTTAACCGTTTCCAGGACATTTGTCCTTTTTTCTCATTTTCCATTATGTTTTCCATGACTGGAGAATTGGTCAATCATTTTCCAGGTTTTCCAGGACACGTGGGAACCCTGACATTGTATATCTTCGGCTTCCAGTCTCACTTTCCAAAATGTCTGTGTGAAGTTACCTTCAAATATGTCATTTCAACCTGATTCATACTTGTAGAAGAGTGTGCATCTTCACTTTGGTTAAATATTCCTTTTTTATTCAGTGTTCTGATCTCATTGGATGTTTTAAAAGAAAAACTGCGTTAAACAAGCGTCGACCTCTGAAATATCTCTCACGGAGGAACCTCAGACAGCTGTGGACGGTGCAGGGGCCCGCGGTCGGTCCACAACACACTCAGGGTCGCGGTTTTCTCTCCGACAGCTCCTCTCCGAGTCCTTGTATGCTGATTTTGATTGACTACGAGGAGCCCTTTGTGTCTTTTTGAGATGAAAACAGATGGCGGCCATTCTTTTCTGCTCCTGCGCTGTTAAACCTGAAGGACGTCCGAGGGTAATAATGACCGATCTCGCCCGCGAGACGCTGGCACCGTCGACCTCCAGCGGAAAGAAGTTGCATAATAATTGAAATTATTCCCCGGCTGAAGTGAGGGGGGGGGCTTTAGAGCGATCCAGTTTTTAGAATTTGACGAGGACAAATCCTGATGAAATATGCCGCGCTGTCCCTAATCCCCCTTCAATCACAAACAGCTGTCCCGGGTTATGGATGTGACTGTTGCTTAACCTGCAGAGAGAGTAAGCAGCCTTTGATCTGGATTTGGCTCGGCCCCAAACTAACCTGATCCTTTTTCCCCGCCATCTGCCATGTTTTTTCATTACTCATGTACATTTGGAAAGCTAAACCGCATCAGAAAGAGGTCGTATTCCTTTATGAGCCTTCATTTAACTCCCAATTTAAGCACACACACACACATTTCCTGGTTGTTATTCTCACTTACCCCCGCCGGCATCTGGGTGGTTATGAAGTGCAACCACAGTCATCACCTTCCTCAAGTCGGTTAGAGATTTATTATAATGTATGCCGGTTCCGTCAGCCTGCAGGGGGACTATAGTTTCCCTCTTTGAGCTAATTACATAAGTCCGACACAGTGTTTACATGTATGAAGGTCGAGGCCGGAGCTCGCTGTAAAGAGCCGCTGGTGTGAATTTTACATGCGGAGAACATAAAGGTTGTATTTCTGCCGTATTTATTCCCCAGATGTCTCATAATGCATTCTGCGTTCAGACTCCGCTGTTTTACATTCAGCTCGAATAATCCTGCTATTAAACTAAAAGCTTCTCACTGGAAGTATGCAATTTTCCCAGAGGAGCGTCTTTTGTGCTCCCATATTGTCTCCTGTGCCGCCTCATAAATACGAGGTGCCGTATTCAGGTGTTGCAGGTTTCCCCCCTCCTGATTTATTCACAGTCGTGGTAAGGAGTGTGAAAAATCAGGAACAAGGACTTAATTGATGTGAATACAATTTAATTAATTCTCAAACACAATACTGAAGTCCCTTGTGCACTTCTCCACACAGAGGAAACAATAAAGGTGTCCTTCTGTGGACCATGTCAGGTGATGATGATGTGAGTATATTAAGCAAGAGAGAGGGTGGACATACGTTTTCCCATGAAACTGAGGTTTTCCTGCTGACATGAGCTGCTCTTGAAGTGTTAGTGAAGGATATGTAGATCTGTTTTCATGCAAATGCAGATTCTGGTGTTCGTCCCCAAAAGTGGCATAAGTCAGGACACACACCGGCTCCAAAACAAAAGACAGAGCTCATTAATAAAAATAGAGACAGAGTTTGACGTCACAACACATATAGTTGTTTCCTGACTTCTGGTGAGGCTGAATGTTGTGTACGTCGTATCGCAGTGCTCCAATTTAAATGTATTATTAATGTATCAGTCGCACGTCGTCGGGATAAATCTGAGGCATTTTATCAACACAGAAAAAAAAACAACTACAATCTCCCCGGAGAGCTCGACGTTTAAATCACGAAGAGCTTAACTCTCGGGCGCTTTAGTGTAACTTCAGAGGAGGTAAACTGATTGACATCTTTTCTTAACAGGATGGAGCTCTGAAACTATTTAGAAATGCAATCACACAGAAAATCATGCTGATATTGAACAGTTCTGCTAAACTCCAGATTACACTAAATGGCAGCATGGTATATTTACAGTTAAAGGCTAACTCCACCAATTTTACACATAGATGTTGGTGGAACAGGTGTGCATATATAAAAGCCTTTTGCATCTGTGGTGCCTTAAATCAAATCAATTTTATTTACATATACAGCCCAAAATCACAATCACATTGCGTCAGTGGGCTCTACAATCTGTACAGTGAACGTCATCTTCTGTCCTTAGACCCTCGATTCAAGTGAGGAAAAATTGCCATATTGAGAAAATGAGGGGAGGAAGAAAGATGGAGGAAACCTCAGGAGGAGCCACACAGGAGGGATCCCTCTCCCGGGACGGACAGACATGCAGTAGATGTCTCAGAACAACAAAATCACAGTTTCCAGATTGCATTCATAGAATATCTGATACAAATAATTAGACAATATATGTAAGGAGCGTGGGGAAAAGGCATCAGATCGTACAGATATATGGAGATAGTAAGACAGAGGGGAGCTGTGATCAATCAGAGCCCGAGGTATGGCGATGCAGATCCGTCAATATGCGAGGCAGCGGGAGTCGGGAGAGACAGATGTTCCCAGGGGCCCGTGAATGCCACAGAGTGACATCACTGGAGGCAATTTATCAGATTACATGCAGCTTCTTCTGCAGCCAACACAGGCTTTGTTCTACTATTTTCATACTGTGTATGCAGTTGTTCTTCTTCGGAGGTCCAGAAGAGCTACAGCGAGTGAATTAGACCTTCTTCACCTCTACAACCAGAGCCAGTCAGGAGTAACAAGATCATTACAGTCTTAATGCTAAACACGAGGCTTCATAACACTAGCGGAGGGTTTACAGTTGCTTTTAGTACAATGGAGAAAAGGGTCATTCCATGAAATCAGTGCCTTTTCAACTTTGAAAAGTTTAAATTTAAATTATATTTAATTGCTATTTTTTCAGTAGCCAGGAATTAAAGACAGTTTAAAATGACAAGAAATTATATTGTGCCATCTCAGCTGTTTTAGTCAAGTCCTGTTACTGGAAAGGTAACAGGGTTGACAGTAACAGGGTTGACCATTTCAAGCTAATTTGCCCATTGCTAGCTGAAACAAATGTTAGCTAAAGCACATGCTATGTACTTTGAAAGGAAATTACATGTACATATTGATTATATTATGAGAAAAAAATAATTGTTTGGATTTATATGTTAAAAAATGGTAACAGGGTTGACGTTGTATGCTTGTCTCCCCTGGTTCAACCTTGAAAAAACATCAAAAATAGCACATCAGAGATGAACAAAACTTACTTGTCACTGAGCTGTTAGCATCCTGGTTCAGAGATGATGCAACCTCCTGTAAATCATGTCAAATCTAGAATGTACCGTTATTTTGATAGGGTTTTTTGGTTAGGGTAACAGGGTTGACATAAAATTAGGGGACACCGATAAATTGGTAAATATTTATTACAATTAATATATATTTTTACCAAAAACACTGTTTCACAATAAGATCATACTTAAAACAATATGTAAATGTGAACATTTTAACATTTTGCCAACATTTTACAAATTAAAAGTCCTGCTGACGTACAACAACAACAGTGAGGGACAGGCCAAAAACCTCACCCTCATCAGCTTAAAAATCATTTTTATTATTTAAAATAATATTTAATTGATTTTAATTTGATGTTTTATTGAGGAGAGAAGACATGGTAATGTTGTATTTTCAAATTACATCTTTGTTTGATGTTACTGTAATTTTATGACTGATAATTTCTTGGGGACACAAAAGGCACCGATTTCATGGAATGACCCAAAAGTCACCCGAAGCAGTCATCTTAACCTAAACTTGACATCTTTAGCTGTGGTGAGGTCACAGGGCTGTCGTACTCAGTTCCTTTACGATGCAGAATAAACAAAAAATAGATAAACCAGCTCATGTTTATCACGTTAATAATAATATAACGATATAACGATAATAAAAGTTATCTACAAAGTTACTGTGATGATTCTCTGGATCCATTTCAGGTCTTTTGTGAGTGTATTAAAAGAATAATGCAGAGAGACGCCGCGGTGCCGACCACAGGGGGTTCTGACGCACCCAGCTGCGACAAAAAGAGCTGAAACAGAATCAACTTTTTGAGGAAACTCAGCCCGACGTTACGTTGCGGGGGAACAACCACACAAGCTGGCGATCAGACTGACTACAGCCGCGGTGGACTGTAACTTCACGTGTCACTTTTATTCGCTCAGTTTGACTTTGTACACCAGTTTAAAACACATCCGTGGACGATCGCTGCAGGACCAGCATGCTAAACCTGCTCTGGCAGAGGCATGACAGCAGATCAGAAGGGTCAGTAGGGTTTTTTTTAAACAGAAGACAATTCTAACTTATCATCAGGATCAGGATTGAAATTACCCAAAACCCATTATTACACATTATTCCTGTTCTTTCAGCAGTGCATCAAATGACACAGTTCAAAGAGAGGCTCCGTTGAGAAGTTAAAAAGCGTCGCCACAGAGCGAGCCGGCCTGTAAAACAGGATGTGAGGGATTATTTTAAAGACGGGTGATTTAAGTGTAGTAAAGCCTTTGAACAGGCGGCGCCACAGCGCAGGGACCCGAGCAGAGAATGATCAGTGTAATTTGTCTTTTACAAGGTTTTGGGTTGTGACCACCTCCCCGGTGTGAAACCAGCCTCCTAATGCAATTAATTTTTTTCCAACCGCTGTAGTGTGAATTCTTTATCTTACACAGCTGAATCAGACCGAGTTAAAGTTGTGCTCAGCAATGTTTGTGAGGCTGCAGATGTAACAGATCCAGAGCACCTTCAGCTCACCATGCAGGGGGAACTCATACCGCCAGTGTTGCTCTTTTCCTGATGGACCCCTTAAATTGGCAAGTGTTTGCTAACAAGACAGCCATAAGAACTTGATTGGCTCATATTAGACTCCTTGATGGCGTGCAGCTTAACGCAGCTCTAACTGCAGCAGCTCCTTCTGTGCAGAGAGACTTGTCCTCTCCGCCGTACAAGGTTATTTACGCAGCTCTGAAGGTCTCCATCGCCTCCTACAGCCATGTTTATCTTGTTCAGCTCTCTGGAGATCGGCCTCTAGTGAGTCTCCCGACTGCAGCGCGCCTCTCAGAGGCATATTAACAAGATGAAAACAAGCAGAGTCGACTCCACTGAACCATTCATCTCTCCGCTCTGGCATCTCGGCAGATGGAAAGGAATTGGCACATCATACTTGCGCCACCAGCACGGCACCCGCGGGGCTGCAGAGGTAGTGACTGTCAAACTTTGAAGGATAGAAGCCTCATAATAAAATAAAGATGACAGCACACTCTATTTGCCAAATACACAACTTTTTTAGTATTGATGTTCAGTAAACTTTAAGTGTGAGTGGGTGAATGTTCGTAGGTGATTTTGTCCGTGTGCATGTATTCCAGCATTATTCAAACAATGTCCCATATGCTTAAAAACTCTTTATAATAAAAACACGTAAGGAGATCGATCAGATGATTTCTTTAAGGATTCTCTGATGCCGTACACGAGTGGATAGTCTGTGCAGGTATATTAAGACAGAAGTACGCCGACCTTGGAGCGCTGTGCATGTGGCCTCAATAGATCAATTCCACCTGCCAAAGCGTGATTGATTTGGACTGTCACTCATGTGGCCACAAATAATGTTTCCCATCCTACAGACACCGTGCGACTGTCTGGAAAAAGCCGGCCAAAGGGTCCACAAACACACAAAGTCCCTGAAGCTGCATCATTGCTTTGTCATTTTCAAGGTTGAACAACTCGCCAATAAATGATGTAATCAGATACATTTCAATCACATAGATCAAAAAGGTTGGAGCAACTTCAGAGTTAGTTTGTAAGTAAGTACATTCAACTATGAGGTATTTTACTTTAATTGTATGCCACTTTATACTTCCACTCCTCTGCGTTTGGAGGTAAATGCACTTTTAACTCCACTACATGTGTTTGTTAGCTTTAGTTACTAGTTATTTTGCAGATTACGTGCTGCATCAAAACCAAAGCAGCACATTTTTATATGAATCAATTTCATCTGCAAATGTATAAGAAAAAAAACACAATTTATTCAGACATGTAAATGTATCTTTAATTTATTTTTACTTGTACTTTTGGTACATAAAATTACTTTTAATTCTTAAGTACATGTCATATCTGATTATTTAATCTAAACTCGATATCTTTACTTATCCTCAAATATGACTTTTGGGTACTTTTTAAGACACGGGTTCAGACAAAACCAAAGTGGTCCAGGTGTTGACCTCTGTGGGACGCCACGCTTAACGAGAAACCCACACAGTTCAGACCAAAAGTACTCGTGACGATCCAAAACAACTAACAACAGCAGCGTCGTCCACAAAGTGAAATACAGAACGAGAGAGTACAAGATAACAGCAGCACAGTCGGTGTCAGGAAGTACGAAATACGCACCATATCGGGTTTATCGCTGATCTATACTTCACTCTGAGGAAAAGTGTGATTCTCCCCACGCTGTTTGTCAAAATAGATTCGGTTTATTACTGGAGTGCAGGGTGTTGCTGTAATTAGCCTGTATTTGCTGCAGGAGCAACTAATCAGTGTAACTCTACCTGAAACAGACCTCCTGCTGAGGGAGCCTGAGCTACAATTTCTGTTCTTCTGTTAACTCAGCCGTTTGTGTTGTTGCACAGAGAGAGATCCATGTTTTCAACGCAGGTGGACTTCTACGCGTTATATAATGGCACAATGTTCAAATCAGCAGCGCTCCTGCGTGGGGCTGTTCTGCAAATCAGTGAACAATGAACGCGTTAGCTTATCAGGATGATTCATCTTAAAAATTAGCGTTGACCTACAGCTTTGTGATTTAAACCCACATTGATTTCTTACCTTTTCTTTGTGACTAGACAGATTGTAGATAATAGCCGTTTCTATTCTGGGCAGTAAGCCACCAATCTGCCGTCCTTTTGGCGGCTCACTCCGCGGATTCAGACAGAAGGCAGCAAATTGGTGGTCTGTTTTGTTCCTCCAGTTTTCCCCCTCGGAGGGTAACGTTACACTTATTTGCGCCTCCATTGCTGTGTAAATCCGAGGTGGCAATGTGGCGGCAAATGCTGAGATGGGCGGAGGTGTGGATGACGTGCACTGCTGCGCACCCACAGCCGGGAGTTTTAAAACCAGGAAACAGCTGATCACAGCAGTCAGTTCGTCACTTCATCCACGAAGATGAGCAGCTGGAAAGCCGCTGAGATCCGGGAGATGCTAGCGTCTCCTCGCTCTCTGTAGCTGTCTTGGTTGTCCGCTTGTTGTTGTAGCGCGAGCTAATAGCGGTCGCTACTTTCAAATTAAAAGCCCCCCGCTAAGAACCCAGTTCTAAACTCCGATGGGGTGCAATGTAAAGCTCTTATTTTGAAGACAAACTGCGAAAAATTTCCCATAAGGAATGAATGGGACGGGGTCAAAAAAGTCGCAAAATCATCATGTTTCATCATGTTTTTCAAACATCTCCTGCTCTGGCAGACTTTGACCTAGAGACACCATTCAAACTTTAAAATGTAGGCACAAGTCTCATCTATTTGAGTTGTGTTTGAACTTTCTTTCTACGATGTTTAGTTTTTGAACGGTGACCCTTAATTGATCGTGAGTGATTTCGAAAAAATTCAGAAAAATTCAGGATTTTCAATGAGTGTGTATTGCGGAATGTTCGCGCAGCACCAACTGGCAGAGTGGGGGAGCCTGAAAAAACTCTCCGAAAATGTTTCTTTAGATGACGATCCTAGCCACAGATTTCACACTACAATAGTGATATTTTCCAAGAACGTAGCCACACTTGTCTTCTGTCTGGCAACGTGTCCACTTTATCGGGAGGATGTACGGTTTTTGAATTCTCTGCGTCTAACCGACACAAACTCCAGCAACTGCCCCATAAGCCCCAATGTTAAACGGGAAGAGGATTTTGGGAGAAAAGCAGAAACTGCCCTGCTTCTCTTCACGCCCAACTTCCTGCTTCACGTCACGTCACATGTTGACGCCTACCAGAGGAGGAAAAGTGGAGGCTGTTTGGAAAAGGAGGAATATTACACCTCCCTTTTAGATAGACAAGGCGGCACATTGCAGCCTTTACCTTGCTGCAGATGTGCCACCTTTTCTATCTAAAAGGGGCTAATATCAGAATAATGTCAAATGTAATGTGACGAATATTATAAACACAGTTTTTTTTGTCTCGAATTGAGTGAAGGAACTCCAAGGTCATGCAAAGGTTCAGACATGCAATGCGTCATTCATTCACATCTTGTCAAAGACAAACTGATTTCTAATTTGGAGTGGTCAGAACGGCAGGAGTGTCTGATGTGTCGACTCGTGTGATGATTAAAGAGCACTTTGTAACGTCTTAAAGCCGCAGACCGGGGAAGGAGGGGCGAGGATTGAAGAAAGTGTTTTTCAGATGATGAAGACAAGACCGCTCTGAGGTGATTAGCATCCTCTCAGATCTCCGACCGCTGTCAGCACATACACACAGTTTAAAGTGCGTCCTGTGTCTCACCTTAAAGCGAACTTCAGGTAATCTCCAGTTGTCTTTCTCTGCTTGCTTCTCCTGCAGAGTTCACCTCCTATAGGCCGAAAGAAATCTTATTAATTCCACATCTGATAAATCTATGGCTTAATTCAATTAAGAGAAGCGGTCTGTCATATCTAGTTAACGGCAGAGCGGTGTAGTCGTGCCCACAAGCTCATTTTAATTTCAAGTAGATTTTCTGTGTATCTGCTTCTTTTTCAGCACTTCCCCTCATTCACATTCATATTCTCGCTCGCCTTCACACCTGAGTTCTCCGCTACAAGTTAAGCTTCACACTGTCAGCCGGCAGTTTCAGGAAAAAGTCTCTTCCTGCCGTGCAATTTTTATTTTTCATTTGGCTGATAGTCACGCACGAGCTAAAAACTGAGCGATTGGGAGCATGACTACATTTATGAATTAATTGATTTGCTTAAAGGGGCACTTTGTAGTTTTGGAGAAGAAATTCAAACTCAGAGGAAAATAAACACTGTTTGAAGCTAGAAAGGTGGCAGGGTCCGCCACGTATAAACAAAGAACAACAGTATGAAATTGTTGAAATCGATTATTTAGTTTGTCATTATCACACACTATCAAATATGCATGTACAAATGCATCCTCAGTCATCTGAACATCCACAATCTCAATATGTATAACTCATATAAACAATAAAGTTTGCATTATTTATTACTTTTATTATTTGTTATTACTCGACCAGAAGGATAAGGTCAATCGTCTGTGTTCCTGTGTTGCTATAATCTAGAAATTGTTCTATTTTGCAAAATAATAATGATGTCAGTAATATTAAAACAGTCTCCTTCTAAAAGGTATTAACTATATTTGAATAATTAAGGTTTTGTAATCACTTATTCCTTTATGACACTCTCACTGGAGGATATTACAGTAAGAACCCACTCAGCAGAGTCCGACTGCCTTCAGGCAGCGTTTTTGTGTTTTAATTAAACCCTCTTCTGGTCATCTGAAGAGAGAGGAAGTAATCCAAGTCAATTGTGCTTCTCGACAGACTCCACTATCTGCCTAATTGACTGAAGCATTTTTTTTTTTTTTAGTAGGAGAAGGATAGAATTAGTTTCTGGAAGTGATCTGATCTCTTCTTTGAGGATGTCTCTCTCGTCCCCTGTCGGCTTGGAAAAGTAAAAGTTGCTCGTGTTGGATTTCTGATGATTAAAACTGAACTTGAAGTGGATCAAAACTATCTGCTCAGAGAAACTTACCAACATCATCATGCATTATAATCCATACCTTTGTTCTATATCCGTATAATGATGACATTTGGGGCAAAATACATGAAAAAACACTGCTTTTCTGCTACCATGTGGACAAGAGGGAGACATATTCTGCCTCCGTATTTACAGATCACAGATTTGATGTTGACCAAGAGCAACATATTTTTAAGAAAAGGATCCTGGAAGCAGTTTTATAGGCAAATAGGAATATAGTTAGCATTCTCGACATCTGGGAGCCACCCTCGACAATCTCTGTCTTGCTTGTTAAGCGTTAAGTTAAGTGCCTTGCTCAAGGGAAGTGGTTAGAGACAAAATGGGAAGCATGCAGAGAAACCAGCAACTCTCCAATAACAACCCTCGCTGCTGAACTTATGTGAGTTTTTAAGGTAATTTAGCAGGAATGTTCTGCTCCCCAGCCACCCTACTTTCTCTCATTTATTTTTGGCCCTTTGTTGTCCTGAGTGTCTTTGAAGATGCTCCTCCCTCCACTGCAAATGTCCAACACCCGCGAGGGGCGAAGTCAAGGGTTCAAAGCCGAGCGGTTCAACTGTATCAGCACAACTTACAGCTGGCACTAGAGATAAAATTTAGGATGCAGGGGAATTGGCACGCAGTCTACAGTGACAGCGGTGGCTTGACGCCTGGCGTCCCAGGGTCCTCCTTTGTACTTCCAGCAGAACACACTTCCTCGATGCCAGAGGGCCACTGAGGAGGAACAACTGCATGTGAGCCACGTTGGGATTTATCCTTGTGGAGTGTGAATCAAGCCATTGATTTGTCTACGAACTAATCCGACTTTTTTTCCCCGCAAGTTTATTGTATTTTGCGAGAAGTACGAGGATGCCTATAATTGGATTGTGCTTTGCTCTTTTCAAAAGTGTCCGTTGTATTCACTTTAAAATAATGAGGCGAAACTGCCTCCGGTTTAAATTAGACACAACTTAGAGAGAGCAACGGCCTCATTTAGCCGAGACCACACTGGCAGAGAGGGTGTCGGAAAGGTCAGGAGCCTTTTTAATAATATCTAGAAATCTAAAATAAGAATTCGCTGTCAGTTATTTTTCTGGCAAATTATGAAGTCCACATAATGACTGCACGCTTTGTATGAGTTTCGACAAGGACAAACTGCACTCGCAAATATTTGCAGCTAAATTCCTTCATTCGGCCTCCAGTGAGATTAAAATACATTAAAGATAAATTCCGTCTACCAGCGTCGGACGTGTTCCTAAAGCTAAAAAAACTTTATTTTTTTAAGTCAAACAGATAGGTGTCAAAACATCTTGTTGGCGTATACATCTACCTGTCATCACGGTGAAGCTGCTCATGTTTCACTGTCAGAGTGCCAGTCCTCCTGACAGTCTGTCATCTGAGTCTGGATGCTGTCTTTTTATGACACATTGTTTAGAGTTACCTGCATCATGTATCTGCAGTCACTCATGATGATAATAATTAATTATTTCTCGACCCCTACCTGCATTGTGACAGAAGAGAGCTCCATCTCCCCCTACTGTTTTCACTGTAAAAGCACCACTGCGGAGGCGAATCAGAGGAGAGTGCGAGCCGTCTTATGTGTTTAAGTGGTGCTTCTTAACCCCTTGGACACTTAAATATGTTAAACATGACACATTATTTAGTCCAGTTCTAACTAATGAACAATGAAATCTGGTGCACTGTTTGATAAACACAGCCGTCTCGTATAAAAAGCTCACTAGCTAAGAACCATTAAAAAAAAAACATATTAATAAATAATTATCATATGCTAGATTCTCACCACGTATGCATGTGAAAAAATAAACACACTGTGCGCTCCCTGTAGATTATACAACATGTCCTAATTCTCTCAGTGTGGGCTTATTTGTATTCATGACCATGGGAAATTTAGCTTCCTCAGCACATGACAGATAAAAAAAAAAGAAGAACCGAAAGCAGATCGCCTGTGTGACTACAAGGTCAGGTGTCTTAATCGTGCTATTCCTCTTTTCAATTAAAAATATAATTATATATATAAATATATATAATGAATAACTGCAGATGATGTTGGATGATAATGAAAGAAACAGAGCTGAGAGCTGGATGGTGTCTGCATATGTAGCTCTAACCCTGTGTATATAGTCCATTTATATTGTTTTAGCTACATTTATCTAATAAATAATAATGCAGGGCCGGCCCAAGCATCAAGCCAAATAAGGTGTTGCAGCTCTTGAACTGTCACATATGACAGATTTATAGATATATATTTTTGGTATGTGTGATATGTTATATCAGTGGTAATCATACAAAAGGAAAAAACAATATATTTTAACGGACTGACAAGTCCATACTTTTGGTTTAATCATTTTAGTCAAGTTTCATTTCAGTCAGTTCATTTTATCTCATTATTTAAGTTTCTATTAAATGTATTTCATATTGTTGTATTTTTTTACTTTTTACATTTGCATTTTACTTACATTTAACATACTTATCATTTATCATTTTTATGTAAGAAACTATTTCTTTGCAGTTGACTTTTTGCACATTTCATATTAAAATAGTTAACTTGTTTACAGTTGATGCATTGTCTGCAGGTTGACCAGTAAGCTATGCTGATGGTTGTGTTATATGTAGAGTGTGGACAAACGATGGAATATGGAAATATATATTTAATAGTTTGGGGGCCCCAAATCAAATTCTGCTTAGGGTCCCATAAAGCCTCTGTTTAGATGTTTAGTCATTGTAGCCATCAGTGGGTAATACTTTCTAGCTATGATTGCAGCCAAAAATTAAGGTGGACTTTAAACAGTATTTTGTTTTTTTTAAACATAAATGACCATAAATTTACCTTTTGAATTCTCTGCACTTGTTTGCTGAAATGTTTTATTGCTATTTATATTAATTATTCAATCAGATAATTGTATAGTACTTGTTGTATTGTATCTGTCAACCACAGTATTGGCAATGATGTGGCATTCAGGGGGTGAAGGATTTTCACTGGTGTTTTCAGAACTAGCTTATGGTGCCTGCATTGTTTTGACCCTCTTTCTTCTATTTAGGTGATTCTGATTTGTTTTTTGTTTTTATTCTCCCTGACTTCAGCACTTTGTTAACGACAGCCCAGTTAGGGAAAGAAATTAACACCATAAAAGGCTCACAGCAAGGCAAACTTCACCGGCGAAGCTGCTGTTTCCTGAACGCGTGAACGCAGCACACTGCCACGTCAGCTGATCAGAGCCGCACAAAACTCACGTGACTCCAACCGGCACGTGACAGTCTGGACCAGCACGTCAACATGGCTGCCGCACCACAGTGAGTTGTCTCTTCTGATTTCTGACAGCGCTTTAACAAATTACTACTACATGTATTTATTTTCAGTCCTGTAATAAATAGAGACGTTTTAGCTTTTTACTTTGAGTCCACAGCAACGTAAAAACAGTATTTCTCTACGCTCGTCTGATAATTAACGTGTAAGTGACCGTTAGTTTCCGTTAACCTGTTAACTAGTAACTAGTAACAAAATGTCCTCAAGTTTAGCTTCCTGCTAAATAACTGAACTTTCTACACGAATGATATTTGAAGTTGCATATATTCTTGTTTATATATATATTTTTAAAAATGTCAAGGAACACATTTTCTCAACAGGCATATTGATAAATAAGAAATAAAGAAATAAAGCTTCCGTTTTTAAAAAAACAAAAAAAACAGCTAAAACTCTGATGCTAGCTTAACTAACTGTAGCTGTGTTCCGTTAGCTTACTGCTCAGACGTATTTTGACTTTTGAAAAACTGAGTAAACATTTATTTTGACAGTAATTTCACTTAATTCCAACTTTTTTTGGCTTGGAGCCCCTTAAAGTGAAGCAATCTCTACTTGTGAACACTTGTGACAGTTTAATTTCAAGTATTTTTAAAGGCCTCCAGACATGAAAGTCTCCAGTATTGCACAAGATGAATCAAAAATTAAATGATTATTGTGTAACAGAATATATTTTTCTTAATCCTCATTTTTTAGATTTCAGACAAGGACAAACTGCATTTGCAAGTATGTGCAGCTAAATTCCTCACTAACTTCCATCTACCAGCGTTGGACATGTTCCTAAAGCTAAAAAAAAACTTTATTTTTGCAGTAAAACAGATAGGTGTCAAAACATCTTGTTGGCATATACATCTACCTGTCATCACAGTGAAGCTGCTCATGTTTCACTGTCAGCGTGCCAGTCCTCCTGACAGTCTGTCATCTGCGCCTGGATGCTTTTTATGACAAATTGTTTAGAGTTACCTGCATACATTGCCAACAACTCTGCACCACCATCCTTATCATTATGTCTTTATTTTTGACAGTAGTAAAATAACTCGCTGTCTCTCCACCACAGTTCATGTATACCCATTAGTGCATATGTTAGAGATACAGTTGCTTTATGTTTAAGACGTGCAGCATTCAATTAGAACAAATAATCCAGAGGTTAATGGGCTGACATGCAGAAGATCATACACCAATTATGTTGTGTGAAATGATTATCTAGTCATCTCCAAAGGGCAAGAAGGGCGAGCTTCATTTTCTTGTGATCGCGACACAGCCAAGGCCAACTTCTTGTGATCCTGAGATAAAAGCGTTCTCAAATCTGCTGTGGTAATCATAAAGTTGTCAGCGATCAGCAGTAATAAGGTGATCTCTGCAAGAGAAGGGAGCAAACATGAGGCATGCCTTGTGACATTACGCAATCCAGCACAACCACAGAAACTCTTTCCTTTTTAAAAATTAACATGGTTTAATACATTTACAAGGTATTTTTTGTTCTTGGCCTATTGCCATCAGGGTATCTTAACTGTTATATTACATGATTGTGTCTGCCTTCTTCAATAACCTCATTTACCACCTCACTGTGGATGATCTGTCCTCATACACATTTACACCTGGATACTCAGCCAGCAGTGAATGATACAGAAATCGCTGAGCCATGAAATACTTGAGTTCACGGATTAACCTTTATACACTGGATATGTTTGTTATCTTATCCATGAAGCTGGGGCCAGAGATTAGAAGTTAAGATCCAAAACCTATCAGTTAAAAGCATGTCTATCTGTCTATATCTGTGTTAGCTCATTCTGAAGGCAGTGGGTTCGCCCACCTCTTCATGCTGAAACGTACTGACCAAATCCTGAGGATTAACTCCCGATAGAGCTTAAAACACAGTGGGTCCCCTTTCCTTGCTGTGTGTGGGGGGGTGTGCGAGTGAACCACAACATCTTCAGCTCAATGAGTCAAAAGACATTAAGTGAAGTTTCTTCACACTGCAGCTGCTATTCTGTACTTTTGTGAATAAGCAGGGGTGGAAATATTGGACAATAACTGATGATTGAAGGGACAGTGAGGACATTTAAAGTCGCTTTAGGGTTGTATTCCTTGTGACAGGGCAATCTTAATCCAAACCCGGTGTCCTTCAGTGGAGGGGAGGGGTGGACGATCGAGCCAAAATGTAATATCACAATCTTTTTAATCTCAATAATCATCCTCAACCTAAAATGCATTATAGTCGAACATGAAATACCCACTGAATTTGCACCATTGAACACAATATTGCATTAAATACAGTTCTCTTTTGGCACAACCGCCCCCATGTTGTAGCCATAAGTCACAGTGCATTAATAACAATATGTTGCTCGAGGAAGAGCACATGAAGTAATTTGTCAAATGGCCACAGCTCTCTAGTTTGCTACATCACGCTGGTATGTTCACATAAAGCTGATCCTTCTGTCAATTAAGTTATATATGAAGTCTGGAAAGATAAGTTAGAGAACATCCAATACTGTAATCTCTACGATTCGCCAGACAAGTAGATTCTGTATGCGCTCAAGGTCAACCCCTCGTTGAGTGTCAGTCTCTCCAGCTATTACGCTACCTAACCTCTGTCTCCCTGTCCTTTTAAGATCCGTCTACTGGCTGGGTAATGACACCCTCAGGGTGTCTGCTGCCCTGTTTGCAGAGAACCGTCGACGTCTATGCACAGGGCTGAAAGCCAAAGACGGTGTGGTGGCGCAGTCAGTGGTCGTGCTGCAGGGCGGAGAGCAGAAGCAGAGGTACTGCACGGACACAGATGTCCTGTTCAGGCAGGTAGGTAGTCTGTAGTTGACTCTGGGTCAAAAGTCCCTCCAGCATGTCTTATGTTGTTTTAGACGCTCAGTTGCTCTCGGATGCGTGACCCCGACAGCACCCACAAAGAACCTCCAGCTTCTCCTAAAGTCAAGTCCAGCTCTGAGTTTCCATTGTTAATCTCCTGTCTCTGTCAAAAAATATGTAGGTCAGCCATCCTGCAGACAGATCACATCTTTGACCAAAGTTTGTCGAAGATTTTGAATTTATTACAAAAATCAATGGGTACATCCAAAGTTTTATGTGTTGTCGAGCTCTGTATTCACCTCTCTTGGCCCAACCGGCCTAATCAAGGACAACACCTTATTTTGTCTTATACAATAGAGCAGACTTGGCTAACTTTCTCTTCTAGCTGACTATCATAATCTCCCTCACTAATGCTTTGGCTGATTCCTTCTATTCTGCAGGAGTCTTTCTTCCACTGGGCTTTTGGAGTAACCGAGCCTGACTGCTATGGAGCCATTGATGTGGACTCTGGGAAATCCTTCCTTTTTGTTCCCAAACTGCCTGAAAGCTATGCTACTTGGATGGGAGAGTGAGTCACACTAATCTTCAAAGAGCTGTGTACATGGCCAGCAGTCACCACCAGCTGGCCCATAGCTGAGAGCTCGAACTCGGAGGAAAGGTTGACAAAGTCATGTGCTACACAGTTGGATCTTTTACAGCCAGCATAAATATGTTTTATATGAGTGTTTGTATTTAGGTTATGTATTGTAAAAGCCAAACAGGAACCATTTAAGACTTAAGTTTAGTCATCACTCAAACCACCTCAGGCATATTTTGATTATACTGATAACAAAGCCTCCTATTTCCACTTCACACACTACACATGTAAAAGAAGAGCAAATAAGTTGTTTTTTAAATTATTTATTTGTTGCTTCTTTCAGAAATGTATCCTCTTTAAAAATGGACAAAAATACAACTTTGAGAATACAACTGAGTACTCAGTTATTGTTTTAGAAATTGATGTCTTAACATGCTGAACGAGTGCATGTGTAGCACCCAGATTCCAACGGGCCCGTCTCTGCCACGTTACTGCCGCTGCCACCGATCGCAGCCGATCTAGACAATGCTTGTGTTTCCATCTGCTGCGCCACGGCACTTATCAGCAGCATCCCAGCAGCGTCTCTGCCCCGCGATTAAAACGCGCCAAGTCTATATTTGACAGAAGCCGACCGCAGCTGTTTCAAGCTGCACAGAGCAGCTCGAGCCAGGCGGGAAGTCAGACGGCAGAACCGCAGAGTGCATCTTGTCGATTTTTCAAAATAAAACACCCAGCGTAGATCTACAGCACAACAAAGTCAGAAATGTAAATAAACACACTTAAAACAGACGAATAATGAAACAATTTAACAATTTAGTCTACTCAACCAAAGTAGAAGCACAAAAATCAAGGACAAAATGACAAAATAATCGTAAGGTACAGTCTTTTTGTTTGTTGACTGGAATTATTTTTTTGCATATTTTGGCAGGATCTTCCCTAAAGAGCACTTCAAGGCGAAGTATGCTGTTGACGAGGTGCACTACACCTGTGACGTAAGTCTGCCTGTGTGGTTGCTGGTCTTTACAGCCTGTGTGTGTGCGTGACCTTTTTTCTGTGCAGTAACTGAACCTTGATGTTCAGTCACTGAGCTATGAAGTCAAAGCAAAGGACACCAGTGCTTCCACAGACTGTTTTTAAAGGTGAAAGTCATCAGTCTTTTATTTCAACCCTCTGGCGAAGATGTGTGGCACCAGGTAGTAGGACCGATATCTGGTTTGGGTTTATTCTTGGATCTCTGGCACTAGAAAGTGTTGGTGCATACATTTTCATTACAAAAATAGACCTGCATAATTTACATATGTCAACGCCATGCTGATTTATTCAAAGGGATTGAAATGTACATTAACAATCAGGTTGAGTTTGCATGTGATTGGATGTTTTGGGCATGTGAAGGCACTTGAGGGTGTGAAAACTCTGGAGGCATCCATCACATCAGCGCTCGTCTGAGATGATGTGTGCAGTAGTTGTTGGGCTCGTGCAGAGCTTGTTGATTTGTGTGTGTGTGTGTGTGTGTGTGTGTGTGTGTGTGTGTGTGTGTAGCTCTGACAGAGATTACCACCAAAATTCCCTGAGGACTTTTATTTTGAAGTCTATTTTAAATTTGTAAGCTGCAGCTTCATTCTCGTTATTTAACAGCCTAAGTCTAAATATACATTCTGTTCAGGCTTTCTGTAATTGTCTATTTTGAGAGTTTGGGGAAAACAGTATGTAAGTGATGACTGCAGACACCCAGGGGAGCCATATTGAAGGGTTGACAGCTCCAGGAGGTGTGGAGGTAGACAAATCAGGATAATATAATCTGACTATAAGACAATAGAATTTAATTATCAACTAATGTCTCTAAAAGTATCTGTATACACTGTGACCTTACGATGACTCATCCTGCTGACGACGTCTCTGTTATTTATTTTTTTTACATTTGCACACCTGCCTGAGGTGTTAGATTTCCTAATTAGTCACAGGTTTAGTTTCAAATTATCACTATCACAAGTAACAGCCGGCTCTTCCGTGAAGCCGCAGCAGCTCTGTGCAATATAAAATCAAATAATAATTGCTAATACTGCCAGACAAAGAAAGTAGTTGCAGGTGATCAGCATTCACTCGGCGATGCTGCCTACGGAAGCACCTAAAATAGTCTTCTTTATCAGAACCAGGTCATGAATATTTGTGCAGATTTCTCATTTTGAAACGCTCACACATGGAAGATGTTGTGCACACACACTTTCATCAGCATTGCCCTGCTTAACATGTAAGTGGTTCACCTTTGAATCGTTGAACGCAGCAGTTTGTGGAGGAAAAATGTGAAATAAGGTGTTTTTCATCCTTTTGTACGGATCTCGCTCTTGTTTAACCTTCATGAGTTCTGTTGAGATCCATATTTGTGGATCTGTGCTGATATTTTAGCTTTGTGCAACAAGTCACATTTGCATTCTCAGACTTATCTTGTACAGCGGCAAGTCAGCCATTTAATGGAAGGAAGTATTCATATTAATATTTGCTGCTTTCCACTGATTTTTCAAGTTCTGTTTTATGTCAGTAAAATCAGCATTGCTGTGCAAACGTCTTTTATTTGGCTTTACTCGACACATGCAGGAATCTTAATCTTGCATAAATTGACTCAAATGTCTCAAATATTCAAATATTTCATCATAAAATGTAAATAATCAGATTTGTAACTGATTAAATTCTTGAGGCAGCCTCTGTTTTTACAGGTAGAAGTTATTGTTGCAGCTAATCATTGTTAAATTAAGACATTACCAGACTGGCATTTAAAACTTTTAGCATGAGAGTAATTATTCCAGTGTCCTAAAAATGAAGCAGCAAATTGATTGATAAAAAATTGATTGTTGATTGTTGTTCTTATCGAGGGCTTTTTTTTATATATAGAAATTAATTTTAGTGGTGTTGATAATAAGATTGCTCAAATGTCACCACATCGTCTGTGAACACTGAGTCAGGGATCTGTTGTCTGACATTTAGGCTGTTGGCAGAGGAGTAATAAAGTCGCTTGGGTTTGTCATTCCGTGTGCTGCTGAGTACCACAGAGGCCACGTCGCCACAACAGCGTCTGCCAGAGTGACCTTTATTCTGCAGCCTGAGAGCAGAAGAGAGCCGGTGCTTGTTGTCTCTGGCGCTCCGCTGGCTGTCTCAGTCCTCTAATTACTGCCTGTCTGTTCCCCTGCAGATCGTCAGTGTCCTATCCAACCTGAAACCAGCTACTCTCCTGACTCTGGTACGCTCATGGCTACTCTGTACTGTTGAGTGAGAACAGTGCAGCAATCATTCCTACCTGATTACATCTAGATATGTACACAGGTTAACTTAGTATCAGATGACTGATCACAGATCCAGTTCTTCAGGTGTGTGAAGTATTTTACTAAACCAACTGCAAGGATGGTTGTCTGTCTAAAGTCCAGCCTCACCTTATCCCACCTTGTCTGATGTCAGCTGAAAATAAGAATCAGAATCAGAAATCCTTTATTAGTCCCACAAACGGAACATTTCTGTCACAGCAGCCAAAGGACAGTTCAGTTTAACAATAAACAATATTAATAATAGTAAAAAATAAACAATATGATAACAAGGTAAGAAATAGACTCGTTTTTATATCGTATGTACAATGTTAAAGCCATAATAGAAATAAGGAAAATATATTTGATTTGTAACCTGCGTGAGCGACGTAAAAGGTCAGAGCGCAGCAGTCTTTGACCATGACTACACGGATTTACCGATCTCCTGTATGTAGAGAGAGAAATAACTTTTATTTTTGCAATTTTGTACTTGTAATTGAAACTCTTTTGATTTAGTAAACAGTTGAAACTTTAAAGAAGTCTCACGTCAATGACTTAAGCTCAAGAATTGAACAGAAAATGATTTTTTGTGGAAACTGCACCTACATACAATATGAACAGCTCACTCATCCAAAATAAAACGTTAACGTGTGAGCTGTTAACATCCACACAAAATGTCTCCTATTACAAATAGATATAAACTCCTTTTTTACTAATTTGACAGCTGTCAGAATTGAATGTGCTGTATCGACTGCACTCTTTGATGATGTCATTTCTCTTCGCCTGTGTTTGTTTGTCTTCCACGCAGCGAGGACAGAATACAGATAGCGGGAGCATCTGCCGTGAAGCCTCCTTTGAAGGAATTAGTGGGTATGTTTAATTGCCGTTACTTTGCATTAACATAATTATAGTTGTTTGTGGAGTTTATTATTATTCTTTTTTTCTCTTTTATAACCAAGGATGCAGCAACCTGTCATGCATACTGATTGTTGCTAATGAACCTAATTCAAAATATAATTTAATTAAGCGAACAGTCGTGTTTTTCCTTGTTAGTTATCAGTTAACGGTGATGTTGCTGTCGTCCCGAGCTAGTCTTTGTTCTCTTTGAACCGCATACATTACACCGTTTTATCTATTCCACGCGGTGACCCTCACGGCTTTGAAAAAGAAAGTCTCATACACTTAATTCAAAGCCGATATTACCATTTGCATTTCAATAAAACTCTAACAGTATAAATTGAGGTTGGCGAATGAGGAAAAAAATGTTGGCAGTTAGGCTCCATTGATGTGAAGCATCTTTGTTACAAAGGCACATATAAAGCTGGGAAATAAGTCAGGACCCCCCAGAGTGTTAGCTGCTGCTGCTGCAGAAAACTCTCGAGCTGGATCTCCCTGGACATCCTGGAGGTCATGGTGGTGATGGGGAGGTGATGTGTTGTACAGTAGCATGTCTTAAAGACGAGATGACAGAATTTCAATGGTATTTAAATAATGGTAAACAGTGGAACAGAGGCAGAAATCTCATTGGTCAAGTTTGCTGACATCATAATTATTAATGTCTGGATTTTTGACAACATGAGAAAGTGGACGTCATGAAAACAAACAGAACCCCAGGAAGACAGAAGAGAGAGACATTTGTCATTCAACTTTTGCCAAAGCTTTATTTATAATAACAATGTTGCTCTTTCTTTTTTCAGCTTCCAAGTGAACAACACTCTTTTACACCCAGTCATTGTGGAATGGTAAGTAATATAGTAAAATATGTTTTTATAATATTATTCAGAAAGCCAGCTCACAATGAGAGAAGGCTGCACAAATGAATGGCCTCTACCTGAAAAGTGTATTCAGTTATTCTGCTACTTTTAGCTCCCAAACATTGTCAGTTGCATCCGCCCAGTCTGGTAATTGTGTCTGCAGTCAGACACAGGCGTTTTTCCTTTGGCTTGTTTTTTCCCCCCTTTAAGAATCTGAGAACAGTCCTCGCAGATGTAATGGACTTCGTGCTCGCTGGGTTGTCTTTGGCATTAGAGTTTGCAGCCTCCCAGATGAATTGACATTTTCTGAAATAAGGAGGAATGTTTTTCAGGCACACCTCCTGTGGAGAAAGACTTGATTGTACCTCTCTGCCCCCACTGCTCTGCAGAGCTCGCATGGCTCCCTTTTAATGGGCTTTTTCTCACTCTTTCTATTGGCTACCAGTGCTCTGGGATTGGGTTCTATTATTGTACAAATCATTACCACTCCACACCGTTTAACCATGTAAGGTGCAGCTATCGCTTCCTCGTCACAAATGAAGATCAGCACGCGAGTGCTAGTTAGGATGTTAGATTTTTTTTCTTTACTGTTTGGCTGTACGTTCATCATACTGTGAATCGATAAACTGCCAGTGTGATAAGAGACACACCTGTGGTTCCTTTGTGTGTCTGCAGCCGTCTGACTAAGACCGATATGGAGCTGGAGGTCCTGCGCTACACCAACAGGATTTCCAGTGAAGCCCACAAAATGGTAAGATCCTTCAGAGCATCTGCAGGCGCACCCCAAAATTGTATAATTTAAACTTTTAAACAATAAAAAGAAAATTAAAGTTCAGGCCACGAAACTAAACACCCCAAAGTGTCAAAGTGTCAAGAAGCTTATTGAGTTTAAAACTCCCCCCAAGGGTTTAAGATGTCAGCACCCTTTCAGGCTATAAACTGTTTAAATGCCATTGATTTTAACTTCATCCAGAAGCTTTGAGGGCAGCAGTTAACAGAGATAGCCTTTGACCAATAAGCTGTAACATTAAAGCCATATTTAACTTCTGCACAGGATTTCGCTTTATCACAACGGATAAACTCCTTTTTCTTTTCTTTTTTTATGGCTTTTTTATTTGATAGGACAGAGCTACTGTGGTGCCCCTAAACTCTTTCTATATGTCCTCTGAAATCACATACCATGAGAATTCAATATTGTTTTCCCATTATTATTATTTATTAGACTCATTAAATGAGCCATGTGTCCACAGAGCTACTATATTTGATAGATTTTCAGGTATAACCTTCCCCATGGCAATACGGACAACTTTGCCCCACATCAGCAAGACTTTAATGCATACATTGTACTACATGGAAGTATTTAAATTTTAAAAAAAAGAAACTTACAGGCCAAACATGCAGAGAGCGTCATGCATTTTGAGCCATTATGCAGTCAGGTACATATAGAAACGATTATTAGGGTGTGGTGGTCTGTTCATAGGGTGAGATCCGTTAGAGTCAGTCATGGTTTTATCCAGTAGTTCTTTAAGCCTGTTCATCACATATAATCTCACGTTTTCTCTGTAGATCATGAAGCACGTGAAGCCTGGGCAGAAAGAATATGAAATGGAGAGGTGAGTGGTGCATGTCCATGTTTGGTGACAACTCTTGTATGTCTGTGGTTATATCTACATTGTGTGTGGGGATAAAAACAGCCCATTCGACTGACTTTCAAATAGTCTCATAATGATAAAACCTTGAGTGATAATTTAAGAATGTTGTTGTTGTGTCTTGTTTTTTAATAATCTTGCGTCAGATAAGCTGCCAGTCTTGCTCCTTTGCCCTTTTCTTAGCAGGAATAATCAGGAGATGTGGGTTTGTCATCTCAGAGTTGCGATGCTGTCAAGTGTTTGATGTGCTTGACTGTGTGATGATTAAATGAGTGCTCAATTAATTCTTAAAAAGCACAGAGTCAGGAAGAGGGCAGCGAAAAGTCAACTGCTAATTAGTATTTTCTGTGATCTCTCTGAAAACGTCCTTTGTTTTTGTTATCTTTCAGCCTCTTCCAGCACTACTGCTACAACAAGGGAGGGATGCGTCACACCTCGTACACCTGTATCTGTGGAACGTAAGGCTTTACTCAGAGAGTGTTTGTCCATTTAATTTCAGACTGACACTGAAATTATCCAAAGACACACACCTCCCAAACCTCGTTTATGTCTTGTCCCAAGCTGCATCGAGCAAGCTGATCGGCTGATTCAGTTCCTGTCTGGAGGCTGATTTCAAACAAAGATAAAAACAAACATGAGTGACAAGTATATTTGTTCACCTATGTGCAGCCTGGAGAAGCCTCAGTAATAACTTATATAATTGATTCATTGCAATGCTGGTATAATACAATTATTGCTGTTAATGAAGAAGTTACCAGTCCACATCTTCAGATCACACACCATGTAAAGCTGTCTGTGCTTGTCAGGAAGAGCACTGTTAAAAGAACAGAAGTGTGCAGGATGCAGAGTAAGTTGGACTCTGCAGCTCTGCAGCATCCTGATTATCTCATCTTCGTTGCATGGTTACTGTCATCCAGCAGCATCATTATGAGTGAAGAATTCACAGACATCTTTGCTAATCACGCCTTTGGCCTTTTTGTATTAAAGGCCACGTGTAATGAATACTTCCTGGGGATTAGTGGTCGGTGGATACAAGCTGTTTTTTCTGTTCTAATTAACAGCTTTATAAAATGATGACCTGATCATCGCAGTGACTCTGGAAAGATGCACTGTGTCACTGTGTCTAGGTCTTCTAGCTAAAAGGTTAAAGGACATTGACAAAATGTGTGAAGACTGGAATCCTTTTGATCATTAAAATGTGTTTTTCTGTGATTTTAAATTCACGTGTTGTTGTTTTACTAGCGGCAACAACTCCTCCATCCTGCACTACGGCCATGCTGGAGCTCCCAATGACAAGACAATTATGGATGGAGACATGTGGTGAGTAGCCCTCAGTAGTTTTGTAACTTTTGCCTCAAAAACACTTTGGATACAAACACAGCGCACTGTGGGAGTAGATTTGACTGAACCAGTTCTGATGTGCTGTCCCCTGCAGTCTGTTTGACATGGGTGGAGAGTACTACTGCTACTCCTCAGACATCACCTGCTCCTTCCCAGCCAACGGCAAGTTCACTCCAGACCAGAAGGCCATCTATGAGGCGGTCCTCAAGTCCTCCAGAGCCGTCATGGCTGCCATCAGACCAGGTTATCATCTTTTTAGTCGGTTTAACTATTGAGGAACTACTGTGGAAGCTTTGACAGGAAAAAAATCTGGTGATCCAGATTGTTTTCTCTCCTGTGTTTATGACTTCAGACTTAATACATTATAAAGTCTAATGATTCCAAAGTTGCTATCCTAACTGTGTAAACACCAGCACTCCTCTGGTCCTCCCAGTCTGGACCGCTAGATGTACGGCTAACGACGCTTACTAGCTAACAGCAGTTACAGTTGGCAGTAGTTAGCTGATACTGTCATGATGAACTGACCCATATTTGTTTTAAGTATGACTTCAAAAACTGTCCAGTTCTGACATTCTGCAACTTTTAAAAATATCAACATATATACATAATTAAATGGATATAATCTTGCTGTTCTTTATAAACCATGCTTCTTGTGTTGAAGGTGTGAAGTGGACCGACATGCACCGCCTGGCTGACAAGGTTCACCTGGAGGAGCTGGTGAAGATCGGCATCCTGAAAGGTTGCGTGGAAGACATGTTGAAGGTCCACCTGGGCTCCGTCTTCATGCCCCACGGCCTCGGACACCTGCTGGGCATCGATGTGCACGATGTGGGAGGATACCCTGAGGTGAAAACGGAGATCTTGCGTTCTGAGATTTGCCCTAATCACAGCCAGCCAGACAGACAGTCATGACTCCAGACAGTAGAAGAAGAAAACACAGCTGTGGGCTTCCAGTATTGATGTGTCATCCATTATAGAGAGACCCTCAGAGCAGAAGTGAGAGCAGAACAAAAAGAGGCCAAGCTGCAGGAACAAGTTCAGGCTGAGGGCAGGAGAGAGGGGAAGCTGAAATGTTGTCTGAACTCTGAACACAGATGGTTTCAGGTCGTGGTGAAGGATTTTGTACAGTTATGCACTTCTGATAACTAAATATAGGAGACTGTTAACCCACTGAAGCTGCAGTGGAACTGCTGAGTGTTCAGCAGCAGAAGGTGTCAGTATGGGAAGTGCACTGTGAAGCAGGGCTCCATGAATATAAATACAGAGCTCAGTCAGTCTGTGGAAACATGACAAACTGCTCAGATGCCAGAGATATTTTAGTGTTTGAAGAACTGATTCACAAAGAATATTTAACACTTGAAAAATGCATAAAATCTAATTTAATCGTGGTCTCCTGTAGCTGTGTTTGCTCAGGGAGCAAACTCCAAAATAAAAAGAAATATTAGCTCAGTACTCTTATCAAGAAGCGTTACAATGTACAGTTATGTTTTTGTAAGTGTAAAGCTGTCGTTTGAACAAACTGTACTGTTGTCCAGGGGGTGGACCGTGTTGACGAGCCTGGACTGAGAAGTCTTCGGATGGGCCGTCTGGTGCAGGAGAGGATGGTCCTCACCGTGGAGCCCGGCATTTATTTCATCGACCACCTGCTCAACCAGGCCCTGGCCAACTCCGCCCAGAGCTGCTTCATCGATAACCAAGTGCTGGCTCGCTTCCGCGGCTTTGGAGGGGTCAGTCTGCCTGCAGAGTTATATATTTGGTTTTGTCTGTTTGGATTCATCAAAGGGGTCGTAGAACTGAATTTGTTGTCTACAAGATGAATGCTAATAATAATCCTTGATACTTGGTGCCCAGAATGACATGAATTTGGGGTTTTTAGTGTTTGCTGGAGCTCACAGTCATCAGATGAATTCTTATGCATGTCTACATTTTTGCATTGACTGAAATTGAACGTTTCCTGTTGCCGTTTCCAGGTTCGCATTGAAGACGACATTGCGGTGACAGCAAACGGTATGGAGCTGCTGACCTGCGTCCCTCGCACCGTGGAGGAGATCGAGGCCTACATGGCGGAGCCCGCAAAACCCTTCAGCCCCGTCGTCAGCGAGAAGTCCTAAATGACGTCTCGCAGTAAAGTCTGAGCTGTACGCGGCAACTTCAGTAATTACAGCAACAAATCTTCTCCAGCTAGACCGAAGTCATTACTCTTACAATCATTTCACTTATCGCAAAAATCAAGATTATTACGTTAATATCATGTTTTTTAAATTGTGCTTAACGTTAGCAGGCACTTGAAGGGACAAGCTCCACCTTAATACATGAAGTGTTCGTTTCTGTGCCTCATGGGAAAAGAAATTTACTTTTTTAAAACAATTCTTATTCTTATATGTTCTTTGTAAAAATGGATTCATAAAAAAAATGCTGTGAAATGAAATTAAACATTTTTGATTTGCATCCGTGTGCAGCAGAGTGTTCTTTCAGTATTGTAAGACAGTTTTAAACAAATCTTTTTTCATTTGACCTCTTTAAGATAAAGAAACCTTAAATTGAGTTGTATGTCATTAGAAGAAGTGAAGCCTCTGCAACACCACTAATAAAAAAAAAGAACTCAAAATACGTAAGAAATCACTCTTTGAACACTTGAAATTTTAAAGTGATGGGTTCTGGTACCTTTGTTTCTCTTCATCCAGAATCTTAGCAAAAAAAATAAAGAGTCAGGCTTGTCATCATAGATCAGAAGTGTTTAATGCTTTAGATGGACTGTTAATGTGATGTAAAAGATTGGAGGTGTGGTGTTCAGGTTTTGAAGGAAATTGAAAAAAAGAGTTAAACCACAAAATGTATTTGCTGTAAATCTAGATCATAGCAAGCAGAATACAGGGTCATAACTTCACTGTAACTCTGACAGCCAAGGTTGGTGGTGTTCATCAAGGAACCTAGAAATATATATTCCTTGGTATGCTTCATGTTTCTGTTATATATAGTTTACAATTTTAAAACAGTTGTCAGGTATCTTCAGTTGGATGTTAAAACAAAGTATGTTACAGAAAATGTATTAAAGGTGGGAGAGATGACCTAAATGTAAAAAAACGCACGTGCAGGTATTGGCCACCAGGGGGCACTATATGTCTATTTTAATTTAAGCCTATGCCCACCATAGAGACACTGCTGCAGTGTGTGTGTTCTGTGCACCATCTATCTGCTGGCAGTGTGACCTCTGTGACACCGTTCATCCGACGGTTTACACTTCAGCTATGAGGCGAAAGTGAATCACATCATGTAATGAATACAAAAAAAGTCAAGACAGTTATCTGTGAGAGTCAGGTTCCTTTAAAATGAGTAATGCACTATGCTCTTAATGTGTAGGCACAGTTTAAACAAATGCTAAAAAAACAAGAATAATACAAAAAACCTTCAGGACCAATGGAAGTCAGTGGGCATCATTTAATTAAGATAAAAACTCTCAACAAAATGTACAAATCTATACAGATCTGCAGTATTGACATAGTTTATATCACAACTTCAAACAAGACATTTTTTTGTACTTTTTTCCCCCCACGCAGCGAGGACAGAATACAGATGGCGGGAACATCTGCCGCGAAGCCTCCTTTGAAGGAATCAGTTGTGTGTTTAATTGGCATCACTTTATTAACATAACATAATTATAGTTTGTTGGAGGAGGTTGCTGTTGTTTTGTTCTTTTATAACCAACGATTCAACAGGCTGCGATGCAAACTGATTGTTGCTGATTCATCTCATTCTGAATTTTATTTAAGTTGACAAATAATCACTCTCATCTTCGTTAGTAATCAGTCACTGGTAATGTGGCTGTTAGTCTTTGTTTTATGTACCTCCTCCACTGAGTCTGCCATATTTGTGCATGTCATGTTTGTGCCGCCATGTTTCTACAGTAGCCCGGAACAGACAAACACGCTGGTCTCTCATGTTTGAGAGGCCATCTAAGGGGTACGGAAGCCCTGAGGGCCAAGTGAGACTTTTTTCCTTCTTTTTTCAGGTGCTCCATTTTCGAAGTTCTAAAATTGTTCACTCGACTGGACACATGAAAAAAAGAATGTAAGAAATGTTTTTTTTTTTCCAATTTGTTACACTAATGAGAAGTTTTATGTTTAGAACTTAGAAAAAGGACCACCAGAAAAATGAATTCTCACTTGCCCCTCAGGGCTTCCGTAGAAATTGTCCGTTTCCTCCAGAGAAACTTGGAGACATCCATTTGTAATATTTCTGGATTCTGGTCTTCTTATATGTAGTTATTTAGCAGTCAAAAGCCACTAAATGATTATAAACATACCATTAATAAAAAGAGAAAATCAATGATTATTTTTCTTTGCAATGATTTTATTTTTTAAGATCAATAACCGAAACTGCGAGTAATAAACCTTCCTTTTCTATGAGCTTTTATCACGACATGTACATCAAGCACACTAATAGGACGAACACATTTATATACAACAACGGGATGAGAATATAAATAACATTAAAACGCTTATATTTTGCGCAAAGATTCATATTTAGTGCGCACATTTAATATCCACACTGTGCTCGAAATGTGTAGATTTTTTTCTTGACATATTGTATAATTCCCAAACCCCCGAAATGAGATGAAATCGGGGTCGGCGTCATGCCCTCACCTGCCTGCAGTCCAGCCTTTTGGTTCCAAACTTAAAATGTTATTATTGTATCTGTGTATTAATCGATTTATTTAAGTCACTATACAGTGAGGATTAGATTTAAAAAATAATAAAAACAAAATAATCGGAAAAACAGTGTTGATCATTTGCATACAGTCACGTTTGGATTAATCGTGTGCTCATTGGTCCGGTGTTGACCTGTTGACCTATGACCTGAAGGCTTGACGACGTCAAGTTGACGTTAGCATCGCGTCAAAATAAGCGCGCACGGAGCTAACAGTGAGCTAACTTAGCCAACGAACGAACATTTGCTAAAAATATAAAATGGATATCAGAAAGTGGTTACATGGTGGTGCTGCTTCTTCTGCGAGGCCTCCTTCGGCTCTGCCGGCGACGGAAGAGAGAGCAAGTTCACCCGGAGCCGCCACTTCTGAAGAGCACGAGCCTGCAGCTAATGTTAGCCGTGACAGCAGCAACCATGGCAACAACGATGCAGCTGCGGCTAGCGGGAGCGCTAATGTTAGCTGCCGAACACAAACCGTTGATGATCTCGGGACTGAACAGCCTAATCAAGTTGTTTTACAACATTACCCAGCCAGCGTTTTCAGTGGGAGGAAGCGTTCATTTGTCTCTACTTGGTACCACAACCGTGACTGGCTTGAATACAGCGTCAAAGCGGATGCGGACATTTTGCTTTTGTTGTCGGCAGTTTAGCACTCAAAGGAGGCCTCAGGATGTATTCGTCACTGTGGGATTTCGTAACTGGAAAAAACGCAGCGGAGAGAGAGTGCTACAGTGCTTCACAAAAGAAAGGCCCAGTTGGTTCAGCTGGGCCTTTGAGAGAGACTTGACCCGAAGATGCACCACCGAGTGGAAAGACACCGTTCTTCGGGGGTTTAGTGGCCACACTCGCCGCATACAGCTCTTCTAAAGGTAAGCCGTGCTTTTAATGTGCCTTATTTTGCCCGCCGTGGCATACTTGTTTACAACACTTTGAGCTGAATGGGTTTTTGTCCTGTCTGAATGTATGCTGCATCTGGCTGTGTGGTCTATGACAGTTGTTTCAGTGATGCGAAAGTGACTATGCGAAAACGTGCTCCTTTGGATGTTTTGGTGTAAGACATGGATTAGCGTGTTGATTGTTGACAGAAAACTGATATTATCACGTATTTACATAGTATATTGAGTTGTTGAGTGGCAGAAAGTGACCCCCCGCATTAACTGAGTGCCCCCCGGTTAGATGTGCTCTGACGCCGACTCTGGGTGAAATAGCGACAATGATCAGGTCGAGATAATTCAGCCAGATCAGCAGAGCAACTGAGAGCACATCCGAAAACACAGGCTGTGTTTCTTCTGTGAGTTCACCTACACCTGTGCGTTTAGTTAATCCTGCTGGCGTTAATAACGACCCGAGCTGCGCCAAGACAGTGACCTGAAATCACACCTCTTTTATTGTGGACTATGAATATACATACTTATTGATCATATAAGACCGATTCAGCGTGAGTGTTCGTTTTATTGCTGTTTGACTTCCTCCAAAATGTGTGTGCGTTCTTTGTGCTGTACATGTCCGTTTGCGCATGCGCGCGTGTGCGTGTGGCTCGCGCTTTGATGTGCGTTCTATCTGAGGCAAGTGCTTTGATCCAACGTAAATACTCCATGACGTCATAGAATCTTTGATGTAAATGTTATAGGTGGTGTGAAGGTTCATAACATTGCATTCTCTCTTAAGGAGTGAGTTTACGAGTTTACCAGAAGCAGCAACCACAGCAAGGAATTACACACCAGTGAATAATTTTCAACAAGTTCAAGCAAATTTCAAGAGAGGAAACGAGATGATTACCGTGGAGCAGTCCGGATCCCCAATGGATAACACTATTGTTATCCATCCAGAGTCTGTCAAGCCCATAGTGAACAAACACTTTCACAGCATCTCTTCAGCACAGCGAACCCTGTTAGCTGAAGGAATTTTTGACTCAGGAGTCTCCCTGATGCTGAGCGACATGATTCAAGAAATCATACAGAAGCTGTCTGTATCGGCTGTCAGCATAGTCTTACCGATGTTTCAGGAGCGCTTACGGAGGAGTGATTCACAGGCTGATCTAAGTACAGCCTTGGAAAACCTCAATGCGCAGCTGGGAGACTCCCTCCCCGACGCTTTTGCTGAAATTCTTGACGTCCCACGGGAGAAATGTGAGAGTGCAGACAAGCTGACAGAACTGGTCGAGATGGAGGTTTCACTGAAGGTGAAATCTGCAGTATCTCTGGCCATCGACAGCGATACTTTGTCGAAAGAGCCAGCCGTTTTTGTCTCCAGCTCTGTGTCAAGCACATCATCTTTGTGTCAAATGGCATCATGTATAAAAACATGTGTAAAGAAAGTGACCTTCAAGTGCCAAGGATGTTTGCATCCAGACAGTACGGAAGCTCCATCTCCGCTCCTGGAAAATGAAGAGTTGATCATTTCTGCTCCCACAGAGAGATGTGAATCGGCTCAGAGCATGAAGTCCAAGGTCTCCGACCCCTCTGTGAGTCTAGCCGTGGCTACCATTCTTGACAAATGGTCCAGCGAGAAACTGGAAACCAAGGAAGACGCTGACTCTGTTTCCAGGCTTTCCAGCCCCTCTGTCCATGCTCAAGATGCAGCGGCTGACATTGTCAGCATCATAAGTCATGACCTACATTATCAGGACGGTAGCTCTGTTGAAGACCATTTCAATACGGGGCTAATACTTGATAGTGTGAAAGACTTTGTAGCCTCACGGGCCACACCTTCTGAGGACATCGCCAGTGACAAGCAAAAAAAGCGCAAATGCAGATTTTTCAAGTTTGTCAAGAGACTTTTTGAGAAAATGAAGTCAGAGCTGAAAACTTCAATCCAGAAAGAAGAACCTGACTTTATTGTGCCTCTCAGTCGGGATTCAGGTTCCTCTCAGCCTACACATCAAAAAGAGGATGCTGAAGATTTTGATCTACCCGGCGCTGTTCCAGAGTCTCCAAGGCCCAGCTCGGCTTGCAGTCAGACCAGAACAACGGTATCAATGGGAGAGAAAAATAAGATGTCCCCTTCACTGGATTTTGAGATGGTCAACAATGTTGTTGAGTCCCTGTTCAAAATGTTAAGCCTGCCAAAAGAACCTGCAGCTGGTGCCAACAAGACAGACGACAGAGTCATCAACATGACCAGGCAGTTTTCAAAGGACTTGAGTGATAAACTGTACAATTACTTCAATGCTAGCAGCGCTTATCAAGTTCCCTCGGCACCAGTGAGAAGATGTTTCTCTGCCTGTGTCATCTCTAATCTCAGGTGCAAGGTGGACGCCACTGAGTGCAGCTTTTCTCCTGAAGTAATGTACGCCATTACAGAGGATGCAGTGCAAAAGTTCTTACAGCAGTTGCTGTTTTGGGTGGAGGAGGAGGAATCAAATCAGACAAGTCACAGTGAGAAAGTGTCTGGTGCACTAGGCGACATCGAACACCTAATCACAAAATTGGTGACCCAACCAGAAGTGTCCCCTGAAGTTACCGACAGGCAGACTCCACCACCCTATTGCTCAACTCCGGTCGAACCTTTCAACGTTGCTGGACTGTCTACATCTGTCTGCAGCGATGATGTTTGTGACGACCCGAAACTGAGGCTCCATGTTGACAGTCTGTTTTTGATGAAATGTGCCAAAGCTACTTCTGAGAGTCCACCGGTGCCTCCCCTCTGTTCTTCAGTGCCTGAAAACAGCAAGGTGCCAAGCTCCCAAAAGTCAGCTTGGGAACTCTCAGAAGAGTCAACTGACACCTCATCTTGTCTATCAGAGAAGACAACTAATGACATCATCACAACCCTCCTCCTGAGGCTCACCATAAATACCCATCAGAAATCCGGGCAGTCCTCTCAGACAAAAGACATCGACACCATTGTTCAGCGTCTCTCAGAAATGGCGCGGGATAACATCCACATCGATGACTCTGCTGTCAGTAAAACTAGGAACAACATGAAAAAGATCAACAAAGCGGTGATAAAGGACCTCGAAAAGGAGTTTGGCTCTGCTGAACAACTACTGGAGGCTGCAATGGCATCAAACAGTTCATCTTTTGATGAAGCTGTTCTGAAGTATCTGAATATCCATCTGGGCGCCCTCCACAGACCAAAATGGTCTGCAGTTGCCAGCTTCTTTTCCGGGGTGGGAAAAGTTCTAGCCAAACCCTTTAAGTGTTGCACCACTGACAGCACCGGGAATTAATTACCATCTCGACCTATCACACCACCTATGACTTCTTCAAACAACGTTAGAGGATGTTTGCTGTGTGTAGGTCATTAAATCCCTGGGTTAGTTGGGGTTTTCTCCGAGTTGCTTCGGTTCCCCCAGATGATACAATGTATCCAAAAAAAAAAAATGCTAACCAGGCCTGTCAGGCGGAGCATCACCGAGAGCAGGGAAGACTAAATGACCATCTACACCGTTTTCCATCAACCCCCGCATTTTTGAACATCATTCAACAATGTTTGCTGTGTGGAGGTCATTAAATTCCTGGGTTATTTGGGGTTTTCTCCGAGTTGCTTCGGTTCCCCCAGACGATACAATGTATCAAAAAAAAAAAGAAGCTACGAAGACTTACCATCTCCCACTTTGAAAATAGAATTTGCTCGAATGGACGCATGGAAAAAAAAATTGCATGTGAAAAAAAAAATATCTTGATTGGACGCATGAAAAAAAAAAATTTGCCCGACTGGACGCATGAAAAAAAAATAAGTCAACTGGAAGCATGAAAAAAAATTTTCACTCGACTGGATGCATGAAAAAAAAAATTGCCTCAACTGGATGCATGAAAAAAAAATAACTCGACTGGAAGCATGAAAAAAAAATCACTCGACTGGATGCATGAAAAAAAATTTGCCCGACTGGATGCATGAAAAAAAAATTCGCCCAACTGGATGCATGGAAAAAAAAATAACTACTGGACGCATGGAAAAAAAATTGCCTCGACTGGTAGCAAGAAAAAGAAAATCACTCGATTGGACGCATGAAAAAAAAATTGCCTGACTGGACGCATGAAAAAAAAATTTGCCCGACTGGACGCATGTAAAAAAAATAACTCGAAGCATGAAAAAAAAATTCGCAAAAAAACCCAACATTTTTAATGAAATAAAACAATAATGAAAATAAAAAAAATAAATAAACAAAACAATCTCTATCAAAAATTAAACCAAACTCTGGTTATCTTACAAAGAATGAATACTGAAGCTGATTTAAGAGAAAATATTGCATTTGTGATATTTCCAGACAGGACATGGGGTCATATTTGAACCACATAAATGACTAAACTAAGATGTGTTCGGTTTCCTAGTATACGACATGTCATCATGATGTATATTGACTCCGTATTTGATTAAATAAGGCTCATATCAACAAAAATCTGAATATGCATCAGAAATGTACGGAAGCCTTGAGGGGCAAGTGAGAATTCTTTTTTTTGGTGCTCCATTTTCCAAGTTCCAAAAAAATTCACTCAACTGGACACATGAAAAAAAAATATTAAAAATAATTCAGTAAAGCAGTGTCTATTTTTTACTCTGTTACACACATGAGGAGAAAACTTATAACGGCTAGATTCCGCAAAATCCTACATGCTGGACCTTTTTAATTTTTCCAAATCTCAATAAGTGTTGTTGTGTTAAAACTTGTAGACTTGTGGAACATGTATTGCAAATTGCAATCGTCAACACCAGCGACAACATATTTGTCTCTGGTTTATATGACGATACAATAATTTATAATAAATGTCGTTCATCCCGACTATTAACTCTCGAACCTTGTCAGTTGCATCTACCCAGTCTGGTGATTGTGTCTGCAGTCAGAAACTGCATTGTTTTTTCACTTTAAGAAACTGATGTCAGTCCGTACAGCTGTAACGGACTTTGTGCTGGCTGGGTTGTCCTTGGCATTAGAGTTTGCAGCCTCCCAGATGAACTGTCATTTTCTGAAATAAGGAGGAATGTTTTTCAGGCACACCTCTGGTGGAGAAAGACTTGATTGTACCTCTCTGCTCCCCCTGCATCTGCAGAGCTCACACGGCTCTCTTTTAATGGGCTTTTTCTCACTCTTTCTTGTTACTATTGGTTACCACCGCTTTGTGTTATTCATTTATATCTATTATTTCAAAAATCATTCCTCCTCTGCAGTGTCCAGCTATCTGAGGTGCAGCTTGAGCTGTCCTGTCGCCAATGAATGAGAAATAGATCAGCAGGGAAGTGCAGATGAAATCACAGATTGTATTACATTTTATTGTGGTTTGAAACATTTTCAACAGTTGAGTATGAGATGGTTTCCCCACTGATGACTCAAGATACAACAGGTCTCATTTATAGTCAGTATTCCTGGGAATGATGGAGGACCATCTGCTCTGGGCTCGTCTCTCCCCTCTTGTTTCTGTCCGTGCCTGCAGCCTTAGTAAATTCATATATTTTCAAATTCCGGTAGTCAGAAAAAAATGTTTTGATCATGAAATTAAACACCCAAAGTATCGAGCAGCTTATTCAGTTAAAAATATATGTAAGGCAGACTTTTTAACGTGGAAGAAGAGGATGCTACTAGAAGCAAGAAGGGTTTCTGTGTATGTAGTCGTTTGATTTCTGAATATTTTTATACTCTAATGAAAAACTCTAAATTAATTGATACAATTGAAATATGGGCCTCACTCACAGGCTGCATTCGTCTCATTAAGTGTGTTATGTCTTGAGCCTGAGCAAATGTGTAACAGATTTTTATATAGGATTAGGCCTACACGATATGAGCAAAATGTGCGATGTGCGATGACACCCTTCAATATTGCGATGACGATATGACTTGCGATAAATAAGAAAATATTTAAGTTTGCATACAGTTCCTGTGTCTTTCAGATTTTTCTGCATTAATAGATTCCCTGCCTTGAGGTACTCTTAAACACTTAACAATTAAATAAAAAAATAGGAGCATGCTTTTATTGAACAAAACCCTTATAACATTAATTTACATATGTTACTGTTGCTGCAGTGATGGTCGCGTTACTTGACTCAGCGTTTGCGCTCTAGACTGACTGGCCTTAAATTGCTCGTGCAGCTCTTTATACTGTGGTCAAGCCAGCCGTGGTTCGCGTTTGCTTGGTCAAATCAGCTGCACATTTTTTTCAAGTGCACGAATCTACTAACATTTACGGTATTCGTGATGAAACCGCTCTGAAGAGCTGCTGGTAGTGACTGTGGGGCAGACTGCAGTCTCTCAATCAGACCCATGAAACATACGATACTTTTACAGTAATTATTCCCGGGAGTGAGCTGAAGGTATCACGATGGTATCCTTCCGGATTTCAAAGTAAAGGACGACGTGAGAATTTTTTAACTCTTTTTTTCCATAAGTAGTTTTGGATTCATACACTGCTGAACTAAGTACTTCCTAGACTACTTGCATGCATAATATGAAGTACTTTTACTGTGTACTTTTAGAGTAATACTTTGTCAAAATCCTGACCAGATCACAAGAATAAGGATATTTCGCCCAACTTTGATGTGGAATAAAAAAAACTTATTTTCCATAAGTAGTCCAAGATTCATATACTGCTGAACTGTATAACTAGTATAGAGTACTACTTAAGTAACTAGTAAGAGTACTTCATATTATACATGCAAGTAGTCTAGGAAGTACTTAGTTCAGTAGCACATGAATCTTGGACAACTTATGGAAAATACGTTTTTTATTTGACCTCAAAGTTGGGCGAAATATCCTTATTCTTGTGGTCTGGTCAGGATTTTGACCGAGGATTACTCTAAAAGTACACAGTAAGAGTACTGCATATTATGCATGCAAGTAGTCTATGAAGTACTTAGCTCAGTGGTATATGAATCTTGAACTATTTATGGAAAACAAGTTTTTTATTGCACATCAAAGTTGGCCGAAATATCCTTATTCTTGTGATCTATTAAGGATTTTGACCCAGGATTACTCGAAAAGTACACAGTAAGAGTACTTCTTATTATACATGCAAATAGTCTAGGAAATACTTAGTTCAGTGGTATATATATTGGACTATTTATGAAAAACAAGTTTTTTTATTCGACCTCAAAGTTGGGTGAAATATCGTTATTCTTTTTCTCTGTTAAGGATTTTGACAAAGGATTACTCTGAAAGTACACAGTAAAAGTACTTCATATTATGCATGCAAGTAGTCTAGGAAGTACTTAGTTCAGTAGTACATGAATCTTGGACTACTTATGGAAAATAAGTTTTTTATTCGACCTCAAAGTTGGGCGAAATATCCTTATTCTTGTGATCTGGTCAGGATTTTGACCCAGGATTACTCTAAAAGTACACAGTAAGAGTACTTCATATTATACATGCAAGTAGTCTATGAAGTACTTAGTTCAGTAGTACATGAATCTTGGACTACTTATGGAAAATAAAAATATAGTCTTTTATTCCACACATCAAAGTTCGTCGAAATATCCTTATTCTTGTTTGATTTTGACCCAGGATTACTCTAAAAGTACACAGTAAAAGTACTTAATATTATACATGCAAGTAGTCTATGAAGTACTTAGTTCAGCAGTGTGTGAATCCAAAACTTCTTATGGGAAAAAAAAAAAAAAAAAATTCTCACTTCGTCCTTTACTCCGAAATCTGGAAGGATACCATTGTGATACCTTCAGCTCTCTACCGGGAATAATTACTGTAAAAGTATCTTATGTTTCATGGGTTTGACTGAGAGACTGCAGTCTGCCCCACAGTCACTACCAGCAGCTTTTCAGAGCGGTTTCATCACGAATACTTTTTGCCACAAGCGTTTCGTCGCCATTTTCACCGCTCTGCTCTCCTGCCTCTGCCATCCTGTTTACTCTGGCTACTAATTCTCACGCAGGAACTGAGCAGAGCTGGGCGTCATCTGATTGGCTAAACGGTGTGCATGCATTGTCCATGTGTTCAGGGCCGCATCTGATTGGCCAAATGTCACAAGCTGACTGAAAGCATGACGGATGTAAACAAAACTTAATGCACTTCAGACCAGCTTTTGCGATGGGTTTATCACGCACGTTCACATCGCAATGGCGATGAAAATACGATTAATCGTGCAGGCCTATATAGGATTGTAAATGCCATTGTGCGGTAGATCTAAAATCACTGTGGTCGACAGCAAATCGTGCCACTAAAGCAATAATACATGGCCGAGAGTTCAGTATCTTAGTTTATACACAGCAAATGAGTCAGGAATGGTTTTACCCTGTGTAGAAGATGTGTCACGAGGAAGCTCTTAATATTCTCTTCTCTGTAGGTCATTTAATTTTTAGGTCAGATAATCACAAAAAAAATCCTGAAATTTAGCTCAGAGGGCCAAACTTAACAAAAATCTTAACCTAAAAAGTATTTGGAGTACAGCTATAGGACTTTGCAAGGTCTCACAAATTTAATGGAAGGACCATTTTTGCGATTATCCTTCGTATCAATAAAAATGACTGATATCAAGTCGACTACAAGTTTCCTCCAGCCAGACATTCACTAGAAAAGACCTCTTGTCTTCCTGACACTTCATTACAGTTGAACTTAAGTGAATGTCTTTGTTGTAAAACCGCCTTTGTCCTCTAGAGGGATGACATAAATCAGAGACATCACGTCCTCCTCCTCCTCGCCGCATTGTGAGGAAGCACACAAGGAACATACTGTTTACTGTCGGTGTACAAATAATTAGTAATTTTGTTTATTTCAGAAAAAATCGCAAGAACACTCCTCATGACAATCAGCTGCTGAACATGTGACATGTGAATGTAGGCAAATACAAACGTTTGAATGACTTTCAGTCATACTGAATGTTGAATACTGAATACTGAGAGATTATAGTGTTTAAGTTCAAGTCTTCTTGATTTGATTTTGGTGAAAATCATTTATCATCACAACATGTTGACAAACGAAGATTTTTTTTTACTATAGAGACCGAATTAAAGGTGCAATATGTAAGAATTGGCCATCTGTCAAATTCATACTCCAGAGTAACTGCTAACTGCTGCTAACCGTAGCTGCTGTTAGCTTGGTTAGCCATGCAGACTTGGAGCTCAGGGATCAGTGTAAGTGGGCTTTGGACCTGGTAAATGTCGGGGCTGGCTTGTTAGTAGATATCTCTTCAGCACAATACGCAGATATCAATGTCAAAACTGCTTTTTTTTCCACCTTCTGTTGATCATTTTAGTTAATTTTTTCGCTAATATTCTTACATATTGCCCCTCTAAATGCATACTCGAGCCGTCTTGAACTTAAACCTTGATACATATACAGTACTTATGGATCGGAGGTATGAACGTGGAGGGAACGGATAACATATAATACAAAAACAGTTGAAACACTCGAGAGGTACAGCGTGCAGGTTCTGTATGAAACTGAAAAATAAAAAATGGTGATATGGCAGAGAAGGCTTGTGCATGAACAAGGACTTACTGTAAATGTAAACCTCACGTATATAACATAACAGATTAATAGATGCAAAATACTGTCATGATTTATCTTCACAATCAAATATTGATAATATTTTATTGACAATGTATTTATGATGATTTATCAGGAATTGTACAGTCGTGGAATGATCATCTCCCACAGACAATATTTACAGTATATATATCTATGCAGTTTGTTTTCGCCTCTCCAAAAATGCGTCAGGGTTTTCGGACCATCTGCTTCGACCATCCAGCCGGCTGTGGAATGCCTACATCCAGCTCAGAGGCTGCGATTGGTGGAGAGACGGCAAAAGATTTTTATCCCCCTCAGCCAAAAAGGGGCCACCGATAAACCAGCGTTGTCCCCGGGGAGCCACACAAATAAATAAAGAGGGCTTTTTTTCTCTTCAGTTGCAGGAGGAGGGGTGGGGACGGGACCGTCTGAGAAGCCTTACCAAAAGACCTCTATCATTCACTCTGTCTTACATACATATATATACATACATATTACATAGGCTGATTTTACAGGAAGAAACAGAGAAGATGGTTGCTGCTGATGAGATAATCAGAAATCTGTGCCTCGGAGAACTCAAATTCTTAGGAGAAAAGTGTTAATGTGTCACTGTCGGATGAGGTTACAAATCTTTGGTCAACAAAGTGGGTGGTAAATAGTTGATTACAGCATCGACTTCATATGACATCACGGCCACGAATCGTAACATTGTCAAGAACCATAAGAGAACATGTACTTTCTATATATAGTCCATCTTGAGCAGTTTACAGAGGCTCTCCTCTTCACATCATGTCGTCCATAATTATTGGTGAAAAAAGGCTGAAAACTGAGACTGAAGCGAAAAAGATGGTTTCTTTATATTAAATGTCATGGTTAAAACCCATAACGTTCTTTGTAGGTTCCTCACTTTGCTCCCGATCTCTCTCAACCCCACCGGCGCTCTGTTTTTATCCAGTGAGTAGATTCCTGTCCTCCACTGTTCTTAGGTATTCCTTTCTCCCAACAGCTGTCTCCAAACGAGCCAACAGAAATGTTCCTTCTTCAGTTTCTATCCTTGGCAATCAAAACAAGTGTTCGTTTGAGCCGAGGTCCAGACGGTTCACCGCTCCACCAGCTGGCCCGGGAACAGAGTGCCTGCAGCGGGTATCGAGTCCGGCCCAACGTGGAGCTGAGGGACCCTGCTAGGAGAGGGCTAGCTGTGGCCCCGGTGAATCGGCTGTCTGTGGGTCAGTCGCGAACACGAGGCGCAGCACGTCGTCTTGTAGTAATCGTACACGCAGAGGCGAGCCTGGACCACCACGTTGCAGTTAAAGTACTTGTCTCTGCAGTTCTCATCTGAAACATACAGAAGGTTAATCTTATTTTTCTCATAAGTTCCAGCAAATAATATATGACCCTTATTTAAGTGAGAGAGCCGAGAACACATGAGAACAGACCCTGAGTAATGTGTTGAAAGGAGGGAAGGGAGTGTTACCAACATTTATAGCTCCCATCTGCCGTTGAACTTCTACTGTGAAGTCTGGGGTTCAACACTTTGCTTAAGGCACACTTTCAAATTTCCAGCATTCAGAGATGGCAAAGAACATCACTCATCTACGCCTCGTGCCAGGACTTCCCCAGCTGGATATTTAAGTCACAATAATGACCCTTGTCCTCCTTTAGGATGCTAAAATCATTAAGGAAATGTCAGTAATATTCCAGAGAGCGTGTTACGGGATGACTGACCTATGTGAGGTACGCAGGGCTCCGGGCTGCAGTTCTCCCTCCCCGGTGGTTTCAGCTGCTCGTCGCAGCCCTCGCTGGACAGCATGTCGTCCGACAGGCAGCGCACCTCCCGCACACGGAAACCTCCCTCGCATGTTTTAGAGCACTGGAAGGACAAGAGTGGGATTAAACTCCCGTGCAAACATTTTCATGTTGTGATCTAAATCTTTCAAACGTTGCGTGAAAGAATGTTTCAGATGTTCCAAAAACTCCATTACTGCAGCACTACTGACGATAACCGTGATGAAAATGAAATATTGATATTGCGTTAAGAATACACATGATGATATCATGGAAATAATCCCATGCTTTACACTGTCACCAACTGCCAAAAACTTCCTGTTAATAATTTGATTACTGTAACCATTTAGCGGCATTTGTATTGAAGGCGGCTGTAGCTCAGCGGGTAGAGCAGATCAGCCAGAGGTCGCTGGTTCGAATCCCGGCTGAGCTACTTGTCGAAGTATCCTTGAGCAAGATACTGAACCCCAAAATTGCTCCTGATGTGCAGTTGGCACCTTTCAGGGCGGCCCTGTCGATGAGTCTGGTGACTCGTCTGGGGTCCGCGACCCCTTGGAAAAAAGGGATAAAGCGGCTACTGCGACCATCAGCGGTTGACAATGAATGTATTGAATGAATACATGTTGCCTAGTGTCCTCAGGGTCTCCTGGATGTTCAATCCAGTGGAGAGCGAGCGATAGGTATAGCTTTAGAAAACACATACTGTACAGAGAATCAGAGAAATGCTGAAATTCAGCTCCAGATCCTATTAAAGTATTTGGAGTACAGCTGAATGATTTTGCAAGCTGCCATGATTTTTAGAGAACAAAATCAATTATTTCAAGAAAATCCATGACAAGAACTGGCAGGATGAGTTGGTGTGGATGATGACGCCTAATCACACCATTTTTTCGTCTGTTGTCTATTACTTGGTCAGTGAGCGCCGTAGACAGAGGATGCCTTGCTTAATGGCATCTCAACAACAAAAGGGAGGAGGGTTCCATATCTTACTCACAGCACTCCAGTCGGTGTGATACCACTTTGCTCCACAGGCCTTGAGGTTGCAGCTCTGCTGGCCGAGAGGCCGGTCCAGAGAGGAGCACTCGTAGGGCGGCATGATGGCGAATCCTTCATCTGACTTCATCAGGCACACCACTGACCTCTGCTGGCTGCCTGATCCACACTCTGCAGAGCACTGAGCCACACGCAGCAACACAGACCAGATGGATTCAATTACACATTACAACAAATCCTGACATGTCACTGTAAAATCACACACATTCATCTCCTCCAGACATCGTCCTCTTAAGCCCAGCGTGACCTTCTGTCATCCTCATACCTGGCTCCAGGGGCCCGTGAACCACTCAATGCGATTCTCACAGGGGCCGTTGTTGCAGACCTGAGAGTCAGCGGGCCGCTCGTTGCCACAGCCCTCCAGAGGAAGGCTGCTGATGTGATTGGTCAGGCACAGGACTCCCCGGGTTCGTACTCCCATCCCACACTCAGCTGAACACTGTGGAGTAAAAAAACTTGATTTATGATAATAACCTGACGTAAGAGGAACACGTGCACGTCAGATGTATGTAAAGAAAAGAAAACAAACTAATTTGCAGTTGATATGCGTTTGATTGACAATGTTTTGCCGGTCATATGATGCTTTCTAGGTTTTTGCTTTTCCTTTATTGTTTCATGTAGCATTTTGTGCATGTAAAAGGTCTGTAGAGTGAAGAAGTTCACACCTAAGGGAGTTACTCTCTCCCACAGAAAACACTCCTCCTGCACTGCCTGAAACACCTGGTTTAGAGTCGAGACTTTACTTCTGTAACTTATGATCGGCACTATGTAACAGGCATCATATAAATATATATTTATATATTTATTATAAAATGTATACAGTCAGCAGACATACAGTTGCTACTGCTGTAACGGTGCTATTTTAGATCACACTACCTTGCTAGGCATGACCCGCCCTACTCTGCCTCTGATTGGCTGCATCCTTCCTGTTAATTAATGCACATGTACAACTCTCAACAAAGATTTAAATGAAGCCGGATGTCTGTAGGTCAGACAGAGCGTTCAAGACACAGCGTGAAAAGGGATGCTGCAGCAATGAACCATATGAGACAAATAGTGTTTTTTGAAAATTAAAGTATGTAAACTTATTCTACTAGGACCCCCGAATACAAGTATGAACCTGAAAATGAACACCTCTTTAATCTAATCTAAGATGAGCTAATCTAATCAGAGTTTAATAAATGATTTCTCTTTCTTCATTTACTAACATACAAAGTTTTTTGGTCCCACCGGAAGGGGCGTGACTTCAACAGTACAATCCCGCTTTCACATTAATGCATGAGTAATAATAATCGGTAGCATCTTAAATGCAGGGCTATCGCTTGTGACAGAATATTTTTACACTGTGGTGTTAGTATTTTTACTTAGGTAAAGGATCTGAATACTTTTCCCACCACTGGTCATTCCTGACATTATCATTATCCCCATTCTCTCTTTTCTTATCTCTTATTATATTAATTTCCTCACATGACTTTTTGACTCTTTAACACGTAATATTAATGTGATAGAGAACTAAAACTTCATCCAATCCGTCTTTCTAGCTGTCAAAATGTGTATCAAAAGATATATCTGGTTTTTGAGGACAGCTGCTGGATGCATGCAGTCGGACCTGCACAATGACTTCTACTGTTATTGGAAATGAATGAAAGGTTCTATGCCTCCCATTGACTCTGACACCTACCCTGTCGCCCCACTCGGTGTAGAACCAGCTCTTGGCACAGGGTCCCCTGTCACAGTTCTCTACGTCGACGGGCCGCAGATTCATGTTGCACTCTTCATCAGGAACAAAGTCGCCCACGTTGCTGACACAGCGCACCTCTCGCGACCTCTGACCTGGCCCGCATGGCACCGAGCACTATGGAGACACAGGCCACATGGTTAGCACTGTAGTCCTTTAGTGAAAACTGCTGGAGAGACTGGATGGCTTCTTCTGCATCCGAGTATGCTCTTTATGTATATCTCTAGAAGAAGTGCAATCTGTTTGTTGTTGTTTTTAAGGCGGGCAGCTTCCTTCCAGTGTTTGGGAGAACTGTTGAATATCTTCTTTATGCCTCACAGAGCCCAAAGACGAGAAGGTAAAAAGCTTCATAAAGCAGAATGGAGCTGCAGATTTGGATGCTAAATCTTCTCACATTATTATTTGATATGATAAATAATATTGATTATCGTCACCAGTGTTGAAGTTTTACAGGGTTTATGTGCTACAATATTTCTTGATGCAATGCGGTGACTTTTCCAGACCCTTGTTGTCATGGTGAGGGTTTCAATGAAACCAGCTGAGCTTCACTCTCTCCCTCTCTCTCACTCAGCCCAGCCAGTCTCAGCAGATGGCCGCCCACCGCTGAGTCCGGTTCTGCTCCGAGGTTTCTGCCTGAGGTTTTTTCTCGCCACTGTTGCTCATGGGGGGAAATGTTTGGTCAAGACCTGCTGGATTTGGAAAGTGTCATGAGATGACTTTTGTTTTGAATTGGCGCTGTTCAAATGAAGATTGATTACCTAATTGATTGATTGACTGAGCTGGGCCAAAGAATTGTTTGGCACATGACCCCCAAAAAAAAAGAGACAATGAATTTCTACACTTTCAACTAATCCAGCCATCTCCCCGATACAATTTATTTGGCAAAATGTTGAACTATTCCTTCTTAAAAAAAAAAGTCGATACAAGAAAAAAAAAAAGAAACTGATGTCAGTGATAAAATGTCAAAAAAAGCACAGAACTTTCTGTTGAACCCCATCTATCTTTTATAGCTGGAAGTCATTCAAGATGATGTCATCAAAGATGATGCACTGACTGTAGAGACAGGTCGGACACTTACGGGGGTCCACTCGGAGCGGATCTGCCACTCGCTGCAGATCTTCAGCTGGCAGGTGCTGGCGATTTCCGGCCGCTCCAAGTCTCGACAGCGGTTCGGGTGGACGTTGAGGGTGCGGTTGGCGTAAATCTGGCGACACAGGACCTGCCGGTGCTGCATGCCCAGGCCGCAGGTCTTACTGCATTCTGACCACTCTCCAATATCCCAGCTGCAACAAGAGTTTGGGTTTTTATGAGGTGTCAACAGCATTCTATTTTAATTACATTAATGTATATATATCATATCAATTTCAGATTAAAACGGCGAACATTTTCCCTCTGTTGTCACGGTCAGGGTTAAATAAGGTTATGGCGCTGTGGTCGTATAAACATAGAGAATCTGAATAACTGTTATCGTTTCACCACTTCCCGACTGACAAGCAACTTGAACAATGACGTCTAGTAAAAATCTGGAGGGACAGTGGAACATGTTTAGCAGCAGTGCTACATGATGAGCATGATGTCAGAGGAAAATGGCCAACATGTGAATACAGTCAATGAAGATTTAGCAGTATAGTGTGGTCTCTCACAAGGCTGGACAGGGCTGCAGGTTGCAGGCCTCTTCCTGAGGCGTCGGCCTGCTGCTGCTGTCACACAAAGCGTCTGACACCTGGACGTGGTTCAGCCGGGACACGCAGTGAAAGACGGAGTACCTGAACCCTAGAAAGCACAGAAACCAGATACTTAATCTGTGCAAGGAATCAGGAAGATTGCAAGAGTTTTCTGAAAGGATAACTTTGCTTTCGATGTTGATAATGTGTAGAATTCAAGTTGAATTTGTCTGGAACAAAAGTGATGTGACTTACCTTTACCACAGGAGGCGCTGCACTCTGTAGCACCAGCCAGTTTCCAGTTGTACTCTCTCGGTCGTCGGGGCGGCTGAACGACAGGGACCTGGTTGTCGGGGAGGAGAGGAGGGTCCCTCCCCCCACCTGCTGGATTTAAGCTGTCCTGGCGAGCGTCGACGTCACGGTCGTATCCTCCCTGTACGATCACAGCGTTCCCTAAGATGTGGACACAAGAGTTAAGATTGACTGAGAAACATAAGAATAGATTAGAGTCACTGTTTGTAGATGGATAATGGGATAATATTATAAAAAGATGGAGAGAAAAACTTGAATCTAGAAGGTGTTTGGTTGTATTTTCTGTTCAGTGAGGAAAATAGGTGTAAAAATATCTCCTTTCTGGACATTTTGTGAGTTGTATTATGTTTACTTATTAGACAAAGTAGCAAACTCAACGTTCAACTGCTGCCTCCTGTGGTACAGAGTGGTATTACGAGACAGGACGGGTCGGGGCTAGCTGGTTCGCACGCTAACTTCAGTGTCTCTTCATACTCTGTTGAGTTTTTTCTCACTGACCTTCTTGCTGAGGGCCAGCTGGTTTCTCAGAGGGGAGGACATACTCGTAGTGAACACCAGGGTTTGGCTGCTGGAAGATCATCTGAGGAGAAGTAGATGAGACTAAGTAACCTTTACTTTCTCATGTCAAACTTGTCAGTAAGAGTAAAAGTGAGAGAGAAAAGAGTTACTTACGTAAACGTCCAGGATCTCATTGGTGGGCCCTTCAGCGAGAAAGGACTCGCCGGCCGTGCTACGGATTTCGTTGGGTCGGCGGTATGTGAACATGGTCCCCCCTCCCTCGTACTTCCCCGGTCGGTCAATAGCCCAGTTTCCATTAATGATGGATCGCCCTGACCGGCTTCGGAGAGCTGAAAGAGACACAGAGAACAACCACACAATCACCACTGACAGCCCTGAGCTCGAACCAGGAGAGAAATACAGCCACAGCTTCATCCACATAATTATCGTTTAATGTGAAACCCTTTAAGCTTAATGAGAACTGTAGTACACTGACACCGACTTCCTCCACCCAAAAAAAAAGAAAAAAAAAAGTAATTACAGCTAACGGAATAAATGCCCTCACGTGCACTTTCAAAGCAAACGTCTTTTCATAAACGTGCCGATCTGTTTGTGCTGGCAGATCTTTCATGCAAATCCTGTAACAGAATCTCCCAAGAAGTTTTCCACTGATTTCATGGATTAAGTACAAGAGGCCATTAGAAAAGCATTAGAAGTGTAACATTAGACAGGCTTGTAAAAGCGTGTTTGGACAACTAAAAGCACATTAGAGATGCACGATGGAGAACAGAGGCCTATTGAGGGAAAAAAATCAGGGACATGGTGACGATGCAGCCGGTGGCTCCTGCTCTCGTCTCGTCTCTCGTCTCGTCTTCACATTTAAAATCTGTACAGACATTCCTGAACAACAGCTTTACTGCCTGGATTTTTTTTTTACCTTCCTAGTCTATTAAAAAATAGCATTTTAAAGGCACACTATGTAGAAATTCAAACTCAGAATTGTAATATTTACAATATTAATGAGGTAATAATACAATCTCAGAAATATTTGTTTTTTCCATAAGTGAAAAAACAAGCTGCTGTCAGAGGATAGTCAGGTCCCCATGACACTGTGTGAAGCTGGATAGGTGGCAGGGTCCGCCACATATAAACAGTATGAACTTGTGTTGTTCCTTTAAGGTTTAAAGGTTTGTTTATTCACTCATAAAAACGAAGAAAGTCTGTTTATTTAGTTTGTTTAGGCGTAAAGAAAAATGACATAATGTACCTTTAAGATTACTCCTGTTTATTTCATCCTTAAGGATGTTTCAGTTTCTTACACTGTGACAGTCAAAGGAGCCATTGTTCAGGCGAGGTGTTTTCCCTTTTCTTACAGAAGTGTCCGAAATGATGCCAACAGCATCGACGTGTGAGACCGAGCGAGTGTTTCTGTTTGAGAAGGTGCACAGCGACGTGTTTGTGTGCATAACTCTGTGTACTTCAAATCAAAGAAAGCAGAGCGTACTTGTCGTCCAAGTAGTTTTAGGATTTGAAAGGTAGCCAGTGAATCCATCCTGGTTCTTTTATTTTTTTTGCAGAGTGGTGAAATTCCGCACCTTAATTAAAAAGGACGGTGAGGCTTTAGGGGTGAGATCCTCTAATGAAAGCGTGTTTATTTCCTCGGGGGGAAGCGTCCGTTGGTTGCGGGGGGAATGGGAGGCCGTTCCCCTCTTGCTCCGAACCCACTGCTGAGCCGGGGCATGGCTCTCATTAAACAATGTCTGACATTCCAATAGTCACTTCTGAAAATAACCCACTACTGTGTCCCACTGTTGCACCTCCATAAAGACGCCAATTATCTGTGTAGTGCATTTCACTCGGAGGCGCCGATGAAAGGCTGCAGCACAGTGGTGGGTGGTAACGCAGGCTGCACGGTGGAGGAACCCTGAACAAGTGACACCACCCCCGGGTTGATCTGCCTTTTCAGACAAGTCTCATTAATTTTACAAGCAGCAGCTGCCTGCACAGCTGGAGCTGGTGGAACTGTCAAACGTCAACTTATCAAACGACAAACACTTCTTCAATTCATCAATTCATTATTCCTACCGTGACCTTCCGTTTACTTTTCAAAGATAATCTGTAACTCTCGGTGGATGGAGATTTTAAATTTCTCCTGCATGTGTTTGGATCTGGAGCGAAGGCCGAGCGCTGCGGCGGACAGCAGCTGATGAAACCGTAAACCTGGGTGGAAACTGGGACTCTCTATTCGCAGAGAGGAAGCTAAATTAGCTGCGACAGAACACAAGCGCTCCAGGAAAAACACTGCGAGGCCTGTGTAACATATTCTAAGTTGAACATATAAAAGATTCAGAGCAGAAGATGATTCATGCTTGATGGAAGTCTTTGCGAACAAGCCTCCCTCTCTGTCTATTTTTACGTTTCCTAATCTTTTAAATCCGCTTCTTTAGTTGCTTTTGAAGAGAAATATCGACTTCTAACTTGCAGTGAACGGCAGCATCGGAGCCTGGAGTTGGATGCTGGGGTGGAGGTGAGGCTTCTGATACCTTGTATGAACAGCAGTGGCTGCAGAAGCACAGGCAGCAAGTGGGACAGTCTTCAGGTGGGTGAAGACAGCGCTGATATTTTAAAGGTCCAGGGTGCAACATCTCTAGACTCACCCTCCCCTACAGTGGCTGCTAAAAATGCTTTTGGTTTGTCCGTTCTGGGCTACTGTAGGAACATGGCAGACTTCATGAGGGAGGGACCGCCCCAGGCCCCCAGGATGAGCGCCAGGCTTTGAACCGTGTTATTACATCGTCACGTGATGCACTGGGGCCCAGAAATACTTTTTTTCACATTGTGAAAGAAGCATCTGTAAAACAGTGGATGCAAATTTTATTTAGTATCACAACTCCCACTAAATAAATCATGTGACTGTCAGAATTTGAGCCATTTGGTCCAATAAAATTTGCAAACTCTAGAAAAGCCGCACGATTCAATTATTTTATCCCCATTCAAGTTAGCCGGGCGTTAAACCGGAAGATAGCTGGATGGGTCGGCAGGAGTCTCTAGTGCTCTCTGGGCCTCACAATGCAGAAGCTATGCCAAGGACAGTCGAGTCATTTTGGCTTCATGCACCACTGAGCAGCTTTGGACTTGTGTAATTTATAAATTATAACGATTCTAACGTCCTTGGACCGCTCCCTCTGCAGATACAAAAGGCTCATTCAAAGGTAACGATAAACACAGCAATTATTAGTTTCAGGTGATTATAATCATAATTATTAAATTCCATTTCTGGAATCCTACACACGGCACTCACCGAGCCACAGCTGTGTCTGTTTTATATAAATCAGCAGACCATTCCTGAGGACTGCTGCTTTAATCAGCTCCTCTGTTGTGAAACTACCGGACAAACACTGTGTATCAATGTGACGCGTGCTTGTTTTCCCACCTAGGTAGTTTCTGCTCTTCACCATTTCTGTGACGTTGATCTTGGTGGCTCCCTCCGGGATCTCCACGATCTTGTGGTAGCCGATCTTGGACAGGCTGTGTTTGAACACGCCGGAGACCAGCCTGCAGGACGTGTTGTCGCCTCCACACATGCCGCACCTGTCCATCACCTTTCCTGACCCGAGATACTCATCGCAGCCAAGACTCTGTGAGACAGAGGAGATAAAAGGAGTTCAGGTGAGTAAGTATGAACGTGGGCACTAAAGGTGTTCAGGTTATTTAAGCTGAACTGGATGAATTCACACTATTCTCGGTCAAATAAACACAGATAATTATGCACAAAAGATTATATTCATAAAGCTAAGCCAAGTCGCACCATAAACCCACATCATTAACAACAATAGTAGAATATTTGCTATTTTGCGTTACTGTCTTTGACCTGATCTCAGAATTTCCTTCCTAAATCTCTACGGTGTGCGTTTCCTCTGTCACATTGGTGGTAGTGATTTACAGGAAACCTGGGCACAGTAAAAATAGAACAGTTAACATCAGCAGTCCATAAATTCAACTCAAACCAGCAGTAAAAGCAAGTCGCCGTGCAAACAGGTGGTGGAGCAGCCAAAACTGGTCCCAGCGAGCTACCGTAAAACTCAAACACGCTGCGCTGTGGTTACTGCAGTGCCAGGGCGAGTCCAACACAGACCACAGTCACCAATAAGGAAACCAACAGAGTGGTGGGACTTCTGTTTTTGGACAGCAGCCCATCTCGCAGCTCTCGCTCGGCCCGAACGTGGATTCCCAGGTTGAAGCTGGCGTGTTCCTCTTTTAACACCAACATAATTTTGTGTTTGTTTGCGTCCACGCACCTGTGAAGTTGTAGTTTACATCCGTGTCTTTCCAGACTCGTATAAGAGTTCAACTTTCTATTTAACATTACTTACTAACAACGATGTCAAGGGCCCTGAAAATAACCTGTGCAGTTCTCAGCTGGTAAACTTGAACTTCTTGACGAGCATCCCCGTCTGAGACTACAGACTATTGTAAATTTGACCCTCTGTGAGTGATCTGTGGGTAGCATTCTGCTGCCAGGTGAATACTGAAGTAATCATGAATACCTACTCATCATGCAAACAAATCTCTGTTCTTTTCTAGTGTAAAAGGTCTGTAGATATTAAATGCAGCTCTTGATGCTTTATAAATAATAAGTGGCGGATGGTCAAGTTTTTCTCCGTTCCTTCGTTATATATTCGAGCTATTGTCACAACCAATGTCAAATATCTAAAATATGAAGAAATGTAAGAATGCAAGCTTTTCTAACAGCTTCAAGGTGGGCACTCAAGATTAGTCCCAACTCCGTATCCGACACAATATTCACCTCCTTTTGTGTGTTACGGCGCTGAATAATGGCCAGAAAAGTGTTTTTTGCTGAACGTGATGATGTCACAGATCTCAGAAATGTTGTTATAACTAGCCGATTAATTTTTGGGTCACGGCCAAAAACATTTTTTGTGAGTTCACAGTGACCTTTAACCTTCGTCCACTAAATCTAATCAGTTCATCCCCGAGTCCGTGTGGACGTTTGTGCCAAATTTGTAAAAGTAAAAATAAATAAAAACGGCCCACAAGGCGTTCTAAGATAACGTTCACATGTATGGGACGGACAGATGGACGAACATACAGCTGTAAGGCCCCAACGGCTCCTGACAGCATGGAGGCATAAAAAAAAAAAACAGGCCATGAGGCATCAAATCAAATTCCAAAGATGAATGACATCAACAAACAAACAGGAGGGGTATGGTAAGTCACAAGAATGTGGTCATCTCTGTGGGTTTAGCTGTACTGGAGCAGCCGCAAGTCAGGGAGCAAGCAGAGGACACGGAGGTGGAGGAAGGTGGAGATGAAGATGAAGGGAGATGTAGCAGGAGAGATGGAGTCCAGGGTTCGGACTGAGGCAGCTGGGATGAACTCAGGAGGGGAGTCTGGCTTTCTCCCACCCATAGCAGCTCATTCTGTTCGGGGGCCAAACACCACCTGGGCCAAAACAAACACGAAATGCCTCCTTCCACACAGGAAATAACTGATGAGAGAAGAGAACAGCGAACTAAGGAGCGCTGAGGAAAAAAAAACTAAACCACCAAATGCTTCTCGAGGCAGTGTGGAATGATGTTGCAGTGCAGCGTGGGGCTGGATGAGGCCGGGATAAAAATCACAAAGCAGAACACAATAACATTCGGAGGGTAAAAACTGCTGCGTTTCCTGACCTCAATTTACACATCAGTGAAAATAAAGCAACTCAGGATACTGTAGGCCCGAGATAAAGGACTAATGCTGCAGGGTTAAAGACATTTTGGGACATTTTGTCAAGCTAAAATAAGTCCACCGTGGAAAAACAAATAAAAGTGCAGTCAGGGAGGAGCATTAGTGACATGACTACCAATAAATATCTCCTCCGCGTCTCCGTTTTCACCACCGATCCCTTCTAACAGAAACAACACAATTATAGCAGCGAGGCAGCCTTTGCCTGAAAAAGGGAAAAAATGTTCCTCTCGTAAAACAGACGCTGACTTGGTGAAAGGTTATCTGTGGCCACTCGCATGAGAAAATGTCTGAATCAAAACATATTAAACGTATGAGCGGAGAATCAGCGGCGAGATTTATCGACCGGACATCTGAATTGTTAATGTGATGTCATACGACCGTGGATTTAAAAACACACAGAGTTTTTGGGTTGTCCTGATGTAAGAAAGGGGCCCGGAGGCTTTACACCTACGACGCAGGACACGTTATCGGGCTGCTTGATGTCCAGTGATTTGGACAGTTGCACCATTAAAATCACAAAACTGTCAAGACAAACTTTTCAGCCGGCGCACCAAACACTAATCTAACTAACTTAATCTGTCCCCCGAATAATCCCTGAATAATTGTCACGTCCGTCCTCCTTGGCAGTCCAGCGGACAAGCACGACCTTGACGGTGAACCCGCATCAACACGAGGCGTCGCCGGTGTCAGGACGCATGAACGCAGCCACCGCTCGGCAGAAAGCCTCATTAACTCTTCCCGGCAGAGCTCGAACAGAAATCTCACTGCGGTCGATCTGGAGTCCTGGTCAACTTTTCTTTTTTTCACCTTCCCTCTCTGTGGGTGGTTTGTGCCATCTGGTGAGGGGAGCAGCTCTGTTTTCAGAGGAGTTATAGCGGGATTTTTTTTTAAATGTCGCCAAAGCCCACCTTCATCTGGAAATAGTTACACGTGTCAGGACGGCAGAGTCGACTCCCAGTCAACTGGTGAACACTGAAAACAGCACAGTCTCAAAGTGAATCCTGATGGTATTGTCCCACGCGATGCAGCTGGGTTAAACTCATCGTGTTGCAGCGAGTTCTTTGTAACGAGCTGACCTCACACGGCCAAAGGCGCTCGTCACTGGAGATCGCTTCGCCTCTCAGAAAACACAACCTGACAGTCAGAATTAGACACAGACGTCCTGAGAGGTGAGTCTTGGTCTCTTTCTTACTGAGCTACACATTTAGCCCCACGGGACTCGATGATGGCAGCACTTCCACTCACTCTGCAGCTTTGGTGTGTGATTACTGACAGTGAACTCGGGATGAGACTTTTAAACGTAGAGATCTGGACCCCCGGTGGTCAGCGTCACAGTTATTAGCCGCCCAGTGACCTGTGAACTGAGAGGTGATGCATGAACGTTCACATCAGGAGAGCGCTCGGTCTGAAAAAAACAAGTCATTTAATTTGGGAGTCTTAAAAACAGAAGGAAGAAGCTTCCACACAGCTCAAGATCGTCCTTCACTTCCTTTCAACAGTTTATGCTATTTACAAACGCCTTAATCTGTGAGTGGTACTACATTTGTTCAGGGCATTTTTAAAATAGATTTTAATATTATCAAAACGCCAAAATCTTAAATTTGGTAACTGACCAACACACAAGCTAGCCAGCTAATGTCAACGATAGCTGCTAACTTTTTATATAATGTTAGCTTTTTTAATAGCTTGTGTACTTTTCATACAAACAAATGTACATATAATTAGCCTGGATTTTAAATCCTAATCCATAAATATCGATACTTTGCCAGCCTTCTAATGCAGGATTAATTTATTTGTGGCGGCCTGGGGTCAGTGGAAACAAGCTAAAACACAACACTGACATTAGCAAACAATGTGTACAAAAGTACACAGCATCAGTATTGATCTGGAGTCTAATGAGACAATACTCACTCTCCTTTTAACGCTGTTCTCGTCTCCACCAACTCTTTTTTTATGGCTCTTCAGCTGCTAAATGTTCACCAGCTAGTTTGACTTTTTGCTCATTCGACAAAACAATGAGCTGAAGGACACTAAAACCTCCTGTAGAGCTAAGAGGAAAGGCAGAGATGAGAATAATTCTGTGTTTATCACCTCGTATCGTCACTTCCGTGAATACATTCTTAATAGTGAAGCTGAGATAGGCGATGATGTGCACCACAGGCCTCTTGATCTGTTAGAACGCGATTATAGAAATTGGTTCCCAGTTTTCTGTTTCACGTGAATGTGTACAGAGGCGTCTCTTGTCTGAGATAAAAAAAACTTAACTGGCAGCACAGACGCGTCTAAACCAATATCAGAGAGATACGGGGGAAGAGTGGCAAACATCAGAGATCTGTATCACTACTCAACACTCAACATGCACAGTGTCAAGAGATACAGTTGCACCGGCACTAAATCTCTTCCCGACAGCTCTGGCATTATGTTACAGTTGACTTACAATAACAGTGCTTTTATCCGTGTAGGAGGCCTGGTTTGTGGCTCCATGCAAGGAATGATTACATGAATAAAAGCTAATGCTCAGAATGATATCATGCTTAAATTAACAACAGTGGTAGCTGTTCAACTCGTCCCTCTTGTAGTAAATTCAGCTCGAGACGTGGTGGAAAACAACCTCAGCTCCGCGCTGGAATGTCTCCGTGTTTGTGTACCTTAGATGAACTCTGTTAGTTTTTATAGCGGTTTGAATCATTTGTGAGGTTTTTGTCAGACAAAGCCTTCACTGGATGAAGAGAGATATCATCAGAAACCACAGCTCTCTTTTCACACCAGCCTTAATTTGACGCAGTTTTATGCTGTGACCCAGAGGATGCTTTTGTTTTGAAGGGTCACTTAGAGTCTTAGCGACATGGTTTAATCTGCGCAAATTAGATCAACAGCAGAATGATAAACGACAAAGAAGGTCTGCTAGCTTTCTGAAACTGGCCTGTCAGAGAGAAACGAGTTTTCAAGACTGTCTTTCACTTCCTTTATTTGCAGGCTGATGGCTTATTTACTACATGTCTTATGATGTGTTATTTTTAGGACAGGTTATGCTACGCACCAATGCCTTGATTTCCATGCCAGTGGTCCTACACGCAGTACGTTCAAGGGAATTAAAAACACAAAACAGAAACGTACCTGATAATATTGTTATAAAATTACCAGTATGCAAGCTAGCCAGCCAACGCTAGCCGTGCTCTGGGGTCAAAAGCTTCGATAGCTGCTAATGTTGCTAACTTTAAAACGTAGTATTCCCAAGAAGTAGTAAAATATTTACGTTCACCTTGGGCCTAGCTTAACATCAGTGTTAGCGATAGCAGCTCTTTTAATAGCTTCAGTACTTTCGATACCGTCACATGTATAATAAACCGAGAATTGTTCTAAATCCTACGTGAAATTGAAAAGTGATACCTTTGCCAACCTTAAAGGATCTTTTAAAGCAGGATTAAATCTATTCGTAGCTGAAACCAGCTACTGTATATAAACAACATTGTCGTCGGCGTGCTGATTCACACATCCGGTAGAGATTGAGCAACATAACTTTTCATCTCTGGAGTCTTGTCAGAGACTTTGCTAAGTGAAGGAGCCTGTTTCTGTGTCGAACATGTGTGTACACTGCGCTCAGACAGAATAATCTGCGACTGACAGACACATCGAGTCCGAGGCTGACAGACAGACCGACACCAGCAGATGCTCTCGGCTGGACCACATCCAACACATCAGCAACAATCGAGGCCAACATACACAAACGACACCATCTTTTTACTTTCCAACTGTCCGTGAGATGCATTTAAATTAGTTTTAAGGTTACACGTGACTCAAAGTGGTGTTGTTATACAGTAAATGTGTGAATCAACAGTCCCAAGACAATAATTCAATGTAAACAATTAGCAGCTGTGAGGCGGCTTGTCAACATATAATGCCGTGTTGTTTATAGAGGCTTTGACGGACGGTTCAACACAAATGCAAAGTGTATAAGATCTGCTCTCTCTCTCTCTCTCTGCCCAGAGCAGCAGAACAGGCAATAATGACAATCCTCAGGCCCGACAGACTAACATGGCTTCGTGCTCCCGGTCCAAATACTAACATGGGTAATAAAATGGAAGGAGTTATGAGTAAAAGGATGTTTCTCAGTCTGGAGATGGTACAGTGGTTTAACCCCCCTCTAAGTCTGAATCCACATGAATCCGCTTTGGCTGAGGCCCGGATCCCACCAGAACCTTCTAACCTGTGTCCTCTGGCAGTTTCCCTCTCAGCTTTTTTTTTTTTCTGCCGACCGCAAAATCAAAACAGACACAATACTGTGAGACACGGGCCACTGTCTCCCTCAAAACATGTTTTCACTGCCTTTAAATATACCAATAAGCCATCTGTAAGAAGAGTTCCAACATAATCCTGAAGGGTTTTATGTTATTCTCTGGAAATAAAGGCTACGATCTGTTCTCCTTCTTTAAAAAATCCATCATGCAGCAAACAATTGCTACAGAAGTACAACATCAGTATTGATCTGGAGTCTAATTAGACAATACTCACTCTTCTTTTAGTTTTCATCTCCACAAACTCTTTTTTATGGCTCTTCAGCAGCTAAATGCTTCACTATGTTCACCCAGCTAGTTGGTAACTTTGCCAGTCTACCAATTAATTGTTGGCAGCAAAACCAAACATTAAAGCTGCTCTCTGTAAAAACTGAAGCTGAAGGACACTAAGCCCACGTTTATACATAGCAGGGTATTTAGAGAAACGAATATTTCCCCCCCTCCGTTTTCAAAAATAACATTGTGCACACAACATCGTTTTCAAAAAAGTTGTCATTTCCATCAACCCGCACAAATACGCCGTCGAGCGCCATTATAACTCTGCCAAACCTCTGGGCGGCAGTGTAGGGAGAAGGATAAAGCCATGCAAGCCAATCAGAATCCTCAGAATCAACAACAACGAATAACACGAGCGACTTCCTGTTCCTTTCAAAACAACGCTCACATGACGTTAAGCATTTTCTGGCGCATAGCCTAATGAGCATGAGAACCTAAAACCCCGTTTCTCCCAGCTGACACGACAACACATAACCGGAGTTTTCCACATTCTCCACTTTGCCCGGAGTTTTTAGAAATAATCGTTTTCTGTGATAAAAACGGGGTTTTCGTGTAAATGAGAGGCCAAACCGCCTGGAAATATCTGCGTTTTCCCTTCGTGTAAACGGGGCTTAAGACGTACTGTGGAGAGGAAATACAGAGACACCTCCACATCGTAACTTCGCTGAACACACAACCTGATTAGTTCTCGCTCAAAATTGTCCCGGTTGTTAGATTCTTAGCAGTGGAGCCCAGAAATAAGCGATGATGTGCACCACAGGCCTCTTGATCTGTTAGAGCGTGATTATAGAAATGGTTCCCGGTTTTCTGTTTCACGTGCATGTGTGCACAGAGGCGTCTCTTGTCTGAGATAAAAAAACTGGCAGCAAAGAAACCAATATCTGAGAGATACGGAGGGAAGAGAGGCAAACACCAGACCTTTGTATCATTCCTCAACACTCAACATGAACAGTGTCAAGATATACAGTTGCTACAGGCGCAGCTCCGCGCTGTAAACCTCAGGGAGTGAAGGCATGCTACGATCTGTACTCCTACTGTAAAAATGCGTCCCGGGATCTAAAACATATTTATGCGCGTGGGGTTAAAACGGGGGCGGTGTGGTGAGCGCGTCAGGGATTTCCACAGCTCTTCACACGTAGAAGCGGTTGTAATGTTCTTTGGCGGGCGGCCAATGAAGTCATTCCTCGGTCAGCTGTGAGACACCGGCTCATCTGGAAATGCGATACAAGCTTCCAGGTCGAGAATACGGAGGCGACATCGTTCCAGCGACAAAGAATTTATAGTGGAAGTGACCTAAAGGCTGGAGGCTGCGTCTGGGAAGGACATTACTGACGGGGGGAAAAAAAATCTCACAGACGAAGAAGTTGAACACAATCACGACTAAATAAGGATTTCAATAAGATTACAGTGCGATGCTACGCCCCCGATCTTATGTGAAGTGCACTTTGTGGTTGCCACGGCTACCGGCATCTGCCTCCCACATGCTGGGATGCTGCGGATCTTTAACTGGCTTTAATGAGCAGGGGGGGAAGTCAACACTGCTTTTTATTTCAGTCAGCACTTCAAACACATCTGTGTCTGTGGAAGCCACGCTGCCTTCAAGTTCACATGCGACCTTCTCACTAATGAAATGACTGAACCGCCGACGAGTCCTGATTTACTGTTACATCCTGTGTGAAATATACAGCGTGACGCGCAAAATATAAGAGAAACTTCTTCTTTTGGATGTGATTAAGGCCACATCTGTTATTAGTCACTCTTAATATCATTACGCTTTAATTTTTTCAATCAATCAGTTTTTTAATGGTTTTCTCTGAGAAATAAACAAAACATGCTGAATCATGAAGAAATGTGACGAAAATATCTCAAAAGCTATAAAGGCTACAGGACTGAAACTTGATTTACAGTTCCCCCATAATTCACTGCTTCACATACTCACAAGCGAGCGACCTGGAAATCTAGTTCGTATTGACTTTCTAAATCTAGAATGCCGACATTAATAGTCAGGATAAAGACGGATTCGAGGGTCTATTTTCCTAAACGTATAAGGAACAGGTTAAACAGCGAGTTTATCTGTTCTGCTGTAAGTTTACCGCCCACAGTAAACATCTACAGTAGAACAGAGTAACAGAGCGTTTAACTTATCATCTGATTTAACAGATTATTAAAGTGGTCGTGTAAACAGCATAATGCAATATGCTTTATCGGATAAAAGCCGTTCTCAGATTACAAGGAGTCCGATAAATACAACAAGGTTTTTTTTGCCCAATTGTCCGTTTTATTCAGTTTCTTTCACTCTTTTACGTCTGTGCATGTGTAAAAACGTAAAAGAAACAGGATGTTGTCGCATGTTTCGTCTTTGTATGTCTGTATGACGAATGATTGTCCAGTCAGATCATTCAAATATGATGGTATCTCCTGAAATCTAATTAAAATGTCACTGCTCTAAATAAGCAGATGGTTTGGTCGTTTTAATCCAAACTGAAAAACAGATCCATATCAGAAAGGATACTACTGAGCTGTATCTCTGTTTGTGCTGCTTCTTATAAATATAATCCGCTATCTCAGCAGAGAAAGGAGTTAAAGAGTGTCATCATAAACCGACTGACTTGTCGGCTTACACAGCAGATCAGTCACTTCTGCTTTAGTGAGACTGGACACCAGTATTAACATCTGTCCAGAATGATTCTGGCCCGTCCAAAGCTGAAGTCCTTGAAGCCCACTCACACCTACCACACAACACTGCTCAGTACGTCCCAGCTGTGTGTCCCTATCGTACTTTTAATACTCGATCAGTCTCTCTCTCTCTGTTACACACAAATAAAGCTGTTTCTTTAACTGCTGACTTTCTGCCTGCAGATCCTGGAGGGAGTCTCTCACCACAGGATCATGTACTATCCATTAAGTGCAGATTCAAGAATCCTTTTTTTTTTTTTTTTTTTTACAAGATTTTCCTTTTGAGAACAAATCAACTGCAAACATTTAAAAAGTCAACCGGGGACAGTGTATTCGACCCACTGACGGCGCTGACGGTAGCTTAATTAGCTGGCTAGCTATAGCTGATAAAATCCGTTGGCAGCAGACGTCATTTCATCAGGGAAAATAGGGGAAAAGTACATTTTGCCACAGTTATGTAAGTGTACGTGCCACTGAGACATGATCGTCACTGTAAGCAACCTTTACGTGTGAACACATCTGACACTACACGACAAACTTGATTAACATTTTGCCCCCGCAGAAATCTCATTAACCACACGGCATGACATTCAGATCATTGGACATCTTGTTTAAAAGAAACTATGTGGATGAATCCTTTAACGCAGGAAGCAGGAGGAGTCAAACTCTCAGTCTGACCTCGTTACGGACGCGCTGGATGGAAGATGTGATTTCATTCAATTGCTCAAAACAGATTTATTCAATTTGATCCTTTCCTTCAGATTTCACTTCTGGCTCCGGTAGAATGGGAACACTAACTAGAAGACTAACTGTGGGTTCGCGACCACAAATAGAAACACAAGTTCTGGTGTTTTGGATGGTAATCACTCGGCTTTCCGCTCTCCACAACACAGCGTTTCATGGAATCATAGCAACATCGTGTCAAACCAGAATGGGAACACAGACAAGCTGGAGTTATTAACTGTGACGAAGGGCGAGATGAGCTGAGGACAAGAAGTGGCGGCTGTGGAACTGACAACAACACGAGCTGCAAATAAGAAAGTTTCCTGAAACTATCTGAAACTATCCTGAAAGTATAAAAATTAAAATCAGGTCATCACATCTGCAGAATATCCTGGTAAAGTAAAGCCAAGTGGTGAAGAGAGACGTAGATGTGAGTGACAGGACCTTTGACCCCGGCAGTAAAAAAGAGGCCTCATCCACACCACGAGCTGCCCTCAGAGCTCGGGGCGAAGGGCAGAGCGTCTTCGTTAAAGGCTCCCGTGCTTGTAAAACTCTCAGAAATAGCACTGAGCGTGGTGAATCTCCAGCCGTAAAAAAAAAAAAAACGCGCAGGGTGTCTCCTGACATGACCGCTCTGATTTGGACGCACTGTTTTGGGAACAGAACGACAGAATGGGTCTCTGCTGGGCATCAAAACGGCAACGTAATGAGTTTCATTCCCGCTGGAAACATCCACAAATAGACGCTCACTAAACCCTTGCACAGTACTTCTGATCGTTAAAGGATAAGTTCACCAAAAAAATGAATGTGCAGTCATTATCCAGCCTCGTGGGGTGAAGTTTTGTAGCAGGCCAAACATTTCTGGAGCTTCACAGCAAAACAGCGTTTTCAGCGTTCTCTTAACCAACTGAGGTTGTTCGGGACAACTGACACAAAAACACTGACCTGATCCAAGTCTCCTAAAACCCCAAACTGATTTTAAAAAGGTGTAATTTGCACCCTTTTTTGAGCTGAAATCTTTCTTGTAGCAGCAAAGCTAAAAGTGTTGGTGTGCAAACCAGTTTGTAAATAACATCTTTTCAAATCAAATTTCAGATCTTGAGGCTTCAGGAGACTTGAATTACGACAATGAACTGTATGGAGCCATTTTATGTTTTTATTTTTCATTTGTTTTTAAATCTCCATCTACTTCAGTTGTTTAGAAGAATGCTGCAACGCTGTTTTGCTGCGAAGCTCCAGAAATGTTTTGTGGATTAAGAAACATCTCATCAGCATTGAGGTGAGAAGATAATGACTGAATTTTAATTTTTGGGTGAATTTATCCTTTAATCCCAAATGTAAAAAAGTATTTCTGATTCTGGAGTTTGACAATTTTGCTCAAAAGTGATCTTACAAAAGGTTAAAACAATGCAGCTTTTTGATCATTTCTGTATTTTATCATCTAACATCGTCTTCAAAATGAATGTTTTCTACTAAATAAATATATTTAAAGGAAAAAAATATAGAAAATTGAACAAATTGTTAAATATTCTTACCATTTTGACTCACACAGAAGCTGTTAAACTGTTGCACCTCAAATAACAAGGAAGTAAAGCTAATTTAAAAATCAAAGCAGCAGACAGATTTGTAAAAAGTCTCCAACATCGTCAACAAAGACACATAAAAGTGATGATGATGATGTAACATGATCATTCTTATACAAGAAGCTTGTTGAGAGTGAAGATGGACATCACTCTTATCCAAAACTAACATCCAAGCAGGATCTCACACAAAATATCTCAACAGTAACTAAACCCAACAGATGCCAACATTTCTATAAAACCGACAGCTCTGCAGTTTAGAGGCATATAAAACTGGCACGGACATCCTCATCAGGACCTTGGCACATCCCACGCTCGCACTAACAACCTCCGGCACTCACACCAGCGTCGTTAATCATCGGCAAACACAGGTGAGCTAAAGTTGAGCCGGCCACAGGCAGCGACGGGCTAATTCAGGCTCGCAGTCCATCCCTAATAGAGTTCCAAGTACATCTTTATAGTCCCCGGACAGGCCTGACTCACCGAGTCTTCCACTAGGAGGGAAACCTAATCCCACCAGTAGCCCGTGAATGTGCTGTGGAAAAATAAACCACTCAGAGAGAGAAAGCGGAGCCACGGTGAAAACAGCCCTACTGTAAATACTTCCACTCAGTAGATGGACCGCAGGATCACGGGGCCGCGCCGCGCTGACAGTCCAACTTCTGGAGTGATACTGTCCAGTGAGACATGATGCTGACTCGCATCTAACATCTGAGAGTTTAGAAGTCGTATTACAAAGTTTCTCTGGGTCACATGCACGAGTCCAAAACACACTTACTCTGGGCGAATCATCGAGCAGTGCACCTCTCACGGCCGCAGCATCACCGGGGGTCCCCACCGGCTCCCAGGTGCCTCCAGGACCCAGCAGAGGTGAAGCGGGTCCTACCTGCGCCCGCAGCTTCCCCTGCACACGCATGTGGAGGCAGACGAGCAGCAGCAGAGCCAGTCCGGACAGCATTCTCTCATGTGGCCACTGAAACTGTACGACTCAGTCACTCCACGCGAGTCCGGCGGCTGCTGCTCCCGTCGGCTCTCTGCAGCTCTCAGAAAACCCCTCTCGCTGCAGAGCTGATCTCTACGAGCTCCCCCTTGTAAACTGAGCTGGGGGAGGTGCAGCTGAGGGAGGTACAGGGGACCGGGCCTTTTTTTTTTTTAAGAGGGGGGGAGAGTGCAAATGAATAGGAGGGAGAGAGAGGCAGGAGGGAGGGAGGGAGGGGAGAGGAGTCAGGAGGAGAGTGTGTGGCAGCTACTGCTGACAGTAAATTGGAAGCCGGAGAGGAAGTTCGGGGGAATATTTTCAATGTGACAAGTATGAGAGGAAGGAAATTCTTGCGGGGCTGAAATGAATGTGCAAGCAAAACCGCTGCGGTTTAAATTGTGTGGAAATAATTGGCAGGTGGGCATGCCATCTTCAGGGGGATGCCAGCCAATGGGAGCCGAAGAATTACAGCCTGTTTAATACTACAACAGAAAAACAGGGAAAAATAATAAGGAGCCGAAGCCTCGTGAGCATCATGAAGTGGAAACAACCTCAAATCAGAAACATATTTTTGTTGTTTCTGCCCTCTGTGAAGACGCGGACACAATGAGATCCCTTTACTCTCCCTCAGCCCCCCTGATACCTAATCACAGGCCACGTTTCAGCACGAGCGCCGCAGCCAAGAAAGACCCCACTCATCATATGGTTTTCCTATTGTTTCCACAACATTAAACTCTAATTCACCAGGATGTACTGAGGTAAGCAGTGCACTCCTCATGCTCATATCTGACAGTCGGGGTTTTTTCATGCAGATTATAAAGGCAGACGGGGCGCAGCGGGGACGCGGTCGGACCTGCTTCGTCCTACACAAAGAGACTTCTGCGAGCGCAGGTCTGGAATAAGATAATTGAAAACTGTCCCGTTTTGAAGTGGCGCGGCCGAGACCGCAACAGGCCGCCGAGACGTCTCCTGTAAGGCTGCGTCTCAGATGGCTGAGCACCAGGACACACATGGAGGGACTGCGAGGGAGGCAGGGAGGGAGGGAGGCACCCAGACGGACCGACAAGATACTTCAATATATTATTTTATTCAAATTCCAGTCGTGTATTTGTGGTTTATGTAGTTTAAGACAGATGTGCTCGAGCCAATCATCACAAATTGACCTTAAAAACAAGCAAATTGCTTTCTGTCAAAGTCCTGCACGCAAATATGTTTTTTATTTGACATCAGCTGAGAGTAAGTAGTAAGCAAAAAAGTTCAGATATCGATATATCGGTCGTTATACACACCTTAAATGTGATTATCAAGCACTTGTGAAAACAGACTAACAGAGTAACAACAGACATTATAGTTTAATAATAAACTTTAATGTCAGTCAGTCTTTAATGTCAAACACTCATGAGTTCAAACCCTGTGTGCTGTTCTTGTTCTGGGGGCGACACACCAAAGGATGTTGCCCAGTAAAGTCTCCACACAGCGATATAAGAAACTACAGGCAGGATGTCTGCAGGCACAGACAGCACCACACACTGCTGGTCCGTCAGAAGAGATGAATCAGAGAGAGATTACTTTCGTTTGAGTCTATAAATTGCCTGTTTTTAGGAAAATCCTATTAATTCTGCTCGACACAGATGTAAGGTAAGTTATAATCAAAATTACAGTTGTTGTGATTCTGAAATTTAACACATCCTGATTAGTTCAGTTCAGATTTTAATGAAATTAAAACCACAGTAATAAGTCTAAGTGCTGTGTCGTAGGCAATTTGTCTTTGTTAACCATTCACACCTGGGCTCACCTGGTGGCCCAAGCAACCCACATGAAGGCCGGTTGGGTCAACAACCTACAAGTGACCTTAACGACTCTGAAACTCAACACAACACAAATAAAATGTATAATCAAAATATATCCACGTTGATGGACAATTTGCTCTCAAATCTTAAAGGTTTTTGCGAGTGTGCGTCACGTTTCCATGGAAACACATGGGGTCTGACTAATAACTGAAACAAAATCAGTCCCGTCAGTAGACTCATATGTGTAATGGAACGTAGTTTACCACTACAGCAAGTAGTCCAACCCATAGTAACGACCTAGCAACGGAAAGGATTTTCTAGTCCCAGATGAGTGAACTCTGAGCTGACGTTAATGTTTTATCACGGTCTCGGAATTTCCCGAACTAAATCAATACTCCACTGATAAACAGAAAATGATTTATTGATTATTTTTATCAACAAAGATGTTGATTTTTTTCTTTAAAAAATATTTTTTATAAAATGTTTTCACCGCGGTCATAATAGTGTCTCTCACACTGAAGGGAACAGACTCGGCCTGCTCAGTAAAACGGGACACTTCAGTCTATAAATGTGACTTTGGCAGCTGACAGATAACGTTCCAGATTTATCACTTTATTTACCACAAATCTTTCCCTCTTTGTCATTTGGTTCTTCTCATCCTCCTCCATCCATTCATCCAAACTGAGACCGCCACATAAATCAAAATTAACAACAAACCGATCCATTTTGTAGCCTATTTTTCCGCCGTTTCCTGCTCCAGCTCTGACAGTTACGACGTTGCCATGGAGATACAATGATGTCACAGACTTGGCGGAGTCAGGCACGGTCAAAATGTGTTGTTGACCAATCAGATTGCTCGGTCGGAACTACTTGTTGTATAATAGCATATACTATACACACACAGTAATCCTCCCCCGTTAAAATTAACAGCCACCATCAAGCTTGGGATTTACATTTTTGTGTGTTCTCACACATTTAACACGACCGGCGAGCGGACGGCCAAATATTTGCTCAGTAATGAAACGCATGTTGGCACAACACTTCATAAATCCCACCATGCCACCTTCCTTAATGTCCTGCGAAGCTGTTTCACAGATCAGCAGAGGCATTAAGTCGAGAACTAAACGTCTCCACACCTGCAACCGGCTCGGCTTGTGTTGGACGAGTGTCAGCTGAGCACACACACACACACACACACACACACACACACACGGATACACACACACATCTGGCTAAGTTCATCTTTCCAGTAGCGGCTGTGTTTCTCAAAACAACACAGTAGCAGAAGGGAAACTGTTAAAGGCTCACTCAGTCAGCTTTGTTTTTATAGTTCGCCCTCATCGTCAAGTCCCATCAACTCACACACACACACACACACACACACACACACACACACACACAGTCGACACATCACAGCTGCAGGCGTGCAGGAGAGGACCGGCTCTTTTCAGCAGCCCGTCCGTCGTAATGGCCCTACAGACGTCGTCCCCTGCTCCCCTGAGCTGCCTCTGATGTGGACAGATCTCATTACGGAGGCATAGCGCCCAGAGGTCGGGCGGGGCAGGACCGGCTCTCCAGAACACCCCGGGGTCTTTGTTTCCCTCAACAAGCGGGTCAGCCCTGAAGCAACCTTGGCTCCCGGCGCCACACACGTCAGAGTCGTGCTCTCCAGCAGGTGGGCTCGACATGACTGTACACCGTCAGGCACAATAGCCGTATTCAGCTCCTGTTCTCAGTCTCTGTCACGTTTCCAGCCCGTCTTGGCGTTCAGCGTTCTGGAGGACGTTAAACTCCAGAGCTCATTATCAGAACAGTGACTGCAGACATTTTGAGCAGGTGTGGCCTCAGAGGGAAATCCTCCACCTGGCAGCTGTGACGCCTCCGTCATTAATCTGCCCTACATCAGCTCACGCCGGAGGATGAAAAAGGAGGACGCAGGCCCCCCGGAGTTGTACAGAGCAGTGAAAACGTACTTTCACATGTCAACACGCACATTTACAATCCCTAATACATCTCTCTTCAATCGTATTCCAACATCTCCTCTGAACAGTCGACGCTGTCTGTGAACTAGAGCAGAAAAAGTCAAGAAAATGCAGAAAGTAGGGAGAGAAAACACATGATTTTTTGTTTTTGCATCTGGGATAAATATTAGTCAGCAGGGCCAGGCATGTAGGTCCCATGATTGTTTCCTTTGAGCGATGTATTTGAGTGAAAGAGGCAGCGGTGGAGGAGGAGGAGGAGGGCGGGTTAATGAATAAAGCAGGTCGAGAGGGGACTCAGGGCTGGGAGGGGCAAGGTGTGGCTGAGGGAAGCTGCTGTTTCTATCCGATGCTATCGAAAAAACAGCTGATGGCACCGTCTGCAGCAGAGATACACGATAGTTACTGTGCATCAGAGGTCTCCTGCCATGTGCCATCCTGAGTCAGGTGCACAGGTGCTGCAGGTGGGCTTCACTCCACCGTTACTACATTCAGACGTCATCCGTCTGTGGTCAATGATTTTCTTTTTCTGGCTGCATTCCTGGAGCCTGTCAGTCAGTCCTTCAGACTCACTGTTGCGTAACGCACCACTTCCCCATCACCACCGTGACCTCCAGGGCGTCTGAGGAGATTCAACTGAGAGTTTCCATCAACCACCTGCCGGCTTTACTACACCACCGTCTGCAGCGGCTCGTCTAAAAGTCTCAAAGTTATACTGTTCACGTTTCACAGGACATCCACAAAGTCTGTGACTGAGTGATGCAAGAAGGCCTCATCGGTTTGTGGCGACATCATGTGGAATAAGTACTTAGTCTTGTACTTAAAGTGGCAATAAACACGAATAAGACAGCCGTCTGCATTAACACCAGTTCCTGCTACCCAGAAAAAGGAAAGTTAACTGGCGATCCATTTCTACCATCTTTTTCATATAGACTTTATAGACCGTCTGATTGAATGAACTCACATTTTGTCCTGTGCTGTTGTTGTTATTTGCGACTCTGAGAAAAATGGAAACGATCCAGTTGTCTTTGCAACAGCGGCGCCAACAATAATATCACCTGGAAACACTAGGTGGGAAGAGTCGTCTCAGTAAAAGAAGCAACTTTAAGTACAAGATCTGAAAACGTATTCCACATTATGTTGTCACTTAAAGTAAAAGTGTAGAAATACAAAATAAAGTTACTACAATTTCCCCTCAGAGCTCAGTTAGGTTTTATCTTAATCTATAATATTACATGATGTTTGATTTGCTGATTACATTTTGTTTTATTAAACCAAATCTGCAAAGTAACAAGTCACTAAAGCTGTCAAAGTAGAGTAGCAGTCAGTACAGTACTTAAGTGAATGTACTAAGTCCAGGCTCTGGTTCTGGATCAGCGTGTCAAGCTGCTGATTCGCTCGTGTTCCTTCCAGCTGAGAAACGCTGCACAGCTCAGGACCGCCTGTGTCTCGAGTGCAGATGTTAATGCTTTCATATCATCCCTTGTTGTTTCCCCTCTCACCTGCCTCAGATAATCGTCCCTGGATGCTTTACAAGTCATTTACAAAACGCTGCTGCTGCTAAACTGTTGACCAGGTCCTCCCCGAGGCCTCGTGTCCCACTGATTTTGATTGCTCTTCATTGGCTCCCCGTCAAATACGGAGTCCAAAGAAAGTTCCTGTGACAGCTTATAGAGCTCCGTACGATCGGACACCTTCCTCCATCAAAGATCTACTGCAGCCCTGCGTCACCAGTCGGTCCGGGCTCACAACTGTCCTTTTTTTTAGGTTTTTTAACTTTGGAACTCCCTCACATTTGTTTGGATTTGCCTTTGCCCTCATTTTCTTTTATTTCTGCTTTAAGTGTGGTTCATGTCTCCATGTAAATGTGAATATTATTACCTTTGTGACATCTTTGCTCGATATATCAATGAAGTTACTTACTTAGTTTTCACCACATGTGTCTCAAAGGGAAGTAGATCACACACAGGAAACTGAACAGAATCAGAACATTTTCAATGGATGAAACTGCTTTCAAGCCGAGTGTCATTAATTTCTTTCCTGCAGACAGCTTCTGTAAGAAAGTCAGATTTGCACTTGCCAAGTAGAGTATAAATAACAAAACCGAGCCACGTAAGCGTGCGAAGTGAATTAAAGAGCTGCGCTTCACAGCCAACGGAAAACTTGTCAACCACTGATTCATTCTGGGAAAAGTTTCACTCTGCAACTCTTCAGGAAGTGACTGGACTTTCATGAAGTCATTGATCGTGGATGCAGATAGACTTGTAACAGCGGGACCTTTTTAAAGCTGACAAGCGCTCGTCACAAGTGGAATTTCTGACAAGCAAGCTCAATTTCAAAATATACGGTGTCGACCCATTCTTTACTCGATCGTCTCCTCAACAGGAAGCACAGAACCGTGACCGACTGACTGACAAGACAATGAACAAATAGACTATTTAACTTGTTTAATTCCGTGTGTGACTTTATCTTTACACACCTTCTGGAGGCCATTTGTCAACAGAGCTGTTAGACGCCATCAGATAAGAGTCTAATTTACAGCAGGGTTCGACCCTGAGCAGCAGGCGGCCTGCAGAGACACTCTGTCAGGAACAGATTCACACACGTAGAACATTTATAATGAATCAGGACTGCGCACACGCACGCAGATATCACAACACCTACAGTTATAAACACACGTGTAGGTGCAGCGTCGCCTCACACACACTCGCACCTACGTTTCTTATCTTACTCTCAAATGACCCTGAGTTCCCGACACCCGGCGAGCGCTGACCACACATCGAGACGCTCCAGATCTCTGACATTCCAAACAAACCAATGAGGCGTAAAATGTGCTCAACTGTCTCTTCAATCGACAGCCACCCAGATAGCAGCCAATCACTGTCAACAGCCGTCTGTCTGAGGAGGACCTGTGTGACCGCCGGGCGCTAAAAATACAACCTTGTACCCGTGTAGTGCGCCGTCATAAATCTGAGACCAGACGCTCGGATTCACGGCTCTCTGTCCTTGAAACACACTCAACCTGTTCAGTGTCGGCCACCCTGATCACTCTGAACTGTCCCCGAATCACCGTCGTCCATCCGTCTCATCAGCACATCCATCCTCCCCGGACCGACCCAAGTGCTCCGCTTTGGAGTCTCTCAAACATATATCATAACTATCTGGGTTACTATCTGAGTATTCCACGGATAAAAATAATATCTTTCCTTCCCTTGTCTGCCCCAATGCAAAATGGCGACTCACACATTTGTGTACATGTGATTAAGATTAGAAGGTGAAGGCTGGAATTGGAGGAATATCTTCATCTCCTGTGATTACAATATCAGAGGAGCTGTCCAATGTGATACTGTCCTACAGGACAAATAAAGGTATTTGCTATTACAGCTGCCAAAAGTGGAATAATGATGATGTTTTCATAAGATGTTTGTATACAGAAATTCCATTAACGTCCAATAAAAACAGCTGTGTCTCATTCAAACAGTATAGGAAGACATTTCTGCGTTGATTTTGACTAAATGGTTGGAATAACCTGGACGCTATTGAAAAAACATGCCAATGTTCTCATAAAAAATGCAGATTTTTCATAAAATATTCATGAAAAAAAGGAATTCCACTAAAATAAAATAAAAAACAGGTGTGTCTCATTCAACCAGTATAAGAAGACATTGATTTTGAGGTCAATGGATCAACTGACCTGGAAGCTGTTTCATGAAAAAAGGGGATTTTTCAGTTCAGCTAAAATCAAATAAAGTTGTGTTGCGTTATGTTGTGTTCTATTATGTTATGGTATGTTACTGTATGCAGAGTTCCCACTCTTTCCCTGAAATTATTTTCCAGGACAGCGAAAATGTCCTGGAAAAGTTCTGGAAAGAATTTCAGGGAGTGTGGGAACCCTGAAATTAATTTCCAGGAAAACTTAACTGTTTCCAGGACATTTGTCCCTTTTTCTCATTTTCCATGTGTTTTCCATGACTGGAAAATTGGTCAAACATTTTCCAGGTTTTAAAGGTTTTACAGGTTTTCAAGGACCCGTGGGAACCCTGTGTATGTCACGTCATGTATTGTTACGTTACGTTTTATCATGTCATGTGATGTGTTTTGTTTACTGTGAATATGAGTGACTAACTATGACAATGGAAAAGCATCATAGCACAGCAGAAAAGAATACAGTTTATACAAGATAAGAGGATATAAAATAGTTTTCCACATCAGTGATCGCACATAATCTAGTGAAAGTGTTCGTGATGGTCATTTTGAACAAGATCAAGGACAAATAGAAAAAAAATTATAGATCTGATTGTGCAAATACTTAATTCCTTTCTGCTGAGTCCAGTATCTGGCCCAGCTGTTGTTGTGCTGAACCGCCAGAATACGATAAGGAAACGGAAGGTCGACACAGAGCCGAACACATGCTGCCTCCTACTCTTCCTGTAGTCTTCCAAAGTCCTGTGTCGCACCATAAAAATATGAAAATATAACCCACAGAAAAAAGCCTTAACATAACGACTGCCGCTCACACAAACAGTTCTTAAACTAGTTTGCATTATCGTATATCATCAAACAGGACTGAAGAGTGAAGCAACACATGTCTGAGGAGGAATATCTGAAGATATTCAGAGGAAAATAACAGATCACATGAAGAAGACAGGATATGAGCGGAGGAACCACCAGAGGGCTGGAGGCACATCAAATGGAGATCCCATCAAATGCACACACTTTGCTTTTTCACAGCTTGAGACGGGCCCCCGCAGAGCGCTGCAGAGGTGTGCTGGTGTAGAAATATTCGCTGACCCCGAAACCCCGAGCTCAGGTCCAGCAGAGCCAGAGAGGGCCGACGTGGGCCAGTGAGAGCCGGTAGGGGGGGACAGCAGGGCCCATCAAGATCCAGGAAGCTTGAGTTCAACTGAGACATCAATCTGTCATCTCCTGCACATCTTAACTTCTCAGCCAGCGTTTGTCTGAACGCTCCTCCGACTGGAATTCTCATATTCGAGCCCTCCTGACAGCGACAAGTGCCCAACCAAGTGTCATTAAGCAGGATACTGTTTCTGTGCGAGCTCTCTGCAGCTGGACCCGACCTGTGGAGGGGATCAGAACCAGGATCTCTAGTCCAGGATTAACTTAGCTTTACATACAAATATTTACTTCATGTAAATGTATATTTTGTCTCAAGACATTTAGACATTTATAGACGAGTGTGACTCTTCATTCTTGAATGCAAACTTGCTCAGCCACTGTTACACTTGCACTCCAAGAAGCAACATTTGAAGACAACTGTAAACGTATAATTAATCAAATTTAAGAGACTACAACACTGTGACCTCACCCATTGGTTTGTCTACTGCTGATTTAAAGCCTCACCTTGGAACTAGGGGGAGGATTTCCTGATTAGATCTGACCTGAGGACACATCGTCAATCACAAGGTAGCAACGCCTAAAGCAGAATGAACTCCCTGTTGTCCCCTGTGCTGCACATGTAATATAGTATTTTAGAGATTGTTTTGTTGTCCTATCATGTGTTTATTCAATGTACAGGAAACATTTTTGCACTGTTTGTTTTCTGTATTTGCGTGTTTTTTATCTTGTGCCTCTGACTGCAATTCAAGCTTCTCATCTGGGATAATAAAATGACTGAACTGAACTGAAGTACTTATTGTAAAGACAGCAGTTTTCTTCTGTCAGTATCCATCATAACTGCTTTATATATGTCCAATAACTGAAGACAAGCTCTGCTAACATTAATCTAGAACCATCTGCAGTGGGTAATGGTGGGTGACGCTCGGGCAGCTGGGGTTTGTCGTGACAAAGATGAGATTGAGGCATCTTCGCCGGGCAGGCTGTATATCAGAGCACTCATCCCCCTTTTAACAAGTCCGCCCGTCCACCGCGGCGGGGAATGCATATAACAGATGCAGCTGTCAGAGGAGAGACGCGAGGAGTGGCCTCGGATGTTGTGTGATGAGTTCGGGCCCGAGCGGCGCTCTGGGTGCCGGGAAACCACATTCTATCTGCCATCTTTATTAAGAGACGACCACAAGTTAGCATCCAAAGTCTGTCAGTGTCACGTTTCACAGCTTATCAGCGAACATCACGGCTCATAAAACATGCATTTTTGCATATTTTGCATTTTCCAGATTTCAAAAGTTTCGGCTCTTGTTTCATCATCGCGTCCCACCTGCCTGAGAGGAGCAGCAGGAGGTAATGCAAACCCACTACCAGCTCTTGTATTATTCATGCTAGATACCCTCGGCAGGGCCCGCCGCCGCCGCCGCCAGCAGAGAAGTGTGCGGTCAGTGATCGCCCTTTAAAAATACACACACCCTTCTCAAATGCCCTTCCTCGGTATAAACGGAATTTCTCACCATAAAGGGATCTTTCTTCCACTGCTCATCTGACCTGAGTAACCACATTCAGCAGGGCTCCGAGCCTCAGAGGTGGCTCTTTTTCCTCCTGACGTATTTTTTACGCATTTAAAAGACAAATTATGATCCTGAAGAAACTCACCAAAGGATGTCAGGAAATCCCAAATACCTGACATAAGTCATTTATAGTCCAATAATTTCACTTCTATGGCGCAGTGCTTCCTTTATTAGATTATATGTAACACAGAATATAATTTAAGTATGTAAGCTTTTCCTATGTGAATGTCACACGTGTGATTTCTCACCCTGGAAACTTTAACTTTATCTCCACTCATCAGGTTTAAGCTGGATGGAAATGTTGTTTGGTCGATCTGTCAACAGCGGACTCAAATATCTCAACAACTGTTGGATGGATTTCCTTGAAATGTGGTGCAAACATGCGAGATCCCCTGAGGATAAACACATCCTCAGGATCAGGGCCAGTTAGATCTGGGCAGCAAATCAAGTGTCACAATATTTTTTGACCAAATAAGTCTTACGTTTGTACTGATATTGCATGAGATTTTTGATAAATAATCACCAGTAATGTGAGTACGTGGGTAAAGACAAGTATTAGAACAAGTAGAAGAGTCTCACTTTACTGTAATACAGCCTTTAAAACCAGAAAAACAACACTAATTATATCACGACATAACAACATATAGTGCCTCAGCTGTTGCCGTGCAGATGTGACAGAAAAGGAAAAAGAAAAAGGGAAGACGTCTGCGATCTTTCTTCCGTCTCACTGTTCCGACTTGCAGCACCAGCATCTTCGTTTCTCTTGTAGCTCTGGTTGCATTCCACAACAAGGTCATCTGAGGCACACTCAAACAAACCCATTCATCCCCGCCCGGCAGCTACAAGCCTCTCAGTGTGATGCAACCCAGAAGGGAGAGGTTGCCCACTGCCAAGGAAGGACGAGCTTACCAGCAGAAAGAGACCCGGTGGGAGCTGTTCGACAGAACCGCACGTTTGATCTGGGTCGCTGTGAAGAAGCGTCCTCCGAAACTGCTCATGACTGGGTTGATGTCAAAAACACTAGAACGATAATCATTTTACTGACAGTAATTTAACCTCTGACGTATCTTCAGTATCAGTTACGAGAATCCGTAGTGAACAGATTATTTCCATCATTCCCCATTTCCTCATTCAGTTCACATCTTGATTGTTTTTGCCATCTGATTTAAATCACTGTGTTCGTATTTACTCAGCTTATAAATACTTTCATTTAGACCCAGTCGTGGTTGTCGTCTTGGTTTTTCGGGGCATCCCTAAAGAATTTCAACACTCAGAGGAACAGAAATGACAAAAGAAATGTTTGTTTTCCATTTTCATGCAGACAAAAGGCCAGCGCACTGGCTGCCTGTCCAGACTCATTCATGTCATCTGCTGTGTGCCGAGCGCGGCGAGACTCAGCAGTTTTCTCCGCGGAGCCGTCTGAGACGGGACGAATCGAGAAGGAGAGCAGCCATCTGAGACGGGACGAATCGAGACGGAGAGCAGAGAGAGCGCACACAAAGAGAGCCGAGCGTCCTGAACAGTGAGCGAATGTTTGTCTTGCCTCCTCTCTCTCACAGTCAGGATGTGGACCGTCTGTGAGCGAGCACAGGCACTAAAACAGAATGAAAAACAGTGACAGGCCACTTAAACCTGTGTGGGCCGACTGTGGAGTCATAGCAAAGCCTCTCAACGTGGAAAAAACTACAGCGTGACCCTGAAATCTGCCTGTACTTTCACTATACTCTGCGCTGAAACTGTTTTGGAGCAGTCAAACCACGTCACCGTTCAACCTCGGGCGGTTCAGGACAAGCAGTGACGTGCCGATACAGCAGACAATTAGAGCTCGCCATCAAACAGAAGCTCGAACGCTGCTGAAGTAATAAACCCTGATTCGCCTCATTAGGTTTGGTCGTAAAAACCCGATCGACACGAGTCTCTCTAACAGGACCAATTTGAGAGTGTCACTGCAGGGCGTTCAGAAATATGAGATGGAGAGCTGCGCCGGGGGGCCAGAGGTCGAATGGACGGAGCTGGGTTGTTATTCATGCAGCGTGAGAGGTGTCGGGGAGAAGCATCAGGGACCACACAAACCGTGGCGGGAGACAGTGTTTCAGCACCACAACAAGCAAACAGCCTGCACGATTTCTTCAGAACGGAAAGTTAAATCAGCTTTCAACTTCTGAAATATCATAACATTTGGAGAGGACACTCAAAAGTGTTAAAAAATCAACTCACTGCAACAAACGGCAGCAGAGAAACACAAGACCGTTCTAAAAGCCAAACCTCCAGACCCTTCTGCAGAGTAAAATAACTCAAAGGGAAAGAGTACGCTTCGATTATCGGACCTCTTGAGGTACAAACCGACAAGCTGCGAGCTGGTTAGCGTGCAAACTTCAATGAATATCTCTGTAACCCAACACATGATTGTATTTGACAAAATCAAAACTGTTATTTCTTCACACTCTTGTTTGAATGTTTTAAACTAAAAATTCTTACATACTGAATCTTTAATGTTTGTTCATGGCATTGCTCCTTTCTTATAGTTTAATTGTGTCATTTTCCAAAAGTCACTAATAAACTTGTTGAAAAATGCATGCTAAAGTGCCCTCTTAGTTGGGAAAACACACTAAACTGCCCTCTAGGGTGGAAAAAACACACTAAACTGCCCCCTTGGCTGGTTAAAACATGATAAACTGCCTTCTTGGGTGGCAAAAACGCGTGCTAAAGTGCCCTCTTAGGAGCTAAAATGCGTGCTAAAGTGCCCTCTTGGTTGGGAAAACACACCAAACTGCCCTCTAGGGTGGAAAAAACACACCAAACTGCCCCCTTGGCTGGTTAAAACATGATAAACTGCCCTCTTGGGTGGCAAAAGCACATGCTAAAGTGCCCTCTTAGGAGCTAAAACGCATGCTAAAGTGCCCTCTTAAGAGCTAAAACGTGTGCTAAAGTGCCCTCTTGGTTGGGAAAACACACTAAACTGCCCCATAGGGTGGAAAAAACACACTAAACTGCCCCCTTTGCTGTTTAAAACATGAAAAACTGCCCTCTTGGGTGGCAAAAATGCGTGCTAAAGTGCCCTCTTAGGAGCTAAAATGCATGCTAAAGTGTCCTCTTAGTTGAGCTAAAATGTTTGCTAAAGTGCCCTCTTGGTTGGGTAAAACATGACTAAACTGACCCCATAGGGTGGAAAAAACACACTAAACTGCTCCCTTTGCTGAGTTAAAATGCATGCAAAAGCTGCCCTCTTGGGTGGCAAAAATGCGTGCTAAAGTGCCCTCTTAGGAGCTAAAACGTGTGCTAAAGTGCCCTCTTAGGAGCTAAAATGCGTGCTAAAGTGCCCTCTTGGTTGGGAAAACACACTAAACTGCCCCCTTTGCTGGTTAAAACATGATAAACTGCCCTCTTGGGTGGCAAAAACGCGTGCTAAAGTGCCCTCTTAGTTGGTAAAACACAACTGCTCTCTTGCGTGAAGAAAACACACTAAACTCCAGAAGACTGTTAAGACCAATGAATGAAAACATAACGAAACTTTACTGTTGCAATGACTTTTATGTTGGGCACTTTTTTGATCTATATTGAGCCAGAACTTTATCTCACAGGACCAGTTTGGATTATCTGGAGCTGATATGGTGTTAAAATGTACTAGAATACAGGAAATGGCATCAACTTAACTGAAAAAAGATAACTGCTGATCTGTAATGTCGTATTTTAGTAGTACAATTTTAGCTCAGTTAGTGTTTATCTTATTGCATTTCAGTCTTAAATCACGTCAGGTTTAACATTAACTCACAATAGCCAACAAAAATAGTTTGAGGCAAACGACCGCATGCGGTTTGTGTTTTGGAAAACTGGACGGACCCACGAGGGGTACTGCGAGAACAACTACACAAACAAGGATCAAATTCATGATTCTTCCATGAAATCTTTCCCATATGAACCAAAAACACAAGATCCATCTTGGTCTGTCATTGTTGTTCCTACAGTTCAGAAAGAAGGATTAAACAGTGTGGTTTTACAATGCAGCGGAGAAACGACCGAAGACCAGTACAGTCTTGTGCAATGAATGTGTGAACCATACTGTTCAATATGATCCATATAACGTGACCCACTCAGCTCCAGCGTGATTTACCAACAGTAATGGTCATTCTGCTTCCTCAATGTGCACATAAACACCTTTCAAACACTGATACCATGTTCCTGCTCTTCCAATATGAGAGCCCGTCAAACATTTACATTTTAGGGCTTTTGTCCAAAGCAACTTACAGTAATTCATACATTCATACACTGATGGCGGTGGCTGCCATGCAGGGTGCCGACCAGCACATCAGGATCAGTCTGGGGTTCAGTATCTTGCCAAAGGACACTTCGGGACATGCAGACCAGGGGAATCGAACCACCAACAAGACGCTGGCTCTACCTCTGAGCCACAGCTGCCCAAACAGTTTAAAACGTCGACAAACCTGTTTGAAATATTTAAAGTATATGAAATACTGCCAGATAATTCATAGTCTACCTGACCTGTAAATTAATAATCTGCCTCGTTTAAATTATGAGTTATTCAATATTATTACAGTCAGTATGAATATGTCATTAGAATGTCATCAGAGACAACTTTGTCGCCTTAACTGAGGTAAATATTATTAGTGACTGTAAATGACACCATCCCATATAGATTGGTTCCCTATAAGCCTCACTTTTACTTCAAATTACTTTCGAATTAATTAATTTCGGGGGTCGAATTACAGCACAAAGGAAACACGTCTGCCCCGGTGCACCCAGAACAGGAAGAGGCATCGTTTTCCACGGTCACTGTCAGAAAAAGTACCTCGCTGATAGAGGAGGCAAAGACAAGGAAAAGAAGAGCACTCTGGTGTTGCGTCAAAATGTGTTCCCCCGCTGATATGTGTTCTTCAAAACCTTCTTCTACGAGATCAGTAAGTAACAAAACCTGCCCACCAGGGGAGGAAGTAACTAACTACAACGACACAATTTACTGTAATTAAGTCGTTTTCTCGAAACACCAACTGCCTCTGGTGCTCTGAGTTCTGTCATCTGGACCAATAGATGCACAGCTAATCGAGCTAACTAGCTAACAGCAGCTACAGTTAGCAGTTGCTCTGGTGGTACGCTGCCCCCTGGCCAATTCTTACATACTGACAAAGGTCCACCTCTTATGAAGCTGATATGTTAAAATCAGAAGTAACTTTCAAATCGGTTATATTAAATGTGAAGTGTTGATCCCTGACTTATTAAAGTATTTTGACACGTTATGAGGTATCATGTCGGGTCAAGCAGAGTGCACCAAACCAGCTGACCGTCAGCTGATCCAAACAGGCACCGGTGGTGACTGACACTTCAAACAATCCGTGGGAGCTGCCAACTCCTCGCTCTTCCCTGCGGTTCCTTCCTGCTCCATGCTGCTGTTGTTGCTGCTGCTGCTGAATAGTTGTGCTGCTCGCTCCCTCCGTCAGGTCAACCTCTCCCCCGCTTTATGGCCTTTATATGTCAATATGTCTGCAGTGACATCTCTTGCTTTGAGCATTATTTACAGGCGTATATTCCATATGTCATGGCCCGTATCTGCTGGGAGCTCTTAAGGCTGGATGGGGAGAGCAGGACTACCAGAGTTTCCCACAATAATGTTTAATTTCAACGACGAGAGCGGTTCTGATTTAAATTCAATCATCCAGATGTTTTTACATTATCTCTTGGCTTGTAGCTGGGGGGATCTCCTCCTTAAATGGCTGGACCAGCTGAGAAAATCTCAGTGGGGAGAGTGATGAGAAAAAATGCCTCCTGCCTGAGAAGCTGCTTGCGAGTTTGTATCCCCAAACTCTCAGCAGGAAAAAAGAAGCTGTTAACACCCGCGGATCAATACTCGCTCGATTTAGACTCGTAAATCCCAATTTAGTCTCCATTATTAACGCTAACTGAACTCCGCCCACGCGGGGGGATCGCCGTGTCGTGTGTGTCGACGGTGAAAATGTGATCAAGGTCAGAATGAGAGATCAGAGGGCTTTCTATCTTGATTAAATCTTAATGATGCAAAGATTGCCGCCGGATTACAGCGCATGGGAAAACACACAGAGGTTAACAGAGCGAGGTCAGCGCGACCGACTGGAAATGAGCTCTTTCTCCGACATATTTCTCCGAGTTAAACCCAAATCAGAAGCACGTTACAGTGAATCCAGTGTGCTGAAGACAGCCGTGAGCAGGCCCACACAGAGACTCGTGTCTCTGCAGCTCACAGCAGCTCACAGGTGTGTTTTCATGGTGTGTATTAAATACAGGGTCAGGAGGACAAATATGTCCCACATCGAGATCCCAGATCTCCTGCTTTGGCCCGAGGGGGTAAAAAAACTTCCTCCTGACCTCCACTTCACTCCTCCACGTCATGCACATGGAGCTCTCACTCTGATGCTGTGCTGCCCTCTGCTGGTCGCAGACGTCACTACGGACGGTCACACACAAGTACCGTAAACTTCCAGAATCCTTCTACATCCTTCACATCCAGTTTGTTTATTAGACTTTGATTGGTCGATATTAAAACATGAATGACTCTGAGGATCCAACAGAGATGCCAGCTCATAAAAACAAAGCTCGAGGCAGCACATATACACAAACACCACGGATCCGGGAGAAACGGGGGGAAAGCCGTAGGATAAAGAAGCTGGCGTGTGACCAAAAGCTCGCTAGTTCAAATCCACAAATAAATAAAGCCTGTAGATTGATACAGACCATCAGACAACGACCTGAATGAAGCTGTGTCACGTGATGCTGGTGACGAATAAAACAAGAGTCCCTCCTACCGTACACTTTCCCGCCACGCAGAGAGACGTGTCGTTCTGCCCGCACGGCGTCCCGTCGATCACCCGTTCTGACTGTCGCACGTAGAATCGGAACCCGATGGCCCGGCAGTTGAGTTCACAGTGCTGATCTCCAGGAACTGGAAAAGAGAGTTTGTGACAAATACTCAGTGAATATCTCATCTGATACTGTAGATCTTATTGTATCAGAGCGCACAGTGATGAAACACAGTAGAAGAGCAGCACAATCTGTTTCAGTAGATACAACTTCACGTATTCACGTTAAATTCAAAATATAAGAGTGACAGTCAGACAGTCAGTGACAAATAAGAGTTGTCATTGTGAGCAATTCAAAAATGTTTCAATAAATAGTTTTAAAAGCTTGCAACAAGTTTGCAAAACTGTATATTTTGTATTTCTGTTGGTTTCATGTAATTTCAAATAGCTTTTGAACCATTTTGTACAAAAAGGAAAGACGGATTGCCCCTGAATATGTCAAGTGGTGTAACCACAACGAAAGGAGAAATATTAAATAACTATTTCCACCTAGAGTGTGTGCAAGTGTAATTATAAAGTTAGTAACTTAATTTTAATATTTTGCTTGAAAATAGATTTTGGTTAAATTTTTAGGATATTTTAGAATTAAATTTTAATGCATATTTGCAATATAGACCAGGACAAATGCTGAAAACCCTTCGACAAATTATGTACAAACAGTTTTTTTTTTTTTACCATTATCCCCTGAATATTCTCTCAAAATTGATCAAATCCAGAAATTTTAGACAAATTTTAAAAAAAGACAATGTATTCAAGTAATTTGTGAGTTTATTTTCAAATTTTTACCTTTTTAAATTCAACTAAACCATAAATGCACACAAAAAATTGCGTGACACATTTTGGTAATAGATTCTTAGAGCACAGACCCTAAAATACTCGACATGACTCATTTATGTCAGCGTGTTACCAGAGACGTGGCCTCGAGTCATTGTGGTTTGGACTCAAGTCACTATTTTGAGGACTTGACAGGAAATAAACTACTTGAGACTTGAGGCACGATGACTAGAATGACTCGTCTGTTCAGTTGATGTGTTGAGGTTGTTTTAAGTATTCTGGCTGCTTGATACTGTTATAATACACAGGTGTACTGTCAGCGCCCCGGGGCTGTAATCTGTCAGCTGATCATACAGGAAAATAACAATAATTTGCTGTTGCTTTGTGCCTCGACTGCTGCTTTAAAACTGCAGTGACGGTAGCAGCAATAGTTTAGTTCTGATAAGTTACCAGTTGCTCAAAAGTACAAATTCATACGATAAAATGTGTCCACAACATCCTGAACTTATTGAAATCAGATGTTCAAATTCAACAAAAGCTTCCCTGTTTTCGACCGAGGACATAAAACCAGCAGCGAGCGACCACCACTGTGCTCAGGTGCTTTATCAATTAGATATGATACAATAAACCCCGGAAGCTAAAGGGATTTCTTAAACAGATGCTCAGGAGTGTGTTTAAGCGCTGTTCAAGATGGGTGTCAAATAATCCAGACTGGACCTCAAACATCTACCTGAGGTTATTTAATCTTCACATCTGCGTTAGCCGTGAGTCAGGACGAGATCTGAAAACACACATCTGTCTGACAGGATATTAATTTGGAGGGCTGCTGTTTCCGTCAGCGTTCTTGGTGAAATCGCGCTTCGGGAGGTGTTTTGACTGTTGCCTGGATACGTCAGGTGAGTGAGGTCAGAGAGTTCTGTGCGAGCGAAACATCTATCAGCGGTGACAGGTGACATACTGCAGAGCTTACATCACAACACGCCTCGGATCGTTGAGGTCAAAGGTCGGGCGGCTGACGATGTATCTGACAGCGGGAATGTGATTGATTGTGACTTTTTCTGCAGTGCCACAGTTAGTTTGAAATGTTTGGTGTGGAGTAAAGATGAATTATCACGTAAATTGGTCCCTTCACACATTCACGCCTCCCTCAGGAGGAAGTGTAGTAACGAGTCGATCAACCATCATCAGGTCGACATATCGAGCGCTTCAGTTTATTAATGAATATTAGCAAAACGAATGATTTCCAACAGCCTCAGCTTAACTAATAACCTGGTAAATATCACCTGGGAAGCATTAGCACATCACTGTTTGAGAGATAGAAAGCTCACAGCTAGCATGCTACTGTTAGCATTTAATACAGTTAAAACCTGGCTGTAGATGAGCCATATTTTTTTGCCATTATTTCCACATATCGCTGTTGCTGCTGTTAGCATCGTCGTTATTTTAGCTAACTTCCTGTCTGAGCACACAGGACCGCCTCTGTCCTGATTGGATAAAGTGGGCGGGGTTACCAGAAAACCTCCTAATATAAAGCTGTTCAACACTTATTTCAACAAAAATATATCACTTACAGGAGCTTTAATTTGTTTGTGTGTTGCTCTGCTGGGTTTAATGCTTTTCGGTTTTCTTAATCCTGATTAGCACAAAAGCTAAGTTATGTTTCTTGTGGAAAAAATATGTATATGCACATATTGTAGATGCAACCTACCCTCGTTGAAAGGTTCCCACTCGTACAGTCGGCCCATGAAAGGCTGGTTGTTGTACGAGGAACACTGAACGGCCCGGATGTGTCTGCTGGACGGATGACAGGCCTGAGGACGGACCATAAACAAACACACACATACATTTATTCTCCACAGAGACACAGAGTCCAGCAGGTAAATCCTTCAGCCAGCTCACGTTTGACAAATGTCACGCACCGTAGAGATTGATTGACTGCCGTGTTCCCTTTCTGTTTTAACAGTGTGCTCGCAGCTCAGGCTTTTCTTGCCAAAAGCAGTTAGATTCCAGTATTTATGAAAGCTCTCCGGTGAAACCCAACCTCCCCCGACTTCTCTATATATCTCCTTTGTCTAAACAAGACCCGGGTCTGCTTTACTTCACTTAAATATCAGTGTCATCACACATCAGAGACAATATACAGAACGAGACACTGTTTAAATTTAGTTTAATGCACAGGATGGATTCGGATCAGATAAGCAAAGGCCGTCCGCACGCTGGTGAATTACAGCTGAAGTTTAACTGGTGAGGGCTGCTCATCTAACACCTCCACCGACTCTTCCTCTTACCTGTAGCTTTTTATCCATCCAGAGTGTTTTGGTGTGAGCTGTCAGGTTTTAGAGATATCGGCCGTCTGCCTTCTCTCCAATATAATGGAACTAGACGGCTCTCAGCTCTGCTTGGTATGTTATTCTAGAAGCATTTCTTTTGTCTTAACTCAACCAAAACAATCCGTAAAATATACGCTCTGACAACTAAAAGGAAAATAAGCCCATACAATCGTCTCATGGACTCTCATGGTGATGTGGTCGGCAGGTGTATAAATAAATCTATCCATCCATATTCGAGAGAAGGCAGACATCTCTACGGCTGATATCTACAAAACTCAGCAGCTCACACCTAAACAGTCTGGATGGATGAACAGCACGATGGGTAAGAGAGGAAAATATGCATTTGATTTTGAGGTAAACTGTCCCTTTAAGTTGGATTTTTGCAGTTCCAGGTGACTTTAATCATGAAGGGACATGTCACTTTGTGCAACAGTATTTTTTTTAAACTCCCTTCATGTAAAGGAATCAGTATGAACTCAGAACAATAAGTAAAATCTAAGAAGAATAACCCGAAGGTGCAGGTTTGCTCACATTGCTGTTGCAGATCCTGTAGCGAACATGCTCTCCTGTGCAGAAGGAAGCAGGCAGCGGGTCGTAGGGTCTCTCCTGGTGCTGCTGGGGTCCATACGTCTGGACGCCTGGTTGTACTTCCTGCTGGACCGGGGCCTGGTTGGGGGAACCGGGCTGGTAGAGGGGGGCCCAGACTTGGTTATTTTGGGGCTGCTGCGCTCTGGGCTTCACGTGGGGTCTGCCGTAGCGATGGAGGTTGCTGGAGGGGTCAAGGTCGTTCGACCTGTGGCCGCCGTGGCCTCTGGTGGTGTGGCGGTGGGCGTCGGCCTCGGCGGAGCGTCTCTGTCTGTGGGGGCGAGTCGTCCCAGAGCCCTGACCTGTGTCCGTCTGCAGCGGGGCGACATAAGGAGCTCTGCCGTAGCCGTACCTCCCCGGGACGATGTGGGTGACCCTCCTGAAGACAAAAAAAAACACAGATCAACAGAAATCATCCATCATATTTGGATCTGACAAAACTAATCACGTCCCTTCATCCCTGCTCCAGCTATTGAGAGGCGTCCAGATCTCAGTAGCAGAATTCTGGGAGCTTTTGTCGTTATTTTGGCTCTTTTAGACTCCAACTCAAACAGCCCCCCATTACTCAGCTGACAGTGCTATTTGTTTAAAGGCTAGCGCGACAGGAAGGAGGTCACAGAGCTGCCAAGCACAAGCCGAGACTTTGACTCCGTCCATAAAAGACGAGGTCTCCGCCGAAGGGCAGTCGGATGGCCCACAGTGACGGCTCCACAGAGTCAGTGTCAGACCGGCTGCTCAGCATGCAGCGCAGACGAACAGGCAGATCTGCAGATCGCAACAAAGACGAGAGCTGCGGGACCGACAGAAGTTTGACCACCATGACAAAGATGACTTCCGATAGATATAGTTCGATAAATAGTTCTTATTCGTGCATCATTTAGAGGTGCAGTATGTAAGAATGTGAACTGTAAACATGTACGTTTTGACATCATGATGTCTGTGTAGGCTTTTGTGTTGCAGCAACATCTACTGAACTTAGCATGCTAACCAGCTAGCCCTGTCCTGGTCCTAGGCTCCTGTGCTCAACACTCCCCCGGTGCTCAGAGCTCCCAGTCCAGACTGCTAGCTACAAGGCTAACTGAGCTAACTAGCTAACAGCAGCTACATATAGCAGGAATAAGCGGTTAGTCTAATGATATCCTCTGCCCCTTTTTGTGAGTGTGAATTCGACAGGTGGCCATATTTAGTGCAGTGTCGGTGTTGACGAGCGCCGTCTAAAACACACTATCTGCATTTGTTGTTTTTCTTCATGCACTTATTTGTGTCTTCCTCTTAGTTTGTCTAAATTAAATAAATTTAAAAATCACGGCCTTGAAAGAATTCCTGTTGTAGGAACAGTGATTTCAACACCTCAGTTCGTTTTGTAGTTAAAGACCAATCCTGCACTAGATGATCCTTCACCTGCGTCCGCCCGGCCGGGCCTGCTTCTCCTCCCTCGGCGCTCCCCGACTGCTGCTGTTGGACGCCCTGCCCATGTCTCGGTGCAGAGGAACAGTCGGCCGCAGGGCTGAAATGACGAGCCCTGGCTGCTGAGGGTGAACGCCAGCTCTTCTGGAGGGGTACTGTGACGGGATGTAAGCAGGCAGACAGGGCCTGCTCTGCTCTTGTACCCCTCTTCCACAGGTCCGGGAGCAGGTCGACCAGGCTCCCCAGGCGCCCCAGGAGCCCTGAACCTCTCCATGCTCGGCCCTGAACTCCTGCTGGGGCTCTGCCCTCCGGGTGACCTGCGTGGAGACGAAACAACCGTGATTAGCGACACCACGGAGCGTGATAGTGCCATTCAGAGTAACTGCTAAGGAGAGTGATGGAAATCTTCCATCAGTGAGACTTTAATCTCCCCAGATCACGAACCAAGTCAGTGACCTCATCTCATCAACATGACTATCCTGCCCCTCTGCCTCCCTCCGCTGTCCATGAAACAGACCTCTGTTCACGCTCATAAAGCCCTGATTTGGCCGATTAGTGGGTGTCTGTTAGTGGCCTATTCCCCATTGGCTACCTGCAGTTCCCACTGTTGACTCTATCCCTCTGAGCGACTCTGCCAGGGACGTATTAGCAGTGATCGCTGCACTCTCTTTCTGAGGAACCTGCCAGGAGAAGCCCGGTGCCAAGCCGGCTTTATCCGTGAAGCTGCGTGGAAATCCTGCTCTTTAAGGAGCACTTTGTCTCCATTCACAGCAGCCTCTCTGGGCAAACACATGGCCGTAGTAAAAGCTCAGCTCGCTCTTTTGACTTTTAGCGAATGGAAAGAGAATACAGAAGCAGTGGGGAGAGTTGGCAGGAAGTTCCCCTCCTGTCACTCAGCCTGTGCGGCTATTCAGAGAGACCTCGGACCCCCACCACCACCACCTCCTCCACCCTGCTTCAGCCTTTGTAACTCAACGCCACTGTCATCTCCAGGGTCAGCCACGGGTCACACAGCTCAACACATGGCGCTGACATGCACAGACCCCCTCGAACCTGACTGGGTAGACGATCCGTCAGTCATCTTCACCCACAGAGTGCAGCCGGGTCATTCCATGAAATCGGTGCCTTTTGTGTCCCCAAGAAATTATCAGTCATAAAATTACAGTAACAACAAACAAAGATGTAATTTGAAAATATAACATTACCATGTCTTCTCTCCTCAATAAAACATCAAATTAAAATCAATTAAATATTATTTTAAAGCTGATGAGGGTGAGGTTTTTGGCCTGTCCCTCACTGTTGTTGTTGTACGTCAGCAGGACTTTTAATTTGTAAAATGTTGGCAAAATGTTAAAATGTTCACATTTACATATTGTTTTAAGTATGATCTTATTGTGAAACAGTGTTTTTGGTAAAAATATATATTAATTGTAATAAATATTTACCAATTTATCGGTGTCCCCTAATTTTATGTCAACCCTGTTACCCTAACCAAAAAACCCTATCAAAATAACGGTACATTCCAGATTTGACATGATTTACAGGAGGTTGCATCATCTCTGAACCAGGATGCTAACAGCTCAGTGACAAGTAAGTTTTGCTCATCTCTGATCTGCTATTTTTGATGTTTTTTCAAGGTTGAACCAGGGGGGACAAGCATACAACGTCAACCCTGTTACCATTTTTTAACATATAAATCCAAACAATTATTTATTTCTCATCATATAATCAATATGTACATGTAATTTCCTTCCAAAGTACATAGCATGTGCTTTAGCTAACATTTGTTTTAGCTAGCAATGGGCAAATTAGCTTGAAATGGTCAACCCTGTTACTGTCAGCCCTGTTACCTTTCCAGTAACAGGACTAAAACAGTTATAAAATATGAAATTCCATAGCTGAGATGGCACAATATAATTTCTTGTCATTTTAAACTGTCTTTAATTCCTGGCTACTGAAAAAATAGCAATTAAATATAATTTAAATTTTAACTTTTCAAAGTTGAAAAGGCACCGATTTCATGGAATGACCCAGCCACTCGTTCTCTCCATGAGCTTCCTGCGGCTCCAGAGGTCGAGAGGTGGTTAGCTGACAGCTGACATGAGCCCTCCCTGCTTCACTTTTCACTCGGGCTTTCACTACAAGTTAACAGATTAGCACCCCGCTCGTGTTCCCCCTGGGAACTCTCTCGCTGTTTACACAGACGAAGCAGGAGTGAAAGTTTATCACTCGAGATGGCATCTGGCTCTGTTAACGAGACGCCATCACGCATTCCATCTTCCACTTGCCGGTGCCAACCGCGCGATTAGAATAATAGATAAAAACAGATCCGTGGAAACGTTCGAGGGTGTCAAACAGATCGCACGTGTCAGAACACAGATTCTTTCCAGTCGAGCCACCTGCCGCTCACCTTCCTGTGGTCTGTGGTGTGCTGGCAGTCCAGGAGGTCTGAGCGGAGCGACAGCAGGAGGACGGACGCTCTGGAGAGGACAGACACAAGTGATTACTGTCGGTTTGACTTCAGTGGCTGCAGCTAATGATCATTTAATTAATTAACTAACTAATCAATTAGCTGTTTGGTCAAGAACATGTCAGAAAATAGTTTAGAAAATACATGACGTCCTCAAACTTAAAGACGTAGTCAGATAATTTAGACATATTTTCTTTTTAAATGAAAATAATGAAAACGATTAGTTGGATAATGATTTAAAGGATAAGTTCACCCAAAATTTAAAATCTACTCATTATCTACCCACCATCATGTCGAAGATGTTTTATAACGGAGCTCGTCCGGCATAAAATAAGTCTCCAGAAGACCTGAGATCCCAAATTGATTTGAAATTGATTGATTTGATGTTATTTACTTCCTTACAGCGCTGTTGAGCTGATGCACAGACTTCAGACAGCTACAGTGAAGATTTCAGCTTTAAACTGGTGTAAATAACGTTATCTAAAATCCATCTGGGAACCTCTGGACTGTCAGAGACTTGGACGACACCAGACAACCTGTATGGAGCCATTTCAGCACCCCCTTTCTTAAGTGGGTGCAGGAGCTGACTGCATGTCGAGGGTGTAAATACTGTCTGTTCACATCAGTTTGGGATCTCAGGGCTTCTCCAGACTTGGCAGAGGAGCTACATGGAGACAGTTTTCTTACGGTTTAAAACAAGTCCTCGTCCACTTCAGCTTGTTCAGGAGAAAGCTGTTTTGCTGTGAAGCTCCAGAAATGTTTCCTGGACAACGAAACTTCATCCAACTTTCCATCAGCTTGAGAGCGAGCAGATAATGACTGAATTTGCATTTTGTGGGTGAACTTATCCTTTAAGGATTGACAATTAATCAATGAATTGAGTGATCGTGGTAGCTCTACGTTAGACTATAACCAAGAGCATACAAAGTGCTGTGATGCTGATAAAATCTCTCTAACTTGAGAGATTGATGGATAACCAGAAAAGAAGAATAGAAACACAGACAGACACTTTTAAAGAAACATCCTGGGAGATTACCTGAACATCCAGGCGCAGGCTCCCCACATAGCTGCTGGATTCTTTAAGTCGGACACTTAAGTGAAAGTAGAGAAGTTGACATTAGCATACACCTGAGTGGTGCTGACATTTCCAACACAAATGCTGTTGTCCGGAGGCAGCGGAGTGTCAAAACCCAGCGATACTCTGTCTAATCAGCGTCCATCTACAGAACAGAGTCCACTCTCCAAAAGCCCGAGAGGATGTAGAACACATTCAGTTTGCTGTCATAAAGTAAAGAACCAGGAAATATTCACATTTAAGAAGCTGGAATCAGAAATGTTTGCTTTTTTTCCCTTTAAAAATTGGTCAAACTGATTAAATCGATTATCAGTGTAGTTAGATTGCTCAAAATATAAATGATATGACTTTGCTGATGGCTGTGTGTCAACATCCTGACACTTTTATGTGCCTCTACATCCCTCAGGACACTGATTCAGGGGAGCAAATATAAAATGAATGACTCCAGCTCCACTTGACCACGTGAGTTGACCTCTCTGACCTCTGGCTCCTAATGAGGGAGCCCCCCTGCTGACAAGCTGCCATCAGACAGCAGGTCTGAGGTCCCCCCTCACCCCGGACCTTATAACTCAGACCTGCTTCTGCACCTTGTCTAAATTAAGCTCACTGAAGCAGACAGGATGAGCCGAGTCCTGCTCACCAGGAGAAAAACACACGATGGGAGTGAATATCATGACTATTATCACGACTTGATAATCAATCAGTATCATGCTGACTCACCTGGAGGTGACTGATGGTGAAGTTTCTGCTACTTCACTGAACTTTTCTCGCCCTTGTATCCAGCTACCGTGCAGCGTTCAGCGACTCGTCTCCAGCCGCAGGTATCCTCATGGCCGAGACATGAATCCAGGTGGAACTGCAGGGTTTCCCTCCGGAGACTTCGTGTTAATCCATTCAGGTCAGTAAATCCTTCACCCCCGGGCCGCCCCAGCAGAGCTGTGAATCAGATCCAGGCGCAGCAGAAACTCCGCACATCGGTCCTCATGGTGACTCCGGCGGGTCGACTTTTACGCACGAAGACAAGAGAATGACAGAAAGCTGGAAAAGAGACGCGGCGGGTAGAAAACAACCTCTGCGGCGCCCCCTGCCGCAACCGCCACTCTCTCTCTCTCTCTGTGTGTGTGTGTGTGTGTGTGTCGTGGTGATATGAAGGTGTGTGTGTGTCTCCTCCTTTTCCCACTCGGTGAGAGCGCGCTGTGTTTGTGAGAGGAAGAGAGAGAGAGAGCGCGTCTCTCTGCCACTGAGACGTCCACACCGGAGCCACAGGCAGTCAATGATCTCATTCACCAACAGAAGTGAAGCCAAAGCTCGAAGCTGCAGCACCTGGAACCTCCTGAGACATCAGTTTACTCCACTGAGTAAAGGTTTAAAGGATAAGTTCACCCAAACAGGAAAATTCAGTCATTATCTGCTCACTCTCAAGATGATCGAATGGAAAGTCAGATGAAGTTTTGTAGACCACAAAACATTTCTGGAGCTTCACAGCAAAACAGGGTTGCAGCATTCTCCTAAACAACCATAAATAAACATGTCATGGCTCCATGTAGCTCCTCTTCCGAGTCTCTGGAAGTCCTGAGATCCTCAAATTGATTTGAACAGACGATATTTAGCCTCCTCGACGTGCAGTCAAGCTCCTGCACCTACACCAGAAAGTGTCCATGAAGCTGTTGTAAAGGTTTCAGCATTAAATAACGTGTCTTCACCAAATAGATTTGGTATCTCTGAAGACCTTCCGGAGACTTGAATAATGCTGGACACATCTCCTTCAATGCTGTTTTGCTGTGAAGCTCCAGAAATGTTTTGTGGAGCGCAAAACTTTGTTCAACTTTGCACAACTTTCCATCAGCATCAGGTGAGTAGAAGATAATAACTGAATTTTAATTTCTAGGTGAACTGCTCCTTTAATAGAAGGCATTATTAGCATTAACTTGAAAGGTTACTTTGGGTCAGGCTTGGTGAGGACATGGAACAGGATTACATCGTCTGAAAAAACCTTTAGTTGATGCTCCTGTCGGCTGATGAGGTCAGTTTCTGATGCACTGCTTTAGTGACATTAACGCAAAAATCCTTGAAACATGCTGGTGGAAAGACATCCGACCTTTTCCCTGCGTTCAGCTCAGAACAGCTGGATTGTTTTTCTCACAGATTTGAAGACTACCAGCGAGACGTGGGGACATTCACTGACTGCAGGGCATCACCACGACCGTTCATTCATTAAGAGGAAGCACGTCCGCCAAACTCAGCCACGACTTACTGTTCAAAAACAAAAACATAAATCAGATGTTATCTAATTGAAAACAGCTCAAACAGAAGCCTCTTTATTTAGAAAGCGACGTCCTGACGTTTCTGCACACTCACACAGCCTGACAGCAGCTAAAAATGTCTCCGGGACAAAAAATCACTGACATTCACTTTCTCATTTATTCATAAACTTAAAAAAACACAGAGCTATTCATGGTCCGGTGGTTTACACCGCACTATGTGACACACAGTACGCAGCTCGTTACAGCTATTGTCTGTAAACACACTGGACTGGCAGTGACTTCAGTGTGCAGACAAACATTTACATCTGAAAGCTGTAATATTACAACGTGTCTACAAATGTACATACTGACACACTCGCTCATCCTGCAGCTCCACATGAAGATGGTCCTGCTGTCGACCCCTCTGTCCTCCTCACTGGTGCACGGATATCGATGCTGCTCAGGAATTTGCCTTTAAACCCAAGTTTCCAAACCCTTCACGGGCAAAACAATCCTCCAATTTAATTAATGAGCCAGTGTTCCAGATGACCCACTGAAGCCTCTCCAGGTTTCCAGAGGGGAGTCACTGTCGACGTGCACTGGAAAAAAAGATATATTCATCAACGCCTGAGCAGAAGAAATTTTGCACAAACCAGTATTTGTATGAATAAACGAATGGGTTAATATAACTGAATTTATTTGCACTTAAAGGTATATTCCGGTGTAAGTTTAATCCATGGTCTAACACACCGTGACACCGAGTAAGACTCCCCTCGAGAGGTCAAGTTAGCTGACCGCTAGCTTAGCTAGTTTTAGCAACCTCAGAAAAGACCGCACGATAACAATACACTGCAGCTTATGTCTCCAACTAGAAACCGCCATCAAAAAGCCACAATTAATGGTGAGAACAGCACCAAACTTCAGCAACAGTACATGTACAGTCCCAGCACACAGTACGAAGCATCAAACATCTGCTAGCTTTGCTGGATTTGTATTAAAAACACAGCTCAACTCACCCTCTCCTCCAGCAGCCTGCCTGTGTGGGGAAGCCCTGACGAGTCGATTACCGAGTGCAGTAGATTTCCGCAGCTCAAGGATGAAAATGTCTGATTATTACTCCATTACTTCCGTTCTTTTCCCTGTCAGCTCTCGATAATAAGAACTGAGCGTTCCATGGAGTAATAATCAGACATTTTCATCCTTGAGCTGTGGAAATCTACTGCACTCAGTAATCGACTCGTCAGGGCTTCCCCACACAGGCAGGCTGCTGGAGGAGAGGGTGAGTTGAGCTGTGTTTTTAATACAAATCCGGCAAAGCTAGCAGATGTTTGATGCTTCGTACTGTGTGCTGGGACTGTACATGTACTGTTGCTGAAGTTTGCTGCTGTTCTCACCATTAATTGTGGCTTTTTGATGGCGGTTTCTAGTTGGAGACATAAGCTGCAGTGTATTGTTATCATGCGGTCTTTTCTGAGGTTGCTAAAACTAGCTAAGCTAGCGGTCAGCTAACTTGACCTCTCAAGGGGAGTCTTACTCGGTGTCAAGGTGTGTTAGACCATGGATTAAACTTACACCGGAATATCCCTTTAAGGTTTTATAACAAAGAAAATGTGATCAAGTTCACATTAAAAATGTTTAGTTTGTTGCTCGTCCGTGTTACCAGATAAAACACCTCCACACAAACTGAAGCGACGGCTTCAGACGGTTATTTTTTGCAGTGCAGGGCTCCACAATAAACAATGCACTCGGTTCATTCCAGGAGAATCTAATAGTCGGTCCTGTGAGGTGGAACGAATTGGCAGCCTCGTCTCCAGACTATACAAGTGTATCAGAGCGTCTCCCGGGCACATCAACACTGCAGCCTCCTAACCAGCACTTAGGTTTATTGCTTGTCATTCACCCAAAACACAAATTGTGCAGATAACATTGCCTGAATGTCGTCTTTTGTTGAGTCCATATCGCTGCGATGATGCTGCTGCTGTGGCTTCACTCGCTCTCGACAACATTACTATAACAACAGTTTAACAGGCACAACTATAAAACTTACAGCTGGATGAAACAAGTTCAGGCACGATCTCAAAAAGTACTCTAGGAAATGTAGGAAAAGAATAACTGCAGAGGTGCACAAGGCCGAGTACTGAGAGGAAGTGGGCCCAACACTGAACATTTGTGTTGTTATGTGCATCCTTCAAGTTCTTCTGGATGTCATGACAGAACAAAAACGTCTGATTGATCACGTGTCACTTTTATCTGTGACCCAACTAAAGAAAACATTTTAATGACAGTCATCACTTTGATTAATTAAAAACCCACCGCAAAATAAAAAAAAAAAACACAAATACAGTCAGCAGTTAAGCTTCTGCATAAACTTTATACTTGATATATTCAAATGTTAATTTAAAGTTACATGTGTTTGTTTGGTGAGTGGAGTCGTAACGACAGGCAGTAATCACAAGTTGTCAGGTCCAATTAATGGTTAACGTTATGTAACAAGATGACTCACATGTCTCAGTTGTGTAGAATATAGACAATTCTCCTGGAACAATAAATACAAATAATAATACCAGGACTTAAAGGAGAGTATCTACATGAAAATGGCTTAATTTTACAAAACTAGTGTCGACTGAGACTTGATTAAAGTGTGTTTACAGGTGTGTGAAGAAAGTAGTATGAAGCCTTTTGTGGCTCCAGAGGAAGTGTGCATGGAATATCTCTGGTTCGTCATATCGATTTTGATTATTTATCTATTTAAACTGTCCACAATGAGTCCAACAGTGTTCCAGGAGTGCGATGATTGATTCAGTGAGATACCTGTCTGCCTACGTTGTCCCCTGAGTGACATCACCTGAGGCAATGCATCAGATTACATGCAGCTTCCTCTGGAGCCACAAAATGCCATTTAGAAGGTAGTTTTATTAAAACTGATAGAAGACTTCATAAGGATAGAGGAAGGGTCGCAGTAGGTGGATGAAGGAAAAGGTGGTCGAGATCTAGATGGAGGAGAGGGGGTCGAATAAGGTTGTAGAGTGTCTGGACCTTCTAGCAACCAGGAAGGTTGAGACTCAGAGCGCACAGCTTCATTATCCCCCCGTGGTTCCTGTGCTCGAACGGCCCGGGTCCAGTTCTGGAGAGTCTTCTTGCTGTGAGGCGGCGATGTCAGGGTCTGCAGCGAAGCTTCCCCCAGAACCTGAGACGTACTGGAGAGAAATGGTTAGACTCACCTATACAGGTTGGCACAGGTGGTTGCTTTAATGAGATTCAGTGATCTAGTTCTTGAACTTTAGCTGATAGTAAATTCTTCAAATACAATCCTTTTTTTCCCCACTTATAGCAGAACTCTCGCAGTATAAACACACTTTAAGTCACCCTTTGATGCAACAGATAACAGAAACGGAGGAGCTATTTACAGCCGGCAATATCTCAGAAAACAAAAAACTCCCAACAGGTAAAAGATAGCATCAAACCATCACTGTGATCTCCATGTTCGACTTCGGTATCTTTGATATGAAAAGCTGACATCTGGCCTGAAGCGGTCCAAAACACAGAATTCTGGACAAAGATATCAGGCGGATGAATGGATGGAGACACCTGACATCACCACTGTTATTCTTAAACTCCTGCAGCACAGAAATCACTTAAATATAGCCTGCAGTGGTTCTCATGCACTGCCTCTTACTCTCTGCCAGAAAAAAAAAAAAGCTCAAGACGAATGCCAATATGAGGCTCTGTCAAGAAGACATACTATTTTTAATTAGAGCAACAGATTGATGTTGGTTATTACTCACCCAAACATATGGACTCTGTTAATGTGCTGAGCCCTATAAACTGTGTGGGCCTCAGGAATAACTGCACTGTCTTGTCTTCTCAGTCGCTTTCCAGCTGCGAGACATTGTTCTCTCCGTCTGTCTGTGTGTGTCTGCACGCTGTCACCAGTCGTGGAGCTCCGTCAGTTCTGTGGGACTCCACTTCTCCAACAACAATGACAGCAGCCGTCCCGTAAAACGACTGAGTGTGTCAGCACAAAGTAATGTTGTTTATCAGAGCTGCTCAAAATAAACTCGCAGGAGTTTTTTGATAGCAGATGTTGCAACGCGGAGTCGGTTCTCGTCAACGCGTGGTGTTTATCTGTCATGTTCGTGTGGGATCCTGAGGAGGGACGGGTGGCTGAAAGGCAACAGCATTATGCAGTCATACTTCAAACATGACATGTAAAGGTGTTTGGTTTTGTCTTCTAATGCAGATTAATCCGATTTACTGGAAGACAGGTAGATAAATTGATGGTAGAAAAATAAGTTTCCAGAAGATTAAACAGCCAATATGTAAGATTTTAAGATGAAAACATAAAAATAACAGTTTTTGCATTATGAGAAATATCTACTAAAGTTAGCATGCTAACCAGCTAGCCTGAGCCTGTCCCAGTCCAAAGCTCCTCTGCTAGCGGTGTATACACAAACACTCCCCTGGTCCCGGTCCAAAGGGCTAGCTACACGGATAAGTTAGCTATCCAGCTACGGGCAGTTACAATTAGCAGCAGTTAGTGAGAACCTGAAGTTTAATCCCAATTTTTACATTAGCTTTGTCTGAGAAGTTACAGCAATTTATTAGAATATTATTCAATGTGTTTTTCAGTGAAAACAGGTGTAATCCTATATTTCATTTACTGACCACGTAGATATGTCCAAAAGGAGAGTAAATAGACAAGTTATTAATACAAAACAGAGGGCATTAAAGCAAAACTGACCTTTTTCAAACAAAAGTAGCTCGGCTACAAGCATTGCCTGCTGGCCCAGAGGAAGGCATTTGGGTTTCCTTGACCAACCAATGCTCCAGAAAGTGATGGCATCATCACGTTCAAGAGTGTGACACTGAAAAGCTGAAAAAAGCTATTCTTAGCTTTCGGCAGCTGTCGAGGTCTTTGAGGGTTAACCGCTCACACCACTTATCAAAAAATGAGAAAGTGTGTCTGGACAAGTTAGTGAACTAAAGAAGCCTTTTACAAGACCATCTAAAAACTCTCGTACGGATTCTGTGTACGACCTGGATTGTGGAGAAAACCAGAAGACAACAACGCAGCAACACTGAGAAAAGACAAACTAATTTGTCTTCTTAAAGCCAAATACCTGTGAACAAGGCAATGATCTTCAGTTGAGTGGATGACACTGGACAGCAGCACCTGTCAACTGTTTGGTGTGTGTGTGTGTGTGTGTGTGTGTGTGTGTGTGTGTGTGTGTGCAGGTGTTTGACACATCTCCACCTACATGTCGGGGTTGAAAATTCTTTGCGGCGATGGTTTAAATGAGGGGAGCAGGAGCAGGTGGTGAGAAACTGGTGAAGCCTCTGCGCCTTCAGGGACATTCCAGCCTGAGTTCACAGCAGCCTGAGGACCCTTCATGATTTCTGGACCTCTCGGCACACATACACAGCCTCTGTCTGATGGGAGACTGATGGTTTATGAGGTGTAAACTGACTCGGAGAGCTTTAACGAACCTTAAAGGTGGACCTTAAAGCAACAGGCAAACACTTGCACCCAACAAATCAGTAGATATGATAGGACTTCTTCACTCCTGTAGACAGATCATGCAAACCATGTAGACAAACTGAGTGTTAGTACAGAATATTTTAATACTAAGTACAATACAGAAAATCAGTGGTAAACAAAGAAAAGTCCTTTGTGCCCTTCTTGTTACGTCAGGCAGGAGAAGGTGAGGGATGCATGAAACAAGATTTAAGACACAGAGAAATCATTCGAGTCTCGACAAAAGAGACGGTGGACACTTTCAGCTGATGACAGTAATGGTGAGGAGGGGTCATTCAGAAGGCTTTTAAAAGTGCACAGGATGCTCCGCAGGGACCACAATGCACTCAGTCGACAAGTCCCCTTAACTTCCTTCAAGTATGTTACAGCTCCGAGCACTGAAGAATCAATCTGTGTGTTTGTCAGTGAAGATCTACATTCAATCAAGATGATCATCTTTAAAACAGTCTACATCCAAGCTTAAGAAAGAGCTTCCCACACACGGGGGAAATACACCCTTCAGTTTCCAAAGACTTTAATAACTGATGGAGCTGAGGTCACTAAGTGATGATGTGTTAGGATTGGGGTTAAAGGAGTTTGAGATGGAACCCTGGAGGCGCCCGGGCAAGCTGTGTCCACATGTGTTCGTGTTAGTGTGTGTCTCTAAGAGTGAACCTTTGGTCCTCTTCACTTAGTCTCAGTGAGCTTTGCAAGGCTGGCTTGGCGGAAGGCCGCTCGGTCCCTCATCTCCAACACGCAGTCCCTCACCATCTCTGCAAACATGGAGGGCCAGAGCTTGTGCAGAGCCTCGCCCTTCAGATTGGTGTCCGACGCCCGTTGGACCAGCTCCTGGAGGTACTGCTCTATCATGGCGGCGCGCTCCGATGACTCCACAGTGCCCTCCTGTGAGAGAAACAAGAGAACATTTGTCAGAAGGTCATTAAGGTGAGGTGTAGAAGCAGGAAATGTACAAAGTAGGAAAAAGTAAAGCTTCCAAGCTCGGTACTATGATTGACAACAATTTGAACCAATGAGCTTCTGGACCAGGAGCACAATCATTAGATGTGTCATAATTAACCATGAAGCTATCAGAGTGCACATTTAATCCAGCTGTTGAAGCAGGGTATTGATTGTTGTGTCAGTACTGTTGAAAATGACTGACACAGGAACAAATACGTGACATCTGAAATGCAGCCAGCCAAAAATATGCTTTCAAGATGAGGACAGTTTTTTGGAAATTCCTGTCCAATAGAGAGAGATGTGAAAAAACTCAAGACATAAAAAGTAAATAAGGATAATGATTTAATTTCCTGGTTACATATTCATCTTGTCAGCTTTTTGTTTAACTTGTCATTTTTGCTAGTACAGTGAATTCATAACAGTCATTGGCTGTCAAAGCTGAAATAATCCATTCATTGAATTGAATTGAGTTGAATTTGTACTTTGATGTAGTTCAGTACCAGATAAAAGATTTACATCTGGTCAAACAAGATTATCAAAGTGAGAGAGGTGATCTTAACAGGAGGAAGAAAGCAGGAGCAAGTTGAATACTGACGTGCCTGATCTGCAAACAATCATCAGCGTGAGGATTATGTGGTACTGTCTTTATTGTTAAAGAACCACTATTGCCAATGAAAATCTATCTGACATTCTGTATTTCTCCTGGATGTTATAGTCACAGGAGACCAAATGAAACCCACTGTCACCTTCAACAAATGTCTGATTTCTCTCAGTATAAACATTGTTTAAAACATCTGGGATAAGGCAAGTATGAAACTCAAAAAAAGATATAAAATAAATATAAAAAATGTCGAGTTGTTTTTAGACATTTTAATGTCAAAATGTTACAGATTACATCTTTAAACTGTAAAGACTGATATATAGCGGTGAACAGGTGTGTCACTTGACAAATCAGCATGTCAGGTTGGCTTTTGGTTGACAAATGTGTTTTAAAGTTGGACTCAGACTAACTTTTAAGTCACTTTCAAGTGATGAAGCCGTAGTCTGAAGCCATTTGGCAACTGTTTAAAAACATAAACTGTAAAAGAAACCCCAAACTGACCTCAGGGCTGTCTGCGCTGCAGTCTCTACTCGGGTAGTTGAACAGCGCTCTGCTCAGGCTTTCTCCCAGCAGCTTCCCGTTGTCTCGCAGCTCCTCCGGACTCAGCCCTGCTCGCCGGCCACGCCCGTCCAACAGGAACTGCAGCTGGCGCTTTCTTCAGGGTGAAGAGAGACAAGAGGTCGTTAGACTCTGATGCAGAGCACACAACGGCAGAGAGTGAGTGACAGCAAGGTAACACAAGTTTGTTCTTTTAGTCCATCAAGTAACATGCTCTCACCGAAGCAACTGAGGGTTTTAATTTCACTCGAATCGCTCCAGCAGCACCGATGTGTACACTTAAAAAAAGCAGTAGAAGTCTTTAAAAGTGAAACTACATCAAATGTTGCTGTCTGTCAGGATGAAAACTCATGTGATGCACTGCTGCACCAACATGTTACAGACCACTGCCAGGATGCTCACAGGAGGCTGGAGGCAAACATTCCATACGGGATAAGATAGTTCCTAAAGTCTGTGTGCATATGTACGTATGTGTGTGTGTGTGTGTGTGTGTGCTAAATGCTTTAGTGTGCAAGTCACATGTCATGCAGAGTAACGAGGTAAGACGAGCTGAAAGAAGGTAGACCTCACTGTCAGCGCCTGTCAGTATCAGAAATATCAAGTTGTGTATCCATCAAACGAAGTGTAATAAAGTGTAACCGTCCCTCGAGAGAACAGCAGATACGATCAGGTTAGGAAAAAAACACCCACATGGTTCTTGTGCAAAGAACACCCAGAGTGTGATGAGAACTTTGGAACGTTAAATCAGAGGTCTCGAGTGCACACAAGCTTTTAAATGGATTCACTGAGCAGCTTTCATAAGGATGGACGAGGGCGCCTTCTCCAATGTTGTATCCAGGTTTTAATTGTTCCATCAACGATCAGAACAAGATCATTTACATTTATCATGCCGTTTTTATTCTGGGCAGTAAGCCACCAATCTGCCGTCCTTTTGGTGGCTCACTACGCGGATTTAGACAGAAGGCGGCAAATTGGTGGTCTGTTTTGGTCCTCCAGTTTTGCCCCTCGGAGGGTAACGTTACACTTATTTGCGCCTCCATTGCTGTGTAAATCCGAGGCGGCAATGTGGTGGCACATGCTGGAGATGGGCGGAGGTGTGGATGACGTGCACTGCTGCGCACCCACAGCCGGGAGTTTTAAAACCAGGAAACAGCTGATCACAGCAGTCAGTTCGTCACTTCATCCACGAAGATGAGCAGCTGGAAAGCCGCTGAGATCCGGGAGATGCTAGCGTCTCCTCGTCTCTGTAGCTGTCTCGGTTGTCCGCTTGTTGTTGTAGCGGCGAGCGAATAGCGGTCGCTACTTTCAAATTAAAAGCCCCCTGCTAAGAACCCAGTTCTAAACTCCGATGGGGTGCAATGTAAAGCTCTTATTTTGAAGACAAATTCGACCTGCTTCTCTTCACGCCCAACTTCCTGCTTCACGTCACGTCACATGTTGACGCCTACCAGAGGAGGAAAAGTGGAGGCTTTTTGGAAAAGGTTGAATATTACACCTCCCTTTTAGATAGACAAGGCGGCACATTGCAGCCTTTACCTTGCTGCACATGTGCCACCTTTTGCCATCTAAAAGGGGCTACCGATGGCGGTGGCTGCCATGCAAGGTGCCGACCAGCACATCAGGAGCAGTTTGGGGTTCAGTATCTTGCCCAAGGACACTTCAACATGCAGACCAGGGGAATCCAACCGATAACAAGACGCTGGCTCTTCCCTGGAGCCACAGATGCCTGAATTTACTGTTCACTTATTATTTTAACACTAAGCTCCCTTATTCATTGATGTTTCTTTAGGTTAGGTTTAGGTAAAAAGGGGAACAAAACTTTGTTAGGTTCAGGAAAACATGGTTGGTCAGACACGCTTTAGACGTTACCGACTTACAAAGAATAACTTCTCCTATGTGTGTGTTTTTTTCCAGAGCTGCAAAGCTACAACTTCACAAAAAAGCGGTTGGTCAGTTTACGGCCCTGGAGCAACTTTGAATATGATGTTCCAGGCACAACTCCAACAGGATGATATCAGATTGTGCATACTTTAGTTGCTGACTGAGCTTTAGAGACACAGAGCCAGTGAAATCTGTTTGAAGGGCTTGTGCAATATTGTTTCAGTTTGTCAGATACAAGGTGCAACAAGAGCCTTGAGCATTAAAAGCAGGAGTATTCGGTTCCACGTTAAAACGGTTTCCACTTGATCACCATAGCATGGAAGAAACAAACTAATAATTTCTGTGTCTTCAGACATCACAATGGTTTCCCATTTCCTTTTTCCCCAGAATTTTTCTCCATAAAATAAATTTTAAATGAAAATATAATCTTCAGCAGGAAGGTTTGGACAGATAAGAAGCCAAACGCAACAACATTCAATGGATTTACTTCAGGGGTAACGACTGTGCATGCAGATAACGGTGATTAAGATTTCAATACTGATCCAAAAATAATCTTCGCCCTTGGGCTGTTGTGTCATATCTATCTGTAACAGTGTGTGATTCAGGGTGAGTTGCAGCCAAGAGTCAGTTGTACTAAAGTTAGCTAGTTCACCTCAACATCATTGTGAAAGGGCGACTGAGGACACTGATGCAGCGCTAATTCTTCATGCTCACAAACTGCCATACTGCTCAACAGTGTGTGTGAATTTTGTTCATAATTCTACACCACCAGAGCTACACTACTGTCACTTTCGTCCATTTGCTGACTGAATGACTCTTTTATTTTCCCTAATTATGTCAGTCACAATGGAGGTTATTCTGAGGTCTACACGTGACACAGTTCTCTGAGTCACTCAGATGATCTGACCTGGCGATTTTCCGACCCTCAGAGGATTAGTTACACGAGGAAACATAAAAAGAAAATATTCTTGTGCGTGACAAATTCAGCAGAATTGTGCTTGCGAGGATGTTTTTCATTAACCAAGAGTGACAGACCTCAAGAACCTTTGGCTGGGGAGAGAGAGGAATGTTTGTGTCCAAGTGCCAAGTACCCACCCTTACCCTGAGACACATAGTCTAATTCCTCTGGCTCCTCGGTGCCAGGCTCTGTCTCGCTGTCTCACACAAATGTGAACACACACACACACACACACACAAATGTATACACACTTAACGCTACACACAGGCATGCACATGCATGCACAGTAGCCTACACCGCTACAAGCTGTAAGCTGTAACTCACACATATATGCATTTAAGACCCGACACATTCTTGACATATCTAAATAAACAACATCAGCAGTCCAGGACTCGGCACACACCTGTCATTAAAGTGTGCTTAATGTTACGTTGCGGTGAAGTGCCTGAGATCAAGTTCTCACCTGGACTCCTCGAGCAAAAGGAGGAGGCGGCAGCGTGGAGTTTCGGTGGCTGCTATGTGACCCAGCGTCCCAAACACCCGCTCGGCAGCGATCACATCATTCATGGTCACCTGAGGTCGACACGCAAATGAGGACTGACACATACAGCGAAAAGTGCTTGAGTGGTCGGCTACGTCACGTGTGTCTGTGACATGTGACGTGAAATTATTTGAAACAAGAGGAAATGTTGAGAATAAACAGAAATGTATCAAAATGAGCCGATAATTCCCGGCTGGTAAAAAAAGGACAGGTTTCTGCGTTCTTTTGTATTTATGGGGAATTTGATGAGAAGAGTTTGAAATTTTGAACAGAATCCTGTTAATTAGTCATCCTTAGAGGTGTTGGGCAGAGCTCGACTAGCTGTTTCCCCCTGTTTTAAGTGTTTGTGCTTTGCTAAGCTAACTGGAGCTAGTGGAAGAAGCCTCACATTGAACAGAAGGACAAAAAAATGAAAACTATTCCTTTAACCTTAAAATTTGGAAATTATCTTTAAGGAATTCATGTTTTTTTTTCATACAGGTAAAATTTGGCAAGTCTAAATGAGTCTTACAAAGGTGGCAGGAGAAGTCACCCTCGAGGACTGCAAGAAAAAGCGAGCTGGTCCTCACCTCCTGGCCGTTGATCCTCTGCAGGTTGAAGTGGTGGAGGCGGTAGATGACGAAGGAGCGCCACAGAGCCAGGCTGACCACTGGATTGCCCTCCGGGTGGATGGTCAGCTGGTCCAGACGCCTCACCTGAGCCAGGGCCGCCAGCTGTGGCAGACGGCTGATGTTGGTTTCCAAGAAGATCATGTGCTGCGGAGAAACAGGAACAGGTTGGTTCAGGGGAGTGAGGACATGGTTCGATGGATAAAGGCAAAAGTCGATGACAAACAGGAAGTGTGTGTCAGTGAGAGGGCAGGTGTCCACCAGCCAACAGCTTCTAAATCCACACTTTTTATGTAACGATATGGCAATTTTATTTTTCTCCTCTTGAGGAATTTATATCAACATGATCCCATATCTCATGATGGTACATGGCTGCTTCCCTCACCGATAGATTGGGGAACTTGACCCTTATTCGCGGCAGTGTTGGTACAATGGCGTCAAAGTTGATGTAGCGGAAGGTTATTACAGTGACAGCACCGGCAGTCTGAACTCCCCAGCCCCTCTCCAGGGCCTCCAGGGCTCCAAGTCCGAACAAACGCAGGGTGTCTCCATCCAGCTCCGCCAGGTGACTGTCAGAGAGGGACAGGCTCTGAACACTGCCGCTCCCTGTCTCCACAAGCCTGCAAAGTATTCACACACACACACACAAAAACAATCTTCGTAAATCAGTCTTGATATGCTGAATGGACAGAATTTGTTGCCTTGTGAAACTTGAATATCTTAAAGTCCTTTTGCTTTGCTTAAACACAGGCCTCATGCCAAAAGAAGAAAACAATGCTACAGAAGACGCTGTGGTCCAGTCAATGTCCTGTTTGTCTCGCCTAATTGCTTTCTCTGCTGCTGTACCACAGCTGAAGTGCCCTGCTCTGATAAGAGAGTCGTGAGAGTGGAGAATCTGGGCGAGTCTCAAGGAGACATAATCTCCCTGCCCGAGCCCATGTGCTCAGCCCTCTGGGTCTGCTGACACTCGGGGGACTTCTCAGCATAGCGGGGCATCAGATGGCTACTGGCTGCACGCTACTCAACACTGATCATTTTGGCTTCGGCCCGCCAACAGACTAATCACCCCTATTCATATTTCACACCCTCCCGATCTCGCCGCTACAGAAAGCCACAGTGGTTAGAAGACTAATCCTTTGATTACAGAACTCAAATCCAAGATTCTTGTTGGGACCGATCGTTAGAAATGTGTGCGTTTGAGAGGTGAAGTGGGAGACAGAAAGAGGAAGAGTCAGGGGCAGAAAAAGGTGATGTGAAAGGACAGCAGACATACTGTAGACAGAGAGGCACATATGAGCTGCAGTGTAACTAAAGCTCCCTTGAAGAGACCACCTTTGTTGCAGGATGAGTAAGACTGATTCCCCAGAGGTGACTCCTCTGTACAGAGGAGAAGGAGCAGTTTCTTTTCCAAACTGAGAGTAGGAAGATTTGGACGATTAGACAAACAACTGAACTGGATTATTAAAGGCCAACTTCAAAATTAGATGTATGTTACAGTGGATTGATCCAAGGAAAGGAAAGGAAAAACCAGCAATGCAGTCTAGCACCCAGCCAGTGCTCAAGCTACACAGTTTAGCTCCCAGGTTATAGTATATATTTTGAAAGCTTTATTCTTATCCGACCATTACGACTCTTCATACTGCTTCAGATAAGACTTCAAAGAAGCCAGCAATTCAGTTAAGCGTCAGCTTTTCAACAAAATCTTAAAATATTCCACATCTTTCACACTTGATTGGTGTTATTCTGCATTTTATAACCAGCATTGAGCAGTTAGCATCAGCTTTTCAAAAGCTGTCATTCACCGCTGCAATTTCTGAAGAAATTGCCGTCTCTAGTTTTCTTTGTTGTACAAAATCCAGATAAAGTTGTTTGTTTTAGAATGTATGAGTGAAAACAACAAATAACAAATAAGTATTTTCATTATGGATGAATCTGCAGGAGATTTTCTCAATTCATCTGTTAACTGTTGATCAGACAGAAGATATTAAACCAACTACTATTCAATTTACTACAGCTGAGATACAAGAGAGTTTGAATTCTCTCGAATCAAGTGATTGTCTTAAAAAGTGAACACGGTAAGGATGGTTGATATGGTAACTAAACATTAAATCACAGTGGAACACTCCGCCAGCCCACAATATATGTGTAGGCTGCTGGAGGAGGGAAGTGACCCGACACTGACATCAGGTTCTGGGTGGGTGATACTGTGGCCTCAAGTCACTTTAACGGATTAATTCCAGTGTAAAGGAAAGGTGAACGGTCAGGTGCCTCAGGAGACGGCAAAGTGCAAGATCAGTTTAGAGCGTGGCTGTGAGGGCTCTGTGTGTGTGTGTGTGTGTGGTCTGCTTGCCTGAGTATAATATATAGTGTGACATAACTAAAAGTCTTATTTTAGGCTGTAGTTTGCCCTGGAGTTTAATCAGTTTTAATTAGTTAAGTCAGATATCCTTTGGGAGAGCTACAGCCTTACAAATAAAGCCACAAATTACACTTGAAAGTTAACACATCAACCGGATTAATTGTGTAATGCAGCCTAAACCCCTCTTAATAAAGACGGGGAATGTCATATTTGATCATTATATTTGTTTGCAGACACATTACACTTATATGATACCTAAGGTGATCCTCCATGACACCTAAAAATGGCTTTAAAGTATTAAAGCCTGGTCATAGGAGAATGTGGGGGGATGCCAGGATATATCAGGAGATGTAGATATGATGGTGGGATCATTTTTGCTGCCAGTGGCCACATGTCAACTCCAGCCAAAAAAATCCCCTTAAAGCAAAGACATTTTGACAAGGCTGTGTCCGGTCCTATCTGGGCCTCATATCTTAACTTCCTGACTAGAACTGTAGACACTAGATTTTTGCCACTTGTCGGCTGTGTCACTTCACTTGTCGCTGGCTAGCTGGATAGCTACAGACCTAATGGACAAGAAAAGACTGGTGTTTAATTTTAGCTTTGATGAGTCAGATTTAAAGGGATATTCTGGTGTAAATTTAATCCATGGTCTAACACACCTTGACACCGAGTAAGACTCCCCCTCAGGAGGTCAAGTTAGCTGACCGCTAGCTTAGCTAGTTTTAGCAACCTCAGAAAAGACCGCACGATAACAATACACTGCAGCTTATGTCTCCAACTAGAAACCGCCATCAAAAAGCCACAATTAATGGTGAGAACAGCACCAAACTTCAGCAACAGTACATGTACAGTCCCAGCACACAGTACGAAGCATCAAACATCTGCTAGCTTTGCTGGATTTGTATTAAAAACACAGCACAACTCACCCTCTCCTCCAGCAGCCTGCCTGTGTGGGGAAGCCCTGACGAGTCGATTACCGAGTGCAGTAGATTTCTGCAGCTCAAGGATGAAAATGTCTGATTATTACTCCATGGAACGCTCAGTTCTTATTATCGAGAGCTGACAGGGAAAATAAGGGAAGTAATGGAGTAATAAACAGACATTTTCATCCTTCAGCTGCGGAAATCTACTGCACTCGGTAATCGACTAAGCAGTGTATTGTTTTCGTGCTGTCTTTTCTGAGGTTGCTAAAACTAGCTAAGCTAGCGGTCAGCAAATTTGACCTCTCGAGGGGGAGTCTTACTCGGTGTCAAGATGTGCTAGACCATGGATTAAACTTACACCGGAATATCCCTTTAATAATCATGTAAGGAGGAGAGGACATACATATCAACACATGGTCCAAAAAATGTAAAGCTAACAGGCTAAAGTCCGTGTATGCTTCTACATCAGTGTTAACTTCAGTGTTAGCTCTCCAACAGGCTAACATATAAAGGTCTCAGGTAACTTCAGTGCTAGCCTTTCCAGCAGGCTAACGGTGTTAGCTTCTCCAGCAGTTTCTGTAATAGCTAAATTCATATCTTTAAATAATTCAAAATGTCATCCTAAACTGAGATAGGATATGATTTCAGATCTAAGAAGTGTCTTTAATGAGAGACCTGCGCAGCTACAAAAGCAGGTGAGCATGCAAATGTTAAATGACGAGTGTGCTCTTCTGGATAATGAAATGTGCATCCAAGTGGAAAGCGCAGTGACTGAGAGCAAGTGTAAAACTTCCAAGCATTAAAAGATCTGGTAGTTGTGTCCTGTTGCAATCACACACGTGGACAGAAACATGGGACGTGGCCAGCAATAGACCGGGAGGTGCCAGACACCGTAAGGCATTTTAATCTTACGGATATGCCACACCTCCGACATGCAGCGTTGCCAAAGGCGGTAAAAAACAGGAGGAGTTGGAGTGGAGATGGAGCGCAACATGTAGACAAGTCGCGTAAAGAATGGGTGTACCACTGGTGCGCCTGGAAGTGCGCCATCAACCCACTCTGCACTGTGTCACATATTGTTCCCCCGTAATCGCAGCTGAAAGGCTGCCAGGTGGCCCTGAATCCCCTTCTGACATGAACCCGGCAACTAACGCTGAGAGAAGAAGTGAGCAAGGCGGGGAGGACCGAACGAAGAATCTGTCACAATTACATGGATCCTGCTCTGGCCTATTAGACTCGGAATCTAATTCAATTAGAGCTATCTCACTTAATCCTCGAGGAGTTTAAAAAAGGACATCTGTCATCTCTTCACGACTTAATCCCCCCAAAGACACGGCGTGTAGCATACACATGTCTCCAATTGCCTGAAAACTGTGTGGTAGTGATGTGTCTGCGTGAAACACGACTCTCTGAGCATTTCATCATTTCACGTTGTAGAAAGTAAAAACAAATGGTTCAAGTGGCAGTTGTTGGTGCAGTGCAGATGATGGGCTTATTGGGTGCTGAGTGCTGCTGTAAAGTGCAAGTGCTACAGTATGCAGTAGTTTTTTTCGATTTCAGGTTTCACCGGAGGAGCCACTCGAATTTACAAAGACAAAACATTGCTGCTTTATGTGCCTGGAAAGCCACATGTTCAGGATCTCAGCACAGCTCTTTAATATGTTATCTTATCTTTTGTATGAGCAGTACAAAGGCCTTGCCATCTCCCCACTATTGAGTTTCTGGGTAATAACTCTTCAGCTGCCATGCACCCCGACTCCCCATCTCTCAGGGGACGTCAAATAAATCTTACATTTGCACAGGATTAAACTTGAGTGTGCATCACAGTCACACGTTGGCACTGACACAGGATATTGTCCCATAACTTACTGTAGGAACACACTGACGCAATCACACTAAGTGTGCTGTCAACATTCACTTCAGTTTGTCATCACACTGGGGGCTGCTAATGCCATCCAGAGATGACATCATGTTTGTCTTTTTCTCACTGTGAGGTACTTTGGTTGTATCTTTGGGATTTAACTGTATTTTAATGCTCAGTGACACACAAAACATTTTGTTGATCGTAAATGTCGATTTTGAAAAGTCCAGAAATACATTATCAGAATCTGTCTTCATCCAAGTCTCTGAACTCTGGCCATTTTCAAAGACATAGTTTTTTATAACTCCAACAATGCGATCATTTAACATTTAGCAATTGCAGAGAGAAGATGTGTTATTTTTAGAAATCCTGGATGAGCAACAGACCTGATCATAAGAAAAAGGTAACTGTGTGTCAAAGAATGTGTAAAGAAAACTGAGATAATCATCGAGTGTATTGCTCTGACTTTTCTAAATTTACTCAGTTAAAGTTGTGCTGTACTCTCAAGTTGTGTCAAAATCGAGGGGATAGTTCTCAGCAGCAGACTCGGGAGTTCAAGAAATAAGGGGCAGTCATCAGTTTGTTACTCAGGAAGACACACGTAGGTTACCCCAGGCTGCCACTGAGCAGATCCAGATGTGTGGATGTGCCAGGTCCAACCTCTGACCTACATTGGAAACCAAGAATCTGTTGAGATTCTGGAGTAACAGGATTAAGGATGACTTGTAACAAACCACATGCCGTCTCTTCGAGGTGCAAAAGAATGAACCTTCTCCTCCCTTTCCTGGGAATTCACACCCCGGAGAACTGATACGTGATGTCGTACACTAGTGAGGAAGGAGTGTTGCTTCACAGGCCTAAAAAAACAGAGACGAGATCATCCCTCATCCCTCATCTGCCCCTCCATGCTCTACGTTGGAGAGAGTGGTGTTATTTTCTACAGAATCTAGTACTTCAGGAGCTATCTGAGGTCCTCTGGGCTACACTTCTGTATGTAGGCGTTATCATAACCCTTCAATATACCCACTCACACTGTATTTCAAATTTCCCACCTATTGTACATATATCCAGGCAATATGAGGATTTTATCCTTTGACTCATCTTGCTTCTCTTCCAAATTAGTGGTGGTGCTGGGGGTTTGTAAAGGCCTTTGTTATTTCCTCATTCGTAACACAACTCCCAACTCATGTCGATTGAATCGCGTGAGTCCTGTACGACACCATAACCTGTTAAGCCGCATGTCTGAAGTCATAATAGATCTTGTAAAGGAAAGCCATTGCCATTGAGGGATTGCGCTTCAGGGCGCATTTTCATATCCTGGCCCAGGAAGGAAAAGCTGTCTTTAAAACATGTAATAATAGTCCTCGACACAGCCCCTCTTTCATCTCAGCCTCCCCCTAATAACTCATCCAGACCTGGATCCCAATCTGCGTAGGAGAGCGTATCTGAGCCCTACGCTCACATTAGACCGAGCCCAGACTGGTGATTTAGATGGTTCCAACATCATGTTATAAACGGGAAGAACAAAGTCACTGCGTGTCTAAGATATGCATGGACTGACAGAGAAGGAGCAGCCAAGTCCCACGCTTCTGGAGTCAGTAAAGGGGTCACTTCACTGCTGAGGAATAATTTAAGATGGGTTTGATGCTGCAGCTGTTGCAGGGATCACATCTGTAACTAGGATGATAGGAACTCTACAGTCATAATGTTACCTGTCAAGACATTAAAAAACAGTGTATTTTTTAGCATTTCATTTAGCTTTTTGTCTTACTTGGGATCTCGTGGGCTGTTTGGACGGCTGTTGGTGCGAAGTCTGATCTCCGTTCCCCCTGATGGTCGCTCTGGTCCTGAACCTGGGCTTACCCGTCTGACAAAATAAAGAAAGAAACAACAAACCAAAACCTTGAAAACTCAACATCAAAGCAAACTGTGCATTTTAAAACCCTCTCAGATGAAGGTGAAGCAAGCCTGTAGAGCCAGGCTCACATTAAAGGGTTTTAGAGCCCAAACCAATTTTGGAATCGGCTGAATCATAAGCACGAAGAGACTTCACAGACTCTCCGCCCTCTAATTATAAACACGCATTACAGGATTAGAAATAACTGCATCATAAAAAGAAGCAAAATTATTACAATTATCATGCTAGAAACAATGCACATGCTTGTCTCACTTTCAAACATGCCTCTCTCTCATCCCAAATCTCCCCGACACTTGTACACGTCGAAAGACTCTCACAATTTAAACGTTAACTCCCTTCGTCTGCCTGATGATTTGTCTCCATTTGCCAGCTGAGTTTCCATTCAGACAGTAATGGCACCAATGTCCAGACTTCAGCAAACATGAAAATGGTTTAAAATTATCCCGGCGCCCAGATAAGACTTCCAACGGTTCTCAGCTCTGCAGGGTTACAATTTAATCTGATCACTGCTCTCTCTTCAATAGATACTCAGTGCCTATTCCTGGGGCATTAGTTGGTACGATAGTACTAATACAACGGAGTGGAGGAGAGGAGAGGACACTTATGAGTTCTTCATATCGGATCAAACATCCTGAAATCTAAACCCGATCGAGATAATATTTTCAGCTTCCCATCTGAGCGACAAAATGTACTACAGCCTAATTAAATCTAAATAATTAGATCATAATGAGACTATCATAGAGTTAGCATGTTGACTGTTGACATAGTCCATATAGTAGTATGTTACTGTCAAAAGATTTGTAAAATGTCAGGTATTAAAAATATTACTGAATCTTCCACAATTTTATTCCCTCAGGATGAGGTCTCATGTGAGTCACTCCACTGTAACACTTTATACAACACTTCTCTATAGTTGAGAGCAGAAGTGAGCAAGTACCTAAACTGAACAGTGGCCCAAAAAATAAAATGTACAAATTCAATGTTCCAAATAACGATACTCAATCTTGACGATGGTGACCAATATCAAATATCTAATAACAAAACTAACAGTCTACAGCCATGCTAGCTGCTCTGCAAGGTGGTATGTAGGCGCAAAAAACAGCAGTTAGCATTTGGCATACTGTTGTTGCTAGAAAAATGCTAGTCTTGTGTTCCAGGACTCTGGTTTGTTTGCGTGTCTTCAAACCAATCACAACTGTCTAAGGCAGCGTTTAACCCAGAATGCAGCAACGGCGCCCTGCGAAATATTGTATATTATTTAGCAGGAATCATTGTTATCATGCGAAGCAACCTACTTTCCCATGTTAGCATGCTAACATTCGCAATAGCACCAACACTAGGCTAACGTCGACGTCCTACACTATGTGAGTACTAAATGCAATGACTTCTTATCTATGCCTGAGATTCATTTTGAATTTCATTCATTTTTAAGACATTTGGGACCAATGTCAGCGAGACAAACAATTAAACCTGCGTGTGACAAATTTCACGAAAACTAACAGTTGTCCACATTCTTAAAAAAGACCTAAGGGCAAGTTAGCTGAGCCCTATAAGTGCCTGAAATGGACTGTGTGTCACACACAACACTGGTATCTCATCAGCCAATGGCTCTGCTAGTTCTAGAAAGGCGACGTGACTGAATCTGCTGAATTGTTGTGTACCTGGGTTCATCTGGAGAAGGCTCCTGGGCCAGGCCATTGGTCTGGGCGGGGCTGTGGGCAGGGCTGTTCTCCGGACTGACTTCTTCCTTAGCACCGTTCGTTGGCGGCAGCTCCAGGCAGGCCCTGACACCCTCCCACTGCTGCGCTGCATTACGGATGGCCAGACGCCGCTTCTCCTTGATGAACAGCACACACACACACACACACACACACACAAACACACACAGAGGACAGAGACGGTTTCAAGTGACAATTCTCTTGAGTCGAACACAGCGGTCATATGCTCAGCTAATGGAACCTTTCTGTCCACATTATCACAAGTAAAATCATACGTGCTGCCTCCCTTTGTCTCTGAGACACAGTGTGCTGCTGAGGATAGTATGAAAATCTGCTTATTGGCAGTCACACTTCATGAAAGTTGGATTTGAAATTGTATATGCATGTGTTGCTCCGTTTGATTTGCTTCTGTTACTGCAGCATTTTGATTTAACTGCAGTTGGCTCTTACAGCGGTAAAACTGACACTCGTTCCCTGACAGAGAGAAGATTTCTTCCCCTTTAATTGTTCTTTCCTGGCCAAGCTGTAGTTTCGATATGCTCACTTATGGAATGTGCCACTCCCCGATGCAGGGGTGAGTCAGTATCAATTCATAGCGATTCCTTTCGCCCTTATGAACTCTTGGCTGCGGCATTCAATACAACATTTTCTCAACACTGGGGATTAGAGGAGTTAGGTTACTGCGAGACAATGTGCTCCACACAGAGACTCTCTTTCAGCAAGAGTAACCACCTCAGCGAAGACACAGCAAGAGCACATCGATACGTACTGTACCTTTAAACACACACATAAACACATTCACTGCAAAAAAAAGATGCCTGTGCGAGACAGAACATCTAAGTATAATTTACAGACCCATTTACACTGTATCCCTCCTCACACATTAACATCGCATGGGCACAGTTGTGTAGTCCTGAGGCAATGATGTGGATATATTCTTAAGGTTGACAATCCCTGCCAGCATCCAAAAATTTCTATGTAATGGCCCACTAAAAGAGTCTCAGCAATCACAAGGCACATATGTTACAGGGTGCATAAGGAGAGAGAGAAGAGTTGAGGAAATCTAACAAGAAATCATCACCATAAATAAAAAATATGAGGGGTAGACTCATTTATCGTCCCTGTCCAGTTGTTAGGGCCAATATTCAAATATTCAAAATGTGTTTTTGGGCAGTAGCTTCAAAATAAAGTATAACATTCAGCTTGTGCATATGTGAAACAGAAATAGTCTGCGGACCTTCAGAATGCTACAGAATGTAGCTCCATCCAGTACTTTAACCCTCTGCAACTTATCATCTTCGAAAAACTGACTAAACAACACCCGATGTATGTATGAGGCACCAGTAGCTCCAGAGGACACTTGTTAAACTACTCTCTGAGATGTGAGCCGTTGTGTGTGTTCGTTACATAATCAAAGTGTAAATCCAGGCAGACAAACACAACAGGTGTAAATCACATCGGACTGGTACCTTATGAATGGTCTGCTTGTGACTCTCCCTCTTCTTCTCCTCCTCTTTTCGAGCCTGTACGCCAGCCATGCGCCGATCCTCGTCCTGAAAAACAGAGCTTGTGCAATCAGAGTGTCGCTCCATTCATGAGTTCTGAATTATTCAGGAGCGAGTGGGAACCACAAAAGGCGCCGCCAGGAAGAATGTTCTCTCCACCAGAACTGGACCAGTGTGGAGGATGGGAGAGAGATTGTCACACCGGCCGGCTGCATCACAGGATTATCTGTCTGATTTTCAGTGTCGGATCAACTGTGCCCAGCTGTTGGGGAAAGCTAAAACTCCCAGAATGCAACGCTGCCAACACAATCTGAGTGTGCCAGTTGAGGGCTTGGGGGATATTTAGCTGTCTGTGGCGTGCTAGCAGAAAAACGATGCCTCGGTCTGATCAATAGAGGCAGAACGCTGGCGGAGACTGTTAACAGTGCCAGCCGGGTGTCGCTACTTTCACTAATTTGGTGAAAAGATAAAACAGCTTTTATGGGAAAAATGACCAGCTGCTCTGTGAAAGTGATCAATAGCTCATTGACTGCAAAGGGTGCTATTTTTCAGCTCTAATAATGACTTTGTTTGGGGAGCCTCCACACAGTCTGTGGAAGCTGATTATTAGACTGCTCAGGTTTACAATACAAGCTTAATTTCTGTTTACATTTAAAACATATTTTAGTTGTTTCCTGAATAAAGAATTTATTTCTACACAGATAATTATGTATATCAGTAGTACCTACTGACTCTGTGATCCATATTATTATTACATACTAAATGTATTTTATTTAAATATTTTAATCAGAGTGGGATAATCTGTTTCATTAGTAAACTGAAATATGATTATTTCATCAGGGACAGCTCCAGTCTACTATATGTGCCGTGTTTGATCTTCCTTTTATTTCAGCTTCAGTACTAATCCAAACACTTATGTGTGGAGTGTATCCCACAGGAAACTTGTCAATTCAGCCCAAAGGAGGACAGTAGTACTGTATCCTTGCAGTATTAACTCCCATTCCATTCATAAATAATGGCCAATCTGCCAGCAAGTAAGGCATAGATTTTATCTCGGATAATTTGATCTCTCTTCCACTGACAGCATAGTTCACTGGGGGCTAGTTTTTCCAAATCAGTTGAGATGAGAAATTTAGATCTTCAGTGACTACTACGAAGTTCGCCTCCAGGAATAGCATGACGATGGAAACTCCAGTCCAAGGCTGAAGTTGTCAAATCAAAACTCTGCATCTCCCAAAGGAAAATCTATCTGAAAAAAAAAAAAAGAAATGCTGTTCCTGTTTTCAGGATTGACAGCTGCAGAGTTTGTTGGAGGGATTTAATGGACCCTGGAGATCATGAAACTTGTTAAACCGGTTAAAGACCATATGGACCTTAGAATTCAAGTAAAAACATGAAATTGAGTTGGTTTTCTTCCCAAAGTATCTGCAGTATGTTCTGAGGGCAAGGTGTGTGGTACTTACAGATTCCTTGGAAGTACAAGCTCAGACCTGGGTGCTCGCTGCTTGACAGCCTCTAACAGCACGCTGATATTTCACTGCAGCGCTTTGCTGGCATGTTATACAAATACACTGTCTTCATACTACACTTGAGAATAATCATTGTTTTGTTAGACTGGATATACATTACGTGTCTTGTAAATGCTTAGTGTGTGGTTTGGTCACTGGCGCATTTTTGCTGGTAGTACGCAGCTGAGATGATGAATGCGGCTCTGATGTCAAGGAACAAAGCGGACAGCATTGTCAGAAGGTACAGGAGCCTGGAGATGCTCCACTGACAGTAAATGGGAGACTGCCTACGTGGGTTTGTTTTAAACTGTGAAATCATCGAGGTGATCATCAATCAAGTTTTTTGTCAGGACAGAGTGGTGCTCAAGAATCAACATGTAGCACAGGAACATATGCTCAGACAGCGACACAAAGGTTTGGACCATTAGCTGAACGTGAATGTCAGGTCAAAATATGAGATGCAACACAGGCTTTTGCAAATACAAATTATAAAACAGTCTACATTACTGTTTAACATGTTTAATAATGGCAATATAGCACGAAAAACTGTGACATGACATTTTCTGATTCCGGTCATGTGATTCATTGGCCTAAATGTGAAGTGGTGAAGACAAATTATCTGACGGGACAATAAACTACATTTACAGCCGCAGCTATAATGAGCAGAACTTGGCCAGGGGCCAGTTTCTTCTCTTGTAAACACACACAGACACAGTTAAACAGTTGAGCCTTACTGTGATGCGCTTCATGTCCAGCTGTCTCAGATGAAGCACACAGCGCAGGACGGCCTGCTTGTACCATGTCTCCAGGGCTACAGGATTCCCATCCAGGGTGAGCTCAGAAAGGGAGCGTGACTCTCCAAGACAGGCTAGCCGATCAAAACTAGAGACAAAGAGATACAGATACTCAAATGTTTAAAATACAAAAGCAACGTACACTGAATGCTTTCTAATGATACATAATGACCTAACTCGGCATTAGGAAGCCTAAGTCAACTGCTGGGTAACATCCCTCATCCATGTTTTGATCCTTGAACCTTTAATTCAGGCCTGTATTACAGACTGGAGCCGAGCTAAAAAGAGACATGAAAAACTGGTAATTTAGCAGACAGCCTGACATTACTCAGGGGGCAGTGAAGAGAGAGAAATCCTCTTCAGTGTTGCCCTTATAACCCTGTGGCAAAAGGAGGCATGACAGAGCACAGTCATGCTACGTGAGGCATTGGAGATTGTATCTTTGCTAATTTGTCATAATTACCTTGGTGAATCATTTGCCTAGAGCTACTTGTGGACCTACTACACCGCTCTGTGCCTTATGCTAGTCAAAATGCAAAACAAGGTCAGATATGAACCTCTGATGAACTATTAAAGCAAGCACAGCTGAGGCTGACGACTGGAAAAGAACAAATTCACAACTAAAATTGAATCCAAGCACTGTTTTGAGGAACTTGAACAAATCACAGTATTATCTTCTCTACATGGTGTTGGTCTGAGCCCATGACCAGTCTAATACCTAATGTACGTAGTCACCTCCGGCATTTTTATCTGATATTAATCTCTATATTTTACTTTGTTTCATTTCATACATTCACTGCTAATAGAGACAATTATGATAATGAAGTGGGCGTTTTTCAAACTGATTATGGGAGACTAATTGAGAGCTCCCGATGGTGCTTGACTGCATCTCACACGTTCCTCATAAAAAACCCCGCCAAGGAGGCTTGTTTTCAGCCGCGTCCGTCTGTTGGTTGGCTGGTTGGTTTGTCAACTGGATCATACAAAAAATAAATGAAATGGCTTTCCATGAACACTTGGATGGAGGATGGGTGCCAGAATAGACCCAGTTAACTTTTAGTGTGGATCCAGATAAAGGGATGGAGATTTTAAGGCAATGCTGCTTTAAAGGGTAACCTCGGCTACTGAATCCTGCATGCATCAAAATCTATATTGCAGAATCAGAGATATCATCTTTTTTTATTCCATGCATTCTTCTTACTTTTCAAAACCTTGTGGCTACATTTCCTACATGCATTGTGGGTAATGTAGGTTGCATACTCAGCCACTCAGTGGCATCACTGGAGGCAAATGATCAGATTCAAAGCGGCTTCCTCTGGAGCCACAACTACTTTAAACTACTTTTTTGATAGACAGAGTACTTCCCAGGACCTTTATACACACCTTATTGTGTAAGATTGATGGAGTCACACTTTAACATTGTGATATGGGGCTCCATTTTGTTGTTTTTTTACATTTTTGTCAGGTGTATTTCAGTGTCTGGTATCTCTGACTAACAACAAAAGGGGATTGTTGGGCCTTGGCGGAGGTATGCGCTCTACAAAGTTCCATTGTAATTATTGCATTGAATCACTGTACTTAGTTGGATATTGTCAGTGCTCGTTGTGACATAAAGTCAACATGCATCTGTCCCTTGGTGCTGTCAAAGCTCTGATAAGAAGTGAGTATCAGAAATATTTGTGTATATCTCGAGTGAGGTGTGGCCGAAAATTGTACGTTCCAGATTTGTCCAACACAACAGCCTCTGCATCTCTGTCTTTACTGGCTTCTCATCATTAGTTCTGCCTTGCTCCGGTTTCCTAAATTGTTAACTTAATTCTAGCAGGCTGAGTCATAAATGCAAAGTTATGATAAATGACATAATGACTCAAAGTTTACTGAGGGATTTTATTTTTTGCTCCAACAACCTCCACTGGGCAATCCACTGCACCACACAGACGAGTGTCCCTCTACCTAGCAACAGAGCACAACTGTTCTCCTATCAGCTTTGAACCGTTTCAAAAGGTACACACGTCAGGTTGATATACTGCTATGGTGAGCATCCATTCAAGAATGATTATAGTGGAAATGTCTGCGCTGTGAGGACATAATAGAAATAATACGAATATAAAGAAGCCAGAATAACTGTGTAAATATATTAGAAAATAGTTGAATAACCACACTGTGTTTCCAGTTCAGTGACACTCTACAGTGTCATAAGATGCTTAGGAATACAAATTAGCTATGATGATATTTGTGGCCTATTGTGTCATGACTAACTGTGTAACAGTGTGTCACATACAGACTCAGACAGACACTAGAACTGTGGGGCTGGCAGGAGACGTCAGGTCACATCTATCACAGCACAAGGTGACCATGGTAAAGGAGGCTAACTGAACAAACACTCCCAACATGAATCCCACATACAGTACAGGCCCCTCCTCCAGACAAACAAAGCACATTTTACAGCAGCTTTATTCAGTGAGACGGCTGTGTGCTGCTTTATCAAGTTAACTCTTTGACATTGTGATTGCTGGCCTCAGAGTGGGAGTAACACAGCAAAAAAAAAACAGATACTGGAAAAAGTGAGTGAAGCAGGTTTGTGCTAAGCAACAAAACACACCTGTCATTCACCCTCCACGCCCTCACACTCACCCTCACCTAGTGGTACTGCTCCTGAATTCACTCAACCCTCAAATCTGTCATTAATATTCCTTAATAGTGAGCTTCCTCCTCTTAGTCTGCTTCCCTGCTCTCTGAATAACTTTTAAGTATTGGCACACCCATTTCTTAGGTAACAGCACTGCTAATTACTAACAATAAAGAACACCTCCAGGATTTTTTTTTCTAGGTTGCAGAAACTGCCTACCACAGCAAACCTGTGTGTGTGTGTGTGTGTGTGTGTGTGTGTGCTGTGTGTGTGTGTGAGGTTGTGCGTGTGCCTGCAGCTTGTTGGCCAGGCCCCTGCCAGGCGCGAGGGAGTGGACGTGGAAGTGTCCAGCCACTATCCCTGTCCCTGCCCTGTGGGGAGGAGGGAGTTAAGCGGTGCGAGCTCTTACCTGGTGATGTTGTTGCAGCTGAGAAAGAGGCGCTGCAAGCAGGGCAGGCGGTCCACCTCGGTCTAGAAGGAGAAAGAGAAAGAAGGAGAGGGAGAGGGAGGAGAGAGAGATGGAGGGATGTGAAAAGGAGAAGGTGCTCTGGAAGAGGGCACTGCATCGTCACTGCCGTCAGAGCTCTGTATCCCTCTCCATTCCCTCAGTCACCTTGCAGCTCTCAGCTCCAGCACACAGCATCCCCATCCATTCTGCGCATGCACACACACACACACACGCACATCCAGCACGCTGCCTTGTCTGCACATGGAGAGGAGGGGCGGGAGAGGGAGAGGGAGAGAGAGAGAGGGGGAGAGAGAGAGAGCGAGAGGAAGGGGGGAGGGGAGAGAGAGCAGAGTGTGCGCTAATGCAGAGATCCCCTGCTGCAGGAGGCTAACTCGAGATGCTCACAGTAACGTATGCAGACGCACGCACTGTAAGCAGCTAGCTACTGTAACTCATCACACAAGAACAATAGCTGGGGTGAAATTGAGTGGGAAAGGAACGGGATGGGGGTAGTTTCTCCATCAGGCAGGCTCAGCATCAAAATCAATGCAGAATTTAGCGAGGGGGTGGGGCGAGGAGCAGCAGCTGGCCACCTGGCAAGTAGAGGAGGATACACAGGGACGGAAGCAATGTCACAACCACAACGACTGACGCTAATCAGATGGCAGAGTGGGAGGAAATCATGTCTAGTAGTTTTCTGTGTGTGTGTGTGTGTGTGTGTGTGCGTATGGTCAGTGCCGCACATGCTAGAAGGAAAGAGGACACTCCCAGCAGCAGTCTGAATGAGCTGCGTCAGCGTCCGCCCATGTTGCAGCCACCGCCTCGCAGCCTCCTCCAGAGCTGTTGGCAGCGTCCATTCAAATGTGAGATCAGCCTCGCATTGAGGCGATGCTGCCTCCTCTGCAGAGAACAACACTGCAGTCGTCATCTGGAAGATTTCTACAGAGCCCCGTCCACACAACCACATAAATACAGTGCACAGTTACTCATCATTGTTTCATCCATTCCACTAGCTAACATGCTCACTGTAGGACAGAATGAAACATCAGGACCCTTTGTCTTTTGCTAAGTCTTATGTTGTGTTACATTGTTTAATGCTTAATGCACTGAATTGATAATGAAATAATTTAACCTGTGAATTTGCAGAGATTAGCATTGCTTCTTACAAAAAGCTAGCTAGCTTCTTGATCCACATTTCTCATTTGCAGATATCAAATAAGACAAATTATGATCTATCAGTTAACTTTCTCAAGGGTTTTCTTGATTGGCCCTTCATTTCCCAAAACAGAGAAAGAATATCTGTGCCACAACACTGAATGAGATGCATACAAACTATTCTATAGGTGTGGAGTAGATCAGTGGCTATGTACTTTTAGCATAATTTGTAAGCCTATAAAATAAAAAGTGAGACCGATAAAAAAGGACAAATCAAAGACTACTAGAGAGTTAGGCAGGGAAGTAAGTCTCCTGAGCAAGAAAAACAAGTAGGATCCACTATAAGGATTGATACAGGTCTTTTAAAATCTTAACCAACTGTGAAATCTGGTTGCATCAAGGCACATTGCTTGGCAACACAGTCAGCTGCTCTGGGATATCTCTAGCAGTGGCTGTTGTGAAAGAACAGATGTAAGTGACAATTGCAGTCGTTCAGATTTTAAATCCTAAATTTAACACCTTTGATATTTATTGGGCGCCCAGATGAGTCCGGTACAGTTCAGTAGATTTAAGACTGGATCTGTACACCGCTCACATTAACAGATAGTCTTGGCCGACCTTCGGGACCGGCTCAGCTCTCTGCCCTCCAGTTTTCAAGAAGCATATCAGGGCTCAATCAGACCGATGCTCCTGTAGTCTAAGAGTCCGTTTTGTTGAAAACTCAACAATTGTAGCAACATTCATCATACAGCTCTCCTTCCAAAGTTATCAGATACCAAAAAGAGGCAAAGAAAAGTACTGTTTATGCATAATGAGTGATAAAACTGAAAGGGTTATTTTGCAATATGACAGGAATTGGTTGTTGTCCCAGCATTAAAACTACACATTCTGCCACATTCGTCATCACAAATGTGCTGGAAAAAAAAGGAACAGTAGAAGGTAGTGGATCATATACCTCATCAGACTACTTCAGAAGTTAAACTTGTTTTAAAAAGTATTAATCAATAATATCCTCAATCTAGAGCTAACAATGGAAGTTGCTAAGGAGAGACATCGTACTTCTTTCTCACCTCTGTTGGGAGTTGCACTTACGCAGTACCGATCAGGCAGCTGACAGGCATGGAAGCCACTAACAACAGTAACTTCTACTCTTTCACTGCAGTCTCTCTTTCAAACTCAGCACAGACGTAGTAGTTTTTTTCCCCGGGTGTTACGTTTACATCACAGTTTACACCGAGCCGGAGGCGACAAATGTCTGTGACTACTGCAGGGTCGGAGTGCGAGTAAATCCTGATTATACACACAAATCCAGATGTTAGCAGGTGTAAGTGGGTTTTAGGCAGGTGTGAAAGTTGCACAGACATTTTTCTCGTGAATATTGGAGCTCACACTTTTCCGGCAGCTTGACACAAGCCTTAAATGGGATCATCGTGTTGTTCCGTTTGCTGAATATATAATTTGTCAACTGTATGCCAACATGCTAGCCACGAGCACTTGATAATCCAGATAATCCTGCTCTCTGCGGATGAAAGAAAATCACTTTGGAAGTCATTTTTGATGTATGGAGGGACGAAGTATGAATCTTATAACAACAGCAGATTGAACATTGAAAAAATAGGTTATTTGTATTTAGAGTAGGATGTGTAGAGATTTGTGTTATATTAGCTGTGTAATGCTTTACTGTGCACCTCAGCAACACAGGTGCATTTCGTCTTTCCTTCTTTTGAAAAACTGCAAGTCATGCTACCTAGAGCTAGCTTCGTCTGACCCTCCACCACACGCTGTGTCTGCTCCAGCCCCTGTGTGGATGCTGGTGAAGCACCAGCCTCTGCACGCTGTCTGAGGCTAAATATAGCAGCCATGTCTCAGACAGAATGATGTCATCACTGAGCTGATGTGCTGCATAACAATCGCCCACCAATGTGGTCTCTTTTTCCGAAAAACCCGATTGATCGGAACCAATCAGCTGACAGGATCTGATGTGAGGCTGGGCACGGCTGAGTTGCTGTGCGTGTGCCGGTATGCCTGCGGATGTGTATTTATGTGTCTTATCGCAGCTCCACCCTCTTCTCACTGACAGTTTGCGTGTCCGCAATTTTCACACTCATACTGAGCCATGGGAGAGGCATCACTCCACAAACACAGAGCGACCGCTCATCACCGCTGAATCTGTTGCATGCAAAAGCACAGCACAAAAGAGCATGAGACGCTGCTCAGAACAAACACACAGCTACATGTGGACGCTGAGGGTAAGCACAACCACAGTGAGCCTTTTTCCTTTAAAAGTTCGGACTAGAGGTGTGAGTTTAGCAGACACACATCAAGCCTCGGGTATTGTGCACTAGAATAACAGGCTGAAGAAGCTTCTCAGTCATCCAGGTGAAGGTAAATCTAGGTGATGTACCTGAAGCAACTGGACTTCTGTTAGAATAACAGGATAACACACGTTGAGGCTACGATCTGGTGTAAAGTTTGCTTTGCTGTGTTGTTTCTGGACTGCACTTCACACTTCACCTATCAGTCAATTTGTATTTTCAGTTGCCAAAATTAGCTAAAGGAAATCTTTTGTTTGCAAAAGCTGCAACCACTCATGTCCATGCATCGACGTGTTCAACCTCACTAACCTCTGACTGGTTTGGTCATGTTACGTGAATCCCTTTAGGATTTATACGCCCAAATGTCAAACATTTATCAAAGTTAAACCAGACCTACGTCACGTTAGCCGAGGGGGAAATTATGGATTAAGGGAGAGCTGAACACTCATAGTTCACACACACACACACACAGACAGGCTAGAGTTGACTAATCTACAGCAGATCTGACAACAAAGAACCTTTTTTACATTTTCAATTGTAGTGATGCTTGACTCATTACTGGCCCCACAAGAAGACAAGCCCGTTGGAAAAGCTCCTGTTAATCCATAAAGCCAGCGTGCCTCTGGGTGATGCCTTTTTGCTTTGTCTCATTCAGCGATGCTCATGCTGACTACACAGCTTTTCCAAACAAATCACTGGTCCTGATGCCAAAAATGTAAAATGCATCACTTAATGACTGCCACAGGATTTGTCAATGGGAAAACCCACCTGAGAGCAGCTGTAAACAAAGGTTTTATGAAATCATTATATGCTGAATCACTGTGCTGTGTTATTGCATTGTAAAAAAAAGTGTATGAAAGTAATGGATTTAGGTGGAAACGTGTGGTTACAACTAACAAAATAGATTAAGCAGGTTATTAAAATACATGTGTTAGGATGCATTAAAGAAGTATTCTTTGATCCTGGTCCTCGGGGACATGTCCCACATGTTTTAGATGCTTCCTGCCCCAACAGACCTAATTAAAAATGTCAGCTTGTCACCGAGCTCTGCTGAAGCCTGATCACAACCCAATGACTGAATCAGGTGTCGATAATTAGGCCGACACTTTCCCCAAAATATTCAGTTTAAGCTTGCATATACAGTGCTGATAGATCGAATCACATGAGGTCGTACTCGCAGCAAATTTTGCGTCTGAGTAGACAGCTGGCAGCTGATTTTCACTGCAGAGATAGTTAAAATCTGCAAACTTGACTAAGGTCTGAACGATCTAAACTTTGTGCTGTGCTTATTTCATGTACTGTGTTGCTTTGCTAGCATCTTTGATATCTACCCAACAACAATATCTCAGACTAACTGCTAGTTTTGGGTAAACGTGAACTGTCATTTTCTTTAATCTGTACTCCAACAGGTGTCCAAACTAACATTAGTGAAAGTGTTGTTGTTTATGAGGTATGAAAGCAATTGTTGATAACACACATATGATAATAGTGTGTGAATAATCACAGCGAAGGTGTTAGGCCTTGTGCATTGATTTTTAATTCCTTATTTAGAGTTCATCTGGCCGCATTTTCACTGGTCATCAAGTGTAATTGTTCAATCTATACATTTTTTTAAAGTTACGGCTACAGACTCTCTCCAACTCCCTATGCTTGTATATTAAGGGTAATTTATTTGCCGACAAAGACTAAAAACACACAGTAAACAAAGGTAAAGATAGATTTGATTTCTTGCATTTTTTAAATTCTATTATTTACAGATATTGCGATAATATTGCTACTGTGAATTTGTTTGGCTATGACAATCGTGTAGTGAAAATCTGATCTGGAACATGCATCTTAAGATGAATTCGATGTATACATTCCGAAATAACTTCATGAAAAAAGTCAATTGTTGTTGTTAGTTATTGTTATTGTAAACAAACATTGCTTCCATACTTCTATCTACACTGGTTCTATATAATATGTGTTGGACGACTGAGCCCAACACATAAGAACATCTTAAACTCACTTAAAAGCGCCTCGCAGCATGTTTTTTCCAGTCCAGAATTCCACTTTTCATCTGTGTTGAATGAAAGGCAAAACCTGGACACCTGGAGGACGGTTATTTACTTTGCACTTGGCAGCAAACAGCACTAATGACAGAGACTGGAGAATCTGCTGAGGGCTAGCATTTTCCTCTCCTGCGTATCAAATAAAACACTGCATCCAGTAATTAGGAGTGGAAGTGGTTGTTGATCAGAACCTGCAGGCAGGCAACAGGGTGAGTGATGGGGCGAAGTTGCATACAACACAATTCTCGATTCTGTTCCGTATTTTCTACCACCAAAAGCAGGAAAGGGCTTAGGGGATTTGCATATAAATTAGGGGGCCTGTTTTGGCATGCACTGTTCTGTTTATCAGATTAAAACTATAGAAACCAAGGGGAGTGTATTTCCGTGTTAAGAATATCCAGTTTCTCTTTCACTGCGCCAGAAAGTCTGTGGGAGGTTGTGGGTAATGAGCTACGTCTCCCTGGGTAACACCATCGAGATACATTTCACCGCAGACTTTCTTACAAAGATTCTATTGATGTAATTTCTGTGTTTGTTGTTTTGTGAGAGTAAAAACTTCTACATGTGATCCCATAACAGAGGAAACACAAACCATCCAAAGGACCTGTTCCAAAGGGGTGACATGAGGATGAAAGATGAGGCACGCTACCGGCACATTCAACCTATGAGGAATATTTTCCTGCAGAGCAGTTGTCAGCGTGCATGACTGTTTATTTGTTCGTCAAATGCAGAGAAAAAATAGTAGACGTGTGTCATCCGCAGCAGCAGGAACTTCAACAGTCGTCAACACAAGTGGATGATGCATTAATATTATAGGTACAGATCAGACCCAGCACAGCTGCCTCAGTGCAGATGTTTAAACGTCAGAGTGCAAAAAATGTGTTCAATCCTGCTACAGCAGCAGACAAAGCAAAAGTTCTCAAGTCTGCATCTACTGTACCCCGAGACAATGTTGAGATTTTGTGATATTTTGCTATTTTGCAAGTGGAAAGACGATGTCTAAAACACACATTCAGTTCAGTAAAGTAACTGTACTTGTACTTGAGAACCACTGATCATTTATATCCTGGTTTATGCAATATTTCAATCAAAAACATGGCAAAAATTGCTTCTTGGTGGGTACTGACATTCCAGATATCCCTCTGAAAAATCTTTAAGATGTCAGCAAAGTCAAACAACTTTTTAACTTGGCTTCATCCAGTGTTAATATTTCTGTTCTGGAAATGTACACCGATCAGGCGTAACATTATGACCACCTGCCTAATATTGTGTTGGTCCCCCTTTTACTGTCAAAACAGCCCTGAGAGGCAGAGGCAGAGGCATGGACTCCACTAGACCCCTGAAGGTGTGCTGTGGTATCTGGCACCAAGATGTTAGCAGCAGATCCTTTAAGTCCTGTAAGTTGCGAGGTGGGGCCTCCATGGATCGGACATGTTTGTCCAGCACATCCCAGCCGTCAGGGAATACCGTTTCAATGCTTAGGTAGGTGGTCGGGTCAAAGTAACATCCACATGGATGGCAGGACCCAAAGTTTCCCAGCAGAACATTGCCCAAAGCATCACACAGCCTCTGACAGCTTGCCTTCTTCCCATAGTGCATCCTGGTGCCATATGTTTCCCGGGTAAGTGACGCACATGCACCTGGCCATCCACGTGATGTAAAAGAAAACATGATTCATCAGACCAGGCCACCTTCTTCCATTGCTCCGTGGTCCAGTTCTGATGCTCATGTGCCCATTGTTGGCGCTTTCAACGTTGGACAGGGGTCAGCATGGGCACCCTGACAGGTCTGCTGCTATGCAGCCCCAGACGCAACAAACTGCGATGCACTGTGTATTTTGACACCTTTCTAACAGAACCAGCATTCACTTCTTCAGCAATTTGAGCAACAGTAGCTCGTCTGTTGGATCAGACCACACGGGCCAGCCTTCTCTCCCCACATGCATCAATGACCCTGTCACCAGTTCATCACTGTTCCTTCCTTGGACCACTTTTGATAGATACTGACCACTGCAGACCGGGAACACCCCACAAGAGCTGCAGTTTTGGAGATGCGTCTAGTCATCACAGTTTGGCCCTTGTCAAACTCGCTCAAATCTTTACGTTTGCCCATTTTTCCTGCTTCTAACACGTGAACTTTGAGGACAACATGTTCACTTGCTGCCCAATATATCCCACCCACTAACAGGTGCCATGCTGTGTTGTGTTCACTGTTCACTGTTCGCTGTTGGCACCTATTCCTTTACGTGAAGTAGAATAGTGAGCATGCAGTGAATAAAAAGCTTTAAGCTGCCACTAATTGGGAAAGAGGCCCCTCACCACAATAGAGATGCTGTTGTGTCCTAGGTTGAGTTCAGTCAAACAGTCCAGGCCCTGCAGCTTTTCCACTCTGGAGATGCTGTTTCCTGCCAGGTTCAACACTCGCAGCTCGCCCAGGTGAGACATGTTTTCTATCCGGCAGATCTGTTTGGAAAGCACAGCGAGACAGCTGATGAGTTACATAAAATGACAGAAAACAGCAATCTGGATAATCATACTGTACGAACAGAGAGACACAGAGGGAGGCAGGGTTAGCAGTAAACACACGCGTAATTGTACATAGTCAGTGCTCAGTCTCACATTCAAATCATGCATTTACACATAATTAGTTTAGGGTGTCAGAAAGCCAAATCTTTTGAAAGCCAATTTCTCTGCAGTGCCCGAGGCTACTACACCTTCTGCCTAATTACACTAAAATTAAAATGATTTCCACTCCCTGTGTTCCTCAGAATGAACCACTTCACAGAAACAATCTGTATCACTTGTGAACATTATGAATAGCCGATATGCAATCAGTCACTTCAAGCACTGACTCCTGTTTGACCTGCCAAATCCTGACAAACAAGGAGATGAGGGTCAGTCAGCACTGAAATGATACCCAGTTCCCTCCTCTCTCTGGGAAACAGAACTCATAAGTGCACTTAAAACACTTCAGATGAGTTCCTGTTGGCTGTTAACCTGAGACTGATGTGTTTCCTCCTGCAAGACACATTGTACATGTCAGGGTGAGGTTTTGAGAGCAGCCGGGGTTCATTTATATTTACATTTAGGACATTTAGCAGATCCTTTTGTCCAAAGCGACTTACAGTAATTCATATATACATTCATACAACGATAGCGGTGGCTGTCATATAAGGTGCTAACCAGCACATCAGAAGCAGTTTGGGGTTCAATATCTTGCCCAAGGACACTTCGACGAATCGAAATTCATTAAATGCATGGAAATACAAACATGGGCTTGTGTGTGTCATTTTTACAGTGTTGGTTCAGATTTTCCCAAGTGCACTGACAGTGGCTGTGCATAAACAGGTGGCAGCAGTGTTCAGAGAAAATTACAATAAACTGAGTGCATCAAGTCCACCCCAAACACCGCCATTAAGCACCCTCATCTGGTGATGGACGAACACAGTGAGATCATTACGCTGCATTCAATGGCCTTCATAATAGTTGTTTTGTAGTGTCACCGCTGACACTTTCAGTCAACACACAATCATCGCAGAAGAACGGGACAATCGTGCGTAAAAGCTCAGAGAGGCTCAGAGAGGCTCAGAGAGGTGTGTGGTTCAAAATATCAAGTCGAAAAAATATGTGTGAGTGGGCGGATGGAAAACAACCACATGCTCAATGAATCATCTTTGAATTAATTAAGGAGAGAAAAAACACTCATTGCCCAAACAGGGTAAAGAAAAACACAAGGTTAACATTATCTCAGACACAGATTTGGGCATCCCTGACCGAAGCAAGGCAGGCGTCTTCATATCAGACCTCTGTCAACACACCATGAATGAGGTGTTTTCCAGTGGTGTAGGTCAGGTGTAGGTCAGCTATCCAGGATGTTCAGATGGTTCTTACATGATGCCGTTTGACCTGTGCTGTGCTACACTTCTAAGCAGAGGTCGGCCAATAGTGAATTTTTAAAACGACCATATAATACCTATTGTACGTTGTCAGAAAAAAACTGATTGTTAAATAACTGGCTGGTATCACACACGCGAAATAACCAGATAGATGGAAATGAACGCTGGTGAGCTGAACATCAAACTCAAAAGATATTCAAAAAACTTAAATATAAATTATGTCAGGCAAAGACATTAACTTGACTTTGTCTATGGAGCCTGAGCTTACATGTAAAACATTAAACTACGTCCCCTGGTTACTGGTGGAGGCTAAGAAGCCACTGCCAGCATCGGAGCCAAGTCAGTCAACCTCTACTACTAAGATTTCAGTTAGTACTTGAGAAATAGTAGGAGAACGGATCAGGTTATATTTTTAAGTTTCATTTTGTCATATTTTAGCAAAAGGGACCCAAACGGAAGACACAGAGGAAGGCATTGTTAAGAAAACAAAAACAACCAGCGGGGGCCAAGGAGAATCCAAGAAAAACTAGAGCAAAATACAAAAAAGTAAACCAAAAAATCAGAAAACCACAGGGAACAAAAGCAGGAACATGGACGACACGAGAGGCGAAAAAGGCAGGACCTTGAAAATCAGACACAGGAAGCACATACACACCAACAAAGATTGAAGGAAAAACACAGACTGATAAACTATCGAAACACAGGTGAGAAGAAGAAAAGAGCAGGAAAAAAGAGAAAGACAGGAAGTGGGTCCCAAAACTATGATATAATTTGATTATATTTAGTTAAGTTCTGACAGCAAAGCCTAGTGCATCCTCTCTTCTAGCTTCAGTCTAACCCAGTATACTATGCCTACCACACATGACTGATTTAGTCAAACCTAATCAAAATCATCATCTCGATTTTGAGGATGTGTATTTATTTTACACCATGGACGCGAGCTTAACCGACCTCTCTAACTGTGATACTGTTCCTTTGTTAGGGCATTGTCCTCAGTCTTCAGAGAGCATTCAAGTCAAACTGCTCGAGTGGAAAGCATCACGGCCAAACTAAAGACTGGTTATCCAACAATGTCAGGTCACATTGTAACCCCAACACTTGGTCACCGAAATCCACATTCCCAGAGAGAATATCTTCTTTTGAGAAGCTCCTTTAAACTGAAATCGAAGCGACATCCTGTTACAGAAATATGCTGGTAAGAGGATAGGTTAGGACTGATGTGAGCCTCCCTGCTACAGGATGGGAGGAAGAGAGGATGACAATGATGTACTGCTTGTGGTTAAAGCATGCGCACGCAAGGGCCGACCACAAGCAGCTCGTTTTCTACGGCCAATAAAGACTAAACAACCAGTCAACTGGGTGGAATAACCATGAAATCCCCCCAAAAAATTCCATCGCTGACTTCATTCACTTCATCATCTCATATCATCATTGTGCAGCAATTCACATAACAGTTGGGTGGTCGGGTCTCTGGTGAGGTTGGACAGCATTGAGGAAAGGTAATTTAACAGTTATCTCAGTAGACATAATGTGTGGTTTTGAAGTCAGTGAGTGAAAAAGCAACCTGTCCTGGTTGGAATAACAGATGTATCATCTGCTCCTCTGCCTGCCAACAAATGACTACCCATGAATAAAATAAACTCAGATTACCAACAAGAACAGAATGAAAATAATCTATTTATCAGTTTAAAAAAACGTCATCAACAACATTCAATTCTTACATTATCAGAATTAACTATAGAGATAGGAACAAAAGTATCCTCTGTCAGTAAGAACAACAACAGTGAGGCAGTCATTGAATAGTAATTGGGACGCCTGCTCATGCAAAGAGCAGCCAACATCAGAGAGGGATGGAGTCTTACCAGGACTCTGGAGTAGCTCTCTGAGGAGGAGGCGTAGGCGGCAAAGCTGGCAAAACACTAATATGACCAAGGGAAGCCTTTCTATTTTATCTTCTCTTTCCAGGAGCTGCTAAAATCCTCATCAGTTGATTTCTCAGGCTTTAAATATCTGTGAGCCACGCTCGACTGTGGAGGCTGAATAATAGATTTAGACTCAAATTAATTTAGGAACAGCATTATCCGCTACAGCTCCAATGCTGAAAACATAGAAAGAGTTGCGTCTGTTGAATATATTATAATGGGGTCACTGAGGAAATGAATGTGGGAGACCATGTGGGTTCTGATCGTTTTCAGTCATTTGTTCTCACACAATGCTGGGAACTAAAACAAATGCTGAAGTTGAGTCCCTAACAGCTGTGGTAGGTAAGAGGGCGATCACAACGGCCATCAGATTTCTTACTTTAGAAAAGATGGAGTGCACTGTTAAATTCACTGTTGAGACGTTAGACAGTAACAAGTGGACAATTTGTTTATTATGTCTGTCCTGAATAGATATCACTTTATAAGCCAGTGGAGTGTCTAAAATGAGTATAAGAGCTTGGTTTCTCACGCCTGGCCTCCTGCTGTCATGTCTGTTTGACTCTGAGCTGCATCTCACATAACAATCCACTAGTCTGACACAGTGTGGAGGAGGTGGACGAGACAATAGACTTCTGCTCAACTCTGCAGCTCTAAAAGTCATGATCTCCAGTTACAGCTTCAAAAAGCGGCCAAATGAAGTAGACTAAACATACACAAACATGGTTTAGGTGGGAGGAGAGTGGAGGAACAGTACCTGATTGTCATGCAAATCCAGGATATTTAGATGGGACAGGCTCTCCAGGCACGATATTTTGTTGATTCTGAAAAGCAGCAAGAAGTCACGTAAAAAAGACATGAAAAACAATTTGTCAACAATCAAAAACAGATTTTACCCATTCTTAAATGCACCAGGTGCAGCCAAATATAAGAGCTCAGGAAAATCATCGGAAAGTGGACAGCCCGCTGGCCAACAAGAGTATTTAAAGGTTACATTCCCAGAGGAAGCAGAACATAGAGTAGTGTACAGTGACTTATTGTTCTGGACTGTCCATATGGTTTTAGATCAGATTACATGTAAGGATGAAAGGCTGTAGTCTTTTGAAAATGGCAATGGAAAGGTAATCAGCAGTATTCTTTACTCTTCACAGGACACACATGGCCCTGAAGTATGTATGCCTAAAAAGACAAAGGCCATGTATAACAGAACATGAAACAAATGCCAGAGCTTGATGTCATCCAGAGTGACTAGTGACCTGAATCTTCCTCCTGCTGACATTTTGAAACAAAAATAACTAACACACCAAAATGACTGAAAATGGGCACCGGCTGGAAAACACTAATCTCTGAATCTTACCATGTAGCTGCAATTATTATACAAAATGTACAAAATGTTGTCTTGAGTAACCCAATAGCAACATGTATCAGGATTCAGCTGGCCACCTTCTAAATTTAATGACATGCTGCATTTTACATTAAAGATCTATAAATGTTAGATTAAAGAGCAGTATTCATCTGTCATTTATACTCTAACACCCACCTTGAAAATGTGCTTTACTACCATAAATATGAACCACCTGCGTAAAAGAGGCAATTCAGACTAATATTCTTGTGTATCGTGTGTCAACCAACCTGTTCTTCCCCAGCATGAGGATCCTCAGTGAGCTCAGAGCCTCGATGCCAGTCATTTCAGAGATGTGGTTGTCATACAAGTTCAGGAAAACGAGCTGCTGCAGTTGTGACAGATGCTGGATCCTTGTGATTAGATTGTGTTGGAGGTTGAGGAGCTGTAGTCCATCCATAATGCCCAGGTGGGGACATTCCTGCAGGCAGTGCCTGGAACATGATATTTAGCATGGTCTCAGCTTTATGTTTGCTTATTTTTCCATGACATAACAACTGTATTTCACCTCAAGGGCATGCAATGTTGTGATCAAATCACTGTTTTATTGGTTAACTATTATTTAATGAATACGGATTGACTTATTTCAGCTTTTCTCAGCAGTGATGTAATTCTTTTTTAACAAACATTTATCCTTGGAGACAAGTGGCGGGTATTTTAAGGGACTTTGCTGCTCCCTGGTGGCCATCTGAGGCCATTTTAAGCGAAAGTCATTATTTCTACTACAGATAAAGTGACAGGCAGACTGAGCTCCTAAAACCAAGAAAATTAAATGGCATACATTGAGATGACACAAGAATATTAAAGACACTGCAAGCTGAGATACACTCAGTGCCCTCACACATGACACGTTAATCTGATGAAAAGTTCAAAGATTTTACCTCCACATATAAAATTCTAATCAGTGAGAAAGTCAAGAGAGCAGAGGTACCTGTCCAAGTCAATGCGTTGAAAATTGGATGTAAAACTGTCCCAAGGCAATCGAGTGATGGGAAAGCCAGGGTCTGTGCTGTACTTATATCCACCAGAACCACCTGACACACAGTTAAAGATGCACAATTATCGTGCAACGGATGAAATTAGTACATGAAATAAAACTCTAAATCTAACAACCAACAACACAACTTGTTTACAAATTCCCCATTATTTTCTGAGTGATATTGCCATATTTACCTGCTGGCTTGGGGAGGTTTAAGGCATTACGGTGGTAAGAAGTCCCCGCACTGTGGGTTGGTCTTCTAGATTTGTCTCTAGCTTCTTGTGCAGAATGTGAAGCTACATCCAAACTACAACGAGCACCACCCGCTACTGGTATTAGATTTTGTGCAGAAGAATATGTAGAGTCACCGCCAAATGATGGCATCGGGGGTGTGTAGACACGTCCTCTATGGCTGTGGGCAAGCGACCTGTTTTCTACAGAGGGTACGGTATAGTGGAACAAAGAGTGCAAACTGTCCATGAGATTGTTTACATACCTAATGAATACACAATACAGTGCTGAATCACATAAAAGCCTCTTGGGCGATCAGTGGGGGAGTGAGTGTGTGATGAGTGGATTGGGTCAATCTTACCTGGATTAGGATGATTAATTGTTTGAGGGGTGGTCTTGTATTTTTCCTTCACAAGATCTTGAGACTCAGTCTGTTAAGTGGGGAACATGATATTGTGATGTTAAGGTAGCTAGCCACATTGATTTTGTGTGTGTGTGTGTGTGTGTGTGTGTGTGTGTGTGTGTGTGTGTGTGTGTGTGTTTTCTTCTTTTCTGTCTCTACTCACCATCCTCTGGGCTCCTTCAGGCACCGGTGATTTCACAGTTGTCAGGTGCAACTTGCAGCTGTTGACCTACAAAAATATTTTACTAATAAATGAACTGAGTTGCATTAATCAAGATACAAAGCTTATACAAACACCAAATTAGCTAGGCTACTAACTTCAACCAATCACTTTCGAAACTTTTTTATAGTTAGCCTATAACTTATAGCATTATTATGTGGAGCACTACTAAAAGAAGAAGTGTGTTATACCCTGGGGGCGAGAAAGTCCCATCTGTCGCTCACACCGCTGTTGTGTTTCTGAGCTCGCATCGTTTTGCTCTCCGGCTCCATTTACGTTAGCTAATGTTTGCTAAAGTTTAACAGAGGCGACCGAACGTGAACGTTGAAAACAAAAGACAGCTAAATTTACAAACGTCGTGAACAATTAGAGGAAATACGCGAACTCATTTGCGACAGGAAGCAATCGTCTAAAACTTAAAGTTGTGGTTCCAAACCCGATATTCATCTTTACTTCAGGCACTGACAAAACTTCCCGGAGCCGGCTCTGCGGGAGACAGGCACTGCTGCCATGGCAACGACGGCGTTGCTTGGTTACTGACTTCCCGTGTTACTAGAAAACAGTCCGTGGGGAAACAAGTTCGAATTGTTTGTTTTGAAAAAAATTGGTCTTCGTTTGGTTTTCAACGTAATCAGTTATTAGTCGATTATTCATAAGATTGTGCCTTTGTCCTGTAGATTATTTCAGTTTGTATTGTTTTTACATAATTCAAATAAATTCTTCTTGGTTTCTCAGACCCTTAAAAGACACAGTGAAAATACTCAACTACAAGTAAAAGTCCTGCATTTAAAATATTGCTGAAATAAAAGTATGTATCAGACAAATTTGAAAGTATGAAAACTAAAAGTACTCATTATGAAATAAAATTGTCCCCGTCAGTGTTTTATTATTACATCTGATGTTTTTGGATTAATATTACTGCTGCATTATGTGCACGTGTATGTTGGATTTTACTGAAATTTTAACTACTACTACAACTGGGTAGTTTAATCTACAGCAATGCATTATTTGTAGTGTTGCTTTGAGAACCATAAAGGAACAGGCCATACTTGATTTGATCATACAGTTGATCAAATCACCAACTTTGGAGATATTTGCTTTTCACTGGGCAGGAAGCATATCAAAAACTGTAATCTGAAAAAGTACCTCGTACCTAAAGCTGTCGGGCAAATGGTGTGGAGTAAAAATGTACAGTGTTTGGGTTTTTTTTTTAGATGTAGTAGAGTAAATCAAAGTATCATGAATTTGTACTTAGCTACAGTACTTGAGTTAATGCACTCAGTTTACATTCCACCACTGGTTTCTGGCTCTGTAAGACGCAGTGATGCCATACGGTGTAATGTACAGAGAGTCAGCAGGACAGGAGTCAGATGGGGCCCACAGTTAAACAAGTCAAGGTTAAATATCAGCCAATCGTACATGACCTCCCAGAATACACGTGCTGCAGAGTAAATACAGCAGAAAAACAAATGATCTGATGTACACACTAGCCTAAGTAAACAGTAGTAGCCTCTGACACAGACCTTTGAGATGTGGCTGCAGCCAGCTTTTTCCCGAAACACAGGTGAACTAATGATGCCATTTACAAGGAAATTAGATAGATATACAGTATATGAGCAACTAATAAGTCAGTAGTTATCAAACAAAATATCGTAATATGAAAGAGTACAAGTAGGCAACACACTGACATGAACTGCAGACACAAAGTGCTGTATTTGTTGAGATGAAAATTACACATAATAGTAGTGCAGTTTTTTTCCCATCATAATTCTAAAACACTTTTCAACCAAAACACTTAAAAAGAAAAGAGAAAAAAATAGGCAATTACTTTTACCGGCACCCGTGATGATCATTCTGACCCGTTATGTGCTCGTAATTTTACTCCAGATGAAATTGATGTACTCTTGAGGAGAGAGATCGCTATGACAATGATAAAGGATGTTGAAAACAAGCCTTTCTCACAATTCATATTTTGTCATTACGGGAAAAAGCACAGGTGGAACCAGTCACACTAATGATGACTCTGCTCCAGTTAGGTGTGCTAATGAGCCATGGCAGTGAGTCACTTGCATTTCTTGGATATCTTGTAATTATGTTGTGCTAATTCACCCCCAGCATTATCCTCCTGTTCACTGTATCTTAAAATCTACCTCGGCTCGGCATCTTGGTGGCAGAATATTCTTATCGCTAACATCCAATTTGTGCATTATTATAAACTGGGCACTATGTGTGTATTGAATTATATGTGAAACACTATGCAATGCTTTTGCTGCTGAACATGTTTTACCTGTCACAGCAGCAAATGCATCTTAATAACTAATTAGATTAACGACATTGTGATCACTCGGGAAGAAAAATGTCTGCTGTGATAGAAGACTATTTCAAAGCAGCACCGTCTTTATCCACAGTTTCGGTGGTCTTTTCATGTTGTATTTACAAAATAACCCCAGTGACTACCCATTTAATCTCAGTCGGTGGCACCACAGAGGACCAAATGGAATAAAATTGACTGTGTTGTGTATTCTCAGCCATTTTCACTCTGGCAGTAATAAGCGGTTGCTTGCAGAAAGAGTCCAGATTCATCAAAGGGACATCCCACTCACTGCCTGTCACAGTCTATTCATGAAGCGCAGGCTGACACATATTATGGGAGGTGATTATCAGCAATTTGTATGACAGGCCACATTGAAAACATACAATGCAGATGTACAGTTATGTATAGTCAGATCTGCGTATGTAATATGCTTCATGCGTAGCTCTCTCATACATCGATCCCGGAAGAAACACAGCCAATAAGATGTGTTATTCCTGTATACGTCACCTTTTTATCTGTATCACATACCTTTTCTGCCCTAGCCTACGGTGCACATGTCGTCATTATGTCATCTTAGTTATAATGTCACCATCCATTCCCCTTCCTTTAAAGGGTAAGTCCACCAATTTTACATTCCAAAGTGTGTTTACAGGTCTTGGGGAGAGAGACACAAAAGGCTTTGTACTACTTTTTTCACATAACCAGTTAGACCTGGCCCGTTCTGTCTTGTAATAACCACTCCTGTCACTCTGAAGGTGATTGTGAGTAACTTCAGGTTGTCCGGTTTAGCTCCATGCACTCTGTGGCTGACCCCGTTTTAACCTCTGCTAACTAGCTAGCAGTAGCTCCAGTAATATGGTTGTTTGGAGTATGAATTCTACAGGTCGCCAGTTCTTACATAATGAACCTTTTATGTGCAAAACTGGCTGACTTTCTCTTTAGTCCTTTAAAGTTTGCTAACCAAGGTCTTAGCGTGACATTTAACACATTACAATGTAAGTTTTTCTTATCAAGACGGATCCATGCAGGAAGGAAAATGGGATCTTGCTGGATGGGACTCAGGAAAACTTAACACCTTCAGTCCGAGTCTGATACACAGCGCAACAAGCAATACGTACTGGTGCTTTTTTTTGTAATCATAAGAAATCTAAAAATAAACCTGGTGTAAATGTACCAGCAGCGTCGATTAGTTGGCAGCGGCAGCAGCAGCAGCACAGCGTGACCCCCCGTCTTGACTGACAGGACGCGTACGTAGATGTAGAAACAGAGGTATTAATTGTAAACACACTTCATGTTGAAAAATAGGACAGAAAAATTACAGTACTAGGTGATGTACTCTAGATCTGCTGCCTTCTACCATCTGGCAGTGTGTGTGTGTGTGTGTGTGTGTGTGTGTGTGTGTGTGTGTGTGTGTGTGTGTGTGTGTGTGTGTGTGCGTGTGTGTGAGCGAGAGTGCACTCTGGTTTTTCCTGCCAGCGCGTTTATCAAGCATTTCCTCTCTGTTTATACAGAGAAGCTGAAAAGATTTACGCCGTTCGCAGAGGGGAAATGGATTACATGACCGGCCTGGGTGAACGATTTCAAGCTTCAGTTCGTTATTTACATGCGCACAACACGAGGGGAGACTGGGATGGTTATAAAACTGGGTTAAGTGTTATATTTTCACACACACACACACACACACACAGAACATGGTTCAGGTGGTAGTGTTGGATTGTGGCCACATTATAAGTAATCTATGAGTTTACATGATTTGTTTTATTCAAGTCCATGTCCAAAAGGATTTGTGAGAAGAGACTTTGTTGCTTTACATCCATTCTCTATTTTTATTCTGATCATTTGATGCCAGATCTTTTTCCCCCTGAATCTTATCACATCCACGCTCATTACAAATACACATGCCTGCACAGCGCTCTGTTTGCCGTGAAGGCTGCGAGAGATGGGGGGTTGCGAACACTTCCTCGCAAGGTTTCAACCATCCCCCATATTCTGCAGTATTCCTCAAACATTGAAGAAGCAGATCGGTTGCCGAGGCCGCTTCCATCTGTCACATCGAGTCAATAATCGAAGCTTTGCAAAGACAAAGACGGGGTGGCTCCTGCGAGGGGAAAAAACAACAACTATTGTTTTCGGTAACCCGAATGATTCAAAGATTCTTAGAATAGTTTCATATTGTGTGCCTCGTGTCAGCACTTTCCCCCACTGGTACATACTTTACCTCCTGCTGACAACAGCAATTACTGCCACCGAAGTGGTATGACAGGTTTCAACAGTCGAACTCTGTTTGACATACTCGCTACCTCAAAGTGAACTGTACATTCGAAAGGCCTCATGTGTAATGAGCGATGGCAGGCGGGTACATAGCAATTATAATTACATGCCACATAATTACCGTCCCATCAGGCAACTGCTGTTTGTGCAGCTCTTTGGGGCAGAAGCCATGCTTGGGGCTTAATGCTAACATCAGCATGCTAACATGCTCAAAATGAGAAGGCTAACATGCTGAGACAGTTTATTTATCATGTTCACCACATTAGTTCGAAGTGTTTGCATCCCCTTGTGCATGTTTTCCACATATCTCCTGTGTCCGATCATGCTCTGTGCACATGGTCTCAGTGTGGCCACAACGTGTGAGTGTGTGTGACGCAGATAAGCAGAAGGCAGCTGGACTTCAGCCGCTCGGACCACGGTCGCGTCTCACAGACTACTCATCAGGCTCATTTCACATCTCCATTTAAAATGTTCCATATTATTATTTCCAGGTTTATATTTTCATTTTTGGAGTCTACCAAAAGCATTAATGTTAAAAAAATACAGTATTTTTTCAGTTCTCAGTCCGAATACTCCCTTTTAGCAGCTGTCTCCTTACAGCCTCACTCCTGAGAAGCCCAGTCTGCTCTGATTGGTCAGCTCTCACAGGCCTGAGCAGGCACCACTCACCCTGCCTCCACATCAGTTTTGCCAGTGTTTTTTACAGCCATTCTGAGGCTGTTACTGTTTATTTCCGACATCAAACCAGTGAAGACTAGACTAGAACGTTTTGGTCCTTTTACAGTCAGTATACAGCACCTAGATCTGCTTTTATGATCAAAAAGACATGAGAATTTCACCTTCCATTCCTACAATCTGGGACCTTGAAGACAGATAAACAGTATAAATCAACTCTGCATCTCTTTTTTTTTTCACACTCTCACTTGAACACCAGAGGTGTCCTGATCTGACACCCTGACGTGATAGCTGCCACACCTATAGATCCATACACATGCTGAGATTACACTTTGAAAGAAAGAAATTTGAAACCAGTAGCGGTACCTTGACTTCGATAACAGTTCCTGTATGATACTTTCTTCGATACCAATCTGTTTGAACAAAAGATTACATTACACGTACCATAATCTCCTTCCTGCACACCTCCAGGTAGCCAATCACCAGCACTATTAGATCTTTGCACTACAAGCATGCTGCATGCTTATTGGCTCACTGACGCTAATGAGATTAACTCCTTAGGTATTGAAATTTAGTGTCATAAAAGTACTGAAATTTGATTCAATCACAATCAATTCTACTTGCTGGTTATGACACTTGATGTTTGAATGAAAGTCATCCCAGTCTCATATATTCTGAGTTTATTTGTGAACAAAGAAGGAAAAAGAAAAATCCTCTGAATAAGAATCAGTAGGAGTCTGACTCTCTCTGAACACTGGTGATGGAGAAGTGGGAAAATTGTAATCATGAGAAATGAACACGCTGTGCCGGGGTGTGAATTAAAAGACAGGGGTTTAATAGAATGGCACTGCACGAGATAACATACGACGAGTATCCAGCTCAGTTGTACACCTGGGTAAATGTAATTCATTTCAATAAGACCAACCTGTAATACATCCTGCATTTACGTACTATTTCTTGTAAAGAATGCGTCAGAATACGTTTGATTCGACGCTGTGGTCGTTTTACAGGCTGTTGTCGGTGGTGCTATTGAATTGTATTGTGTAACGCTGAAAGGAGCCTCCACTTTGTTTGCACCCCCGGGGACATATCAAGAACGGTGGACAGGAATAGACACATAATTCAATTCACACATTTTTGTGGGTTTCTTTGTCGACCGATGGTTGACAGACGACGGAAGAGGTCCATCAGTGTTACACCAGGATGACAATGCCTGAAAAGAGGAAGTGGGCAGCAGCAACAGGCGCTTATAGTGCCATCCTGGAGGAGGGGGGGGGGTGTAAGAGACATTTGTCAGATGTGCTTTAACCAGCAGGATGCGCCAGAGCAGCCTACAGGTGCATCACACCAGTATTTAAATAAAATAATATTTGTCTGATATGGTTTTTCCACATTAAAACTCAACTATCTTTCTTTCTTTTTTTTTTGCAAATTCCTAAAACCCTGCTTGTCAAGACTTGCTGACTTGCTCTGACGTCACGCACACTTTGGCAGCGGTGATCTCACCGGATGGAGACGGCAGCTGCAGCTTGTGGAGCCAGGTGCTGCAAAATATAAGCGTTTTAACTGTTATTTATATTCTAATCCCGTTGTTGTATGTAAATGTGTTCGTCCTATTAGTGTGCTTTATGTACATGTCGTGATGAAAGCTGATAGAAAAGGAAGGTTTGCGCTGACCGTTGTGATCTAATGGTGTTTATTAAGGGCTGATTACTCGCAGTTTCAGTTATTGATCTTAAAAAATAAAATCATTGCAAAGAAACAAAAAAGTTTCTTAATTCTCTGTAGAATCTGGTGATAATTTCATCATGGGCTGATTAGTTTTGCACACAGGATGTGTTACTACTTATTTTGATCTTTTGTGTGTATATATAAAGTATGATGCATTATTTAAGACAGAATTCTTTATTGGTCTTGTTTTGTTGTAGATATTTAAAGCCTAATGATAAATCATATAATCAAGTTCAATAATCTGTAGATTTGTATAACTCTATAACTCATGATGTCTCAAATATCAAGACTTTTGTCTGTGTGCCCTACATTTAGAAAATGTAATTTTGGGACATCAAATATGCAGATTTCATTTCAGACGCACACACAGGACACGGCTGTCTGTCTGCTGTCCGTCTGTTCCTTCTTCTTCTCCAAACATGGACTCACTGCTGACTGTGTCGTGGGCCGAACTACAGACCTTCCCACCCTCGGCCTCCAGAGAACAGAGCGTCCACACACACTGCTCGTGCCATTGATATCATGCTATTGTAGAGTCACACAGCTGAAACATCTTGACATCTTTGTTACAACATCTTGAGCAGGGACATGGCAGAGCTGTGCCCCCTCGTCCCCCTGTGTCGGCCACACAGAGTGGGCCGATGTTTGGGAGAAGCTGCTGACACCAGATGACCCGGCTCACTAAACTGGCACCGCTTCGTCAGTGATGAAGAGAGTGACGAAGACAGGATGGTGTACGAGTCCACATCCAAAAGTGGAGGGCAACGCAGCTAACTGGGAACATGTACGCTCGCCACGAAAACAGCAAGAAGGTGTCTCTCACCTTTATTCTACGGATATCACCACATTCTGATCATTTCTTTGAATATTCGGGCATTAATATCTGGATTCTTGAGGTTTTTGTTAGGTTTTTAGTTCTAATTCTCACCTATGGCACCTTTAAACGAGGCAGAACAAAGTGTGAGTCCAGAAAATACAAGCGTTTTCATTTGGAGACGGTTGAAATGATGCTTTTATCTCGACCTGCGAGAACGAATCCTCAACAAGTGCTAAATAAATGCCTGTGTTTATTTCTCTTCCTCACCCTCCTCTTCCTCTCACTCGCGTTGCATTGTGCCCAAACTGGAGTGCTGCGCGGCATCATGTGGTGCAGAGGATGAGTCAGACTGCCCACCAGCTGTGAGCGTGGACTGCCGGTGGGGAAGAGTAAAGATATTTCATGCAGGGCAGGCAACAGCCAACAACGTCGGTGTGGGTGATTTACGGCGCCGTTAGGATGGAGGCCAACAACGGGCTGCAGAGACGGACCTGCGATCGTAGCTATCAGAGGAATATTCAGCCGACTGCAGTCGTGGTGCTCTCTGATGAACACCTACATATGCTCCCGTGCTACAAATCATCATCAATGAAAGCAGCGATTCTGGAAATGAACGCCTACAAGGCCGACAAGGAAACAATCAAGAGCAGAGCCACAGCCGCCGCTGAGGTCACTGAGGTCACATCCTAAATACTGTTTCAAGGAACTTTACAGTTAAATTACGTGTCCTTAATTCTTTTTTTCTCTTGAATTATTTTGATATCTGGTGGAGTACAGCTTTCTGGTATCGGCTGATGAAAATTAAAGGTTCAATGTGAAAGAATTTCAGCTGAAAACATTCAGAAATTATCAACAAAATGTGAATAACAGTTCTGACGTTATCGGGGTTCCCAATCTTTTCTAGAGATCTTTTTTCCAGGACATTTTCAGTGACGATACGTACGACAGACAGGGAGTACGCCCGTACACTAATATGTTCCTTAAATAATCAATTTAAAACACCAACCTTTTTCCTCCTGTGAACTACAGTGTGCTGTCCACGGCTGCCTGAACATCAATAACTGAATGGCGTGAACACCAGAAACCAAAGGCTGCTGGAAGAGGGAAGAGCAACAGTGAATTAAACAAACGGAAAAATAAGACAAGACTCTTAAAACAAACAACTAACTGGTTTCCTTTTAGGAAAAATCTACATTTTTCTTATACTATACAGCGTACTACTAATATCATACTGTATTGTGTAGTTTTGGGGTGTTTAAATAATGTTCAAGGACATTTTGCTTTTTTCCATGACTGGAAAACTGGTCAACTGTGTTCCAGGTTTTCCAGGACGCGTGGGAGCCCCCGATTAACGACTATTTGTTAACTGAAGTTAGCATGCTAACGAGCTAACCCCAACCAGCTAACCAGCTAACCCCAACCAGTCGTGGTATGAAGCTCTGGCGCTAGTGCTGCAAGGACCAACACTCTCCCGGTTCTCCAAGCTGCTAGCTGAACAGCTAACTGAGCTAACTAGCTAATGGCAGCTATTTGTTACTGAAGTTAGCATGCTAACCAGCTAACCCCAACCAGCTAGCTGAAGCTAACCCCAACCAGTTACGGTATGAAACTTTGGTGCTAGTGCTGCAAGGACCAACACCCTCCCGGTTCTCCAAGCTGCTAGCTGAAAAGCTAACTGAGCTAACTAGCTAATGGCAGCTATTTGTTAACTGAAGTTAGCATGCTAACCAGCTAAACCCAACCAGTCGTGGTCTGAAGCTCCAGCGCTAGTGCTGCAAGGACCAACACTCTCCCGTTTTTTTTACTGTATCGTATACTGTACTGTATAAAATTTTTTACTTTCATCAAGACAAAAAAATAAGGTAAAAATAAGACAAGACTCTTAAAACAAACAACTAACTGGTTTCCTTTTAAGAAAAATCTACATTTTTCTTATTATATACACAATGTACTACTAATATCATACTGTATCGTGTAGTTTTGGGGTGTTTTACCTGTGTTCCAGGTTTTCCAGGACGCGTGGGAGCCCCCGATTAAACGACTATTTGTTAACTGAAGTTAGCATGCTAACGAGCTAACTTCAACCAGCTAGCTGAAGCTAACCCCAACCAGTCGTGGTCTGAAGCTCCGGTGCTAGTGCTGCAAGGACCTGCACTCTCCCGGTTCTCCAAGCTGCTAGCTGAACAGCTAACTGAGCTAACTAGCTACTGGCAGCTACAGGTAGCAGCAGTTAGCGGTTACTCAATAGTGATATACTGCCCCTTTTATTTTATCTTACATGTTGCACCTTTAAAATAGGTTAAATGTGTCTTCAGTAGAGTGGAGGAGGCTTTGAAACAGCATCATGACAGATGACAAACATAAAATATGACAGATCAGCTTAATGGATATAAAAAAGGTGACTTTAGTGAGGACAGGTGGGCTGAGGGCTGATTACAGAGGCATGTTTCTGATTATCTGTGTTTTCTGTGTCCAGTTGCAGGTAAAATAAATCAGTCACTTTCCTCTCTTGTCCGTTCTCCAGAGGGGTGGATCAAGGACGCTGGTGAGGTGATCGCAGATGAGCTCTGGGTGAAAGGACTAAATAGGATGAAAGCATTAGCTATTAGCTCTCTCGACTTCAGCTCATTCAGTTTAAGGTCACTCGCCCGTTGCACTCTCCCGAGACCGAGCTGAAAAGAGTTTTCCCTTCCGTTTCTTCCACCTGTGATAAGTGTGAGTCAGCCGACGTGACTCTCGGGCATCTTTTTGTCTGGTCCCGCCCTGAGCTCGCAACCTTTTGGGATAAAAGGGTCGCCGTCATTTATAAGAGACGGCTGCTTCCCGACAGTCTCTTGGTGATAATGGGCCGCTCCATCGACTCACTGACTCACTTCACTTTGCTTTACAAGAAGCCCTCGTGTTTGGTGAGGTCACTGCAAAAACTGGTCATTTTAAGAGGGTGGAAGTCAGTTTCTCCTCCCTGCTTCAAAAAGCCTCTAAATGACGTGGTTTCCTGTCTACATATGAGCATCTTGTCGAACTCCCACGCCATGTTTAATAAGCTTTGTGGCCCTTTTATTAGGAGGACGGATCACAATCCGGGGACTAATTGTCTTGCTCTGTTTTGTCCTGATTCTGTCCTGAAGTCACCCGGTGGTGACTTTCAGTCTCCTTCCATCAAACTTTTAAACAAAGCTGCTTGAGGCTGAGAGGATTTTGCAGTTTATGTGACTGACAGCTGGCGCCGTTTTGTTTCATGTAGTTTATTTTACTGTATTTATGTTTTTATCTCCTGCTGCCTCACATATCTCCGTCACACCCTGGATCACTGCTCTCCTCTGTTTTACTCTCGCTTTCTCTGTATTTCTGTTCATTTTGACGCCTCTTCACTCTGATATTTTCTTTTTTTACTGCTGATTGTCTCGTGTGTCCTCGTCCAGGTCACCGCTTGGCGATGCCTCGTCCTGTTCAGTCCACACACTTCACATATATTATACAGACTGTATCAGATATTCTGTCAATGCAATTTATAAACTGCGATTTTGTTGATTTGTCTTGTAAAAGCAACATCTACTGCACGTCTGTCTGTCCGTCCGTCCCGGGAGAAGCTTCCCTCCTCTGTGGACGTCTTTTCTCTCCTGTTAAAAGGGGTTTTTTTGTCTTAACACAGCAGGTTTTTCCTTCCTCAAATCAGCGGGTCTAAGGACAGATTGTGGAGCCTGCTGAGGCGATGTGATTGTGATTTTGGGCTTCATAAATAAAATGATTTGGATTTTTGTGCGCAGCATTTGAGTCCAAGACAAATTTACCCTACACCAATGATAAAGTACAATCGTATCGTATTTCACTTTTACCAAAATAATATTTAAACATGATATCTTTACTTTTATTCAAGTATCACTGTGGAATACTTTTTTACAACACTCCTAAAAATCGGTATCAGTATCAGTCCATCTCTCATCTGAACTCTCTGAACTCAGCACTTTAAAATTTAAATTTTAAATCTTGTTGAATGATCAGCAGTCTGAGCACATTAACGTGGGACGAACAGGAATAATTTCTAGTTAATGTAGAGTTTTATGATTTTTACACTTTTGGTTCACAACCTGCACGTTCGCCCCTTTTTTTCCCCTCCTTCCGGCTCGTGCACCACTCGCCTCGTGCGTGCAACGCGCCGCTGAAAGCTTATTATCCAATTAGCGGCGTTAGAGAAGAGGGTCGTCCTTGGCACGGCAATTTCCCAATTACAGAGGAACACGTGAATTGTCTCTGCTACTTAGACTCGCGTTCAGCGGAGGCCTCCGCGTCTGGGCAGGAAAACAAAAAGACAGCTCGGCTGTGTGTAAAAAAATCTGTGTGTGGAGTAAAAATATAAAAAATAAAAAAAAAGAGAGAGCGAGAGAGAGAGAGAGAGAGAGAGAGAAGGAGAAAATATGCACGCCTTGGTGAACGCCTTCCTGCGCTGCCTCTCCTTCCTCCTGCCTCCCTCTTGGCTTTGTGTCAGCTTCTGCTTGTGGGCTGGGAGCGAGCGCGAGGAGACGCTGCCCAATCCCAGAGCTCGTTTCAAAAGCAGAAAGCCTCTTACATATGAGGAAGTAGCAGCAGCAGCAGCGGCGGCAGCATCAGCAGAAGCCCAAGGAGGCTCCAGCCCGTCGGTCTCGTCAGGTCCAGGCTGCGTCTCGCCGGCTGCTACAAGCCCCGCTGCTCCTCAGGGCCCTCCGTCGGGTCGGATCTGGATCGGGGGTCTCTGGCGAGCCGTGGAGCGCGTCTTCGGAGCCCCCTGGGTCCTTCTCCGCCATCACTGGTGCCCGAGGAAGCGTCGAGCGGCTTTACGCACCCCGTATCCTGTCTGCGCCTTCGAGCCGAGCGAGATTAAAAGCTTCCAGGGAGGCGCTGCTGCTGCCGCTGCTACTACGAGCGCCGACGCGGGGAAGAAGGGAGCGGGCGGACGCACCTCGACTCATCCGAGCGACATGAGCGGGTCCGTGGGGATCCCCGAGCCGAGCCCGGCGGTGCGCGCCCCGGACGCGTCCGCGGAGCGGGGCGTCGATGAGGTAATCACCGTGGACCAGCACACGCAGGAGATGGGGACGGTGACGATCACGGTGGCCATTCAGGCGGCGGAGGACGAGGAGCCCGAGGAAGTGTCCTCTAATCACATTGACTTTCTCGGAGGCAGCTGCAGCGAGGACGAGATCGGAAGACACGACAAGTCAAGGTTTGGCCACTTTGTAAAAACCGGTGATGCGTGCGGTGACAGCAGGGTTTGTGAAGTGTGAGGTATCATCAGCTGGGTAGCAAAGTGTTTTCCTGTTCCTGGCACACTTCTGCTTCTAAATGTGAGTGTTACTCCTCAAGTACAGAGTCCATTGAGGCTGGAGGGTGAATGAAACCCCTCTTCCTCCTGATCTCAAGGTTATCTGAGCGCTCACTAGTCTATTTTCTGCGCCGGATTTTACAGCCTCACTATGTTGGTGAAGTGCCAGCACATGAGCAGGAGCAGCGTGGGTACAGATGAGACTGTTGTGTAGCGTAGCCTACAAATAGAGCTCTGATCCCGACAGGTGTCATCACAGTGAGGAACAAAAGAGCACAGTGTGAGAGGAGGACAACAGATTTCTTAGAGAGGGTTTTTTCTCCTGGGTGGGATGTTGGGGAAGTGTTAAACCACCTGTAGGCAGCAGCATCAGCGCCGTAGAGACACCTGAGGGAAGGATAAAGGATGGCACCTTCACTGTAATCTAATTCCCCTGCGTCATGCCCTGCTATTTTTATCCCCTGGCCTATAAGTTCCCTGGTCGGACTGCATGCACGGAGAGTGAGTCAGTGGCTGGAAGGCCAAAGGGGAAAATAACTCGCCGTAATCGAGCGTTTTTGCTTTGTCACACCTCTGTAGGCCCTCAGAGCGTCTGCAACACCTGTGCAGACCGGCACGTTGTTCGCACAGGAAGCATTTCTAAGAATTGCGAAACATCTGATAGGAAGCAGGAAAGTGCAGATTGTGTGTCTGCGTGTGAGGCTGATTCGCCTCCAATCCTGCAGCGTGCACTGGTTTAAAAACATGTTTCAGCGTCCCCCCCCAACGTTTCCTCAATTCACAGTGAAACTATTCTATCTAGTTGTGGGGAAGCTGCCAGCTGTGCGGTCAGCCGGCTGGAGAGCTGCTGTCTGAGGGCGTGAGAGGGAGGGAGGAGGAGGAGGAGGAGGAGGAGGTGATGAGTCATCCACAAAATTTCATTCAGACCCTCGCACATGATCTGCAAGCGAAGGCTACCTGACTGCTTCGGCTCCAGGTGCCCGACTCAGATCAGATCCCAGTCTGAAAACCCCTCAGCTAAGCGGCGTTGGTACCACTTTTGGTGTGAATCTGACTTGATTAGCCACCATATTCTGTGTGGGAGGGCGAGCCTGTGAGTCCGCGCCCTTCAGATGGAGAGGTCTTGGCAGTTTTAGGGCTGGCGGGCCGCTGGTGTCGAGGTCTGGCACAGAGGCATGGTGACTGTAGCTGCTCGTCAGCTGCTGCAGGGAGGATTGCGGAGGGAAGTGGCAGGATGACGATGTGCTCCTGCCAACAACTTGTAAGCCTCTGTCTTATTGTATTAATGGGAGTGAAATGTGTAACAGTTGTAGTTTTGGCAGCCGAGGAGATGAAACACTCGCTGACGTTACGAGAGGAGAGTCTCCGCTGACCTCACGCATGTTGTCTTTCCCCCACAACACACAGCGGCGCCGGGACCAGCGGCGGGGAGCTGGAGGAGGAGAGCTGGCAGCCGCCGGACACCGAGCTCGTCCAGAAGCTGGTGGCCCAGATCGAGTACTACCTGTCCGATGAGAACCTGGAGCACGACGCCTTCCTGCTCAAACACGTCCGACGCAACAAACTCGGGTTTGTCAGCGTCAAGCTGCTCACGTCGTTCAAGAAGGTAACCAAAGCACTCAGACACTGAGCGGAAACACGGCAGGAAGCAATCTGAATGTTTGTAGAGGCGATCGCAGGGTCACTAATGGCTCATTATGTGCTTTTAATGCTGAATATTGACATTCCTGACATGACAGGAAACTAAAGATGGACACAATCTCCAAACATGATATATTTAAATTGGCTCTGTGTAGTTTTGAAGAAGAAAACCAAATAAGGTTTCTTCCAAAAGTGAATAAACAAGCTCTTCTCAGAGGAAAATTAGGTTGTTTTGCTTGAAGCTAGAAAGGTGGCAGGGTCCGCCACACATAAACAAAGTAAAACGGTGTGAAATTGTGTCGTCCTTTTTAAGGTCAGTCTGTTTATTCAGTCATAAACAGAGTCAGAGAAGATCTTTCTCCTGTGATTAAAGTGTCTTCCCCCTGAACGACATCGTGCACCTTTTTTTTTAAATGTAAGCAAAATGTACAGATCAAGTTAAAGCAGGTTTAAAATGAGAACCTGCACAAACGCCTCGAAGCCATTCCTGCAACTCCCATGACGTCAAGCGTGAGGAATTGGGGCCCTGAATTACAATGACTGTCTGTATCTAGTGTCGACACGACGAGCCGTTCTCACGTTGATTCACAGCAGCTGGTGCCACTTCGGCCTCGACGCTCGCAGATTTGATTTTATTATTTATCTGTTTATGCCACAAGTCGTCCGAGGAGCCCCCACGCATGTTTTTTTAAACGTAAACAAGCATTCGGAGGCGACGCAGATCATACAGTGATGAATTTGAGTAACGCAGCGACTCGGTCAGCTCAGATATCGGTTCAGCGTGTATGACTGACGTGAAAGGCCGTTACCGATGCTTAAAGGGGCACTTTGTAGTTTTGGAGAAGAAATTCAAACTCTGAGATATTTATCTTTCCATAAGTGACTAAAAACCAGCTGTTCTCAGAGGAAAATAAGGTCCCAGAACACCTAAACCAACTAAATAAACAATCAAGGAAGATCTTTGTCTTCTTCTTCTGAGTGCACCTGAAGTTGTTCTTTTCCTTTTAAACTGAAGGTTCATGATTCTCAAAAAGAAGGGATCAATTTTGTGACCTGTTGGTTATAAGATGGCCCTCGTTCACCACTCGTCATCTCACCCATTTAACACGAGCCTCGTCTCTTCGCAGGTGAAGCACTTGACTCGTGACTGGAGGACCACCGCCCATGCTCTGAGGCACTCGAAGATACTCGAGCTGAACGATGAGGGTCGCAAGGTGCGGCGTAAATCTGCAGTGCCGGTGTTTGCCAGCGAGTCGCTGCCGAGCCGCATGCTGCTGCTCAGCGACTTGCAGAGGTGGCCGGAGCTGGCCGCTCTCACCAAGGACAACGGAGGCAGCGAGGGAGGAGCCACGCAGCAGGAGCAGCTGATGAAGCTGCTGCTGAAGGCGTTCGGGACGTACGGCGCCATCGCCTCCGTCAGAGTCCTGAAGCCCGGGAAGGACCTGCCGGCTGACCTGAAGAGGCTGAGCGGCCGCTACGCTCAGCTGGGCACCGAGGAATGTGCCATCGTGGAGTTCGAGGAGGTGGAGGCCGCCGTGAAAGCCAATGAAGCTGTGGGGAGCGAGGACGGAGGGCCCAGCTCGTTGGGGTTGAAGGTCGTCCTGATCGGCACCAAGCCGCCCAAGAAGAAGGTGCCCAAAGAGCGACCGCGCGAGGAGGGAGGGATGCGCAAGAGCCGCTCGCTCAACAGCAGAGTGCGAGAGCTCCAGTACCACGGCGACGACTCGGCCTGCAGCTCCTCCGACACCGAGAGCACCCCGACATCGCCTCGACTGGCGAGAAAGTCCCAGTCCTGCAATAAGCTCAGCCCCACCACCGCAGGCATCAGCTTCCAGAACAATCACCTGAGTCCTGGTATCTCCCCGCGGAACAGTCCGTGGTCGAGCCCCCGCGCCAGCCCCTGTCCCCAGCGCAAATCCCCCCACTCCCACAAGTCTCCCCTAGCCAGCGAGGGCCGGCTGAGCCCGGAGCCCGGCCGCCGCTGGGCAGACTACTCCTCGGACAGTAGCCTCACCCCGTCAGGGAGCCCGTGGGTCCAGCGGCGCAAGCAGGTGGCGTCTCAGGAGAGCAGCCCGGTCGGCAGCCCCATGCTGGGCAGAAAGATCCAGAACGCGGACGGCCTGCCGCCGGGCGTCATGCGGCTGCCGCGGGGGCCCGACGGCACCCGGGGCTTTCACTGTGTCACTGTCGGCGAGCGGGGAAAGACCGCCGCCACTCAGACTTGATACGTGCGGCGTCGTTATGCATTCCTTCCTCCCCCCCCAGACGTGAAATGATAGATTGGATCCGTTCAGCCGCCCCGACCCCACGTTTGAGACTGTGTAGATATATTTTCGTTGAGTGCATCAGTTTTCGGTCTTTGTTTATATTTTTATACGACGTTTGAGTTGTCATGGTGACATTAGCGATTTGACTAATGGAGATTTTGAGTGAATGTAAATTTCTATTGCTTTTTGAAACGGACCACGTCACCGTCATTTGTCGACGCCTGTTCTACGCGGGGGCGGGTCGGAGGGGGCGTTCCACGTTCCTGTCTTTTCTTTCTTTCTTTTTTTTTTTTTTTTTTTAAGTCAAGTGTCCTCTGTCTCGTGTGTAGAAGCTCACAACATTGTCTGTGGATGGTGTGTAAATGTGTAAGTGGTGTCGGCACATGGACTCTGATAGAGATATCACCATATGCCTTTTTTTTCCTGTATTCGTCTACTGTGAGTACCATTTTTACATGCTCTTTAACCTGAGGCCATAAATCGCTCCACTGCCATAAAGGTTGGACAGTTAAACTTGGACATGATATTTTTGTTTTGTTTTTATTTAGCATTTTTTAATTTCAGTATTTTCTGTATGCTTTTTGGGGAGGAGGTTTTCCCTTCTAGCCCTGTAAATGTTGATTTTGTTCAGCAGGAAGCTGCATTATTTATTTTTTAGCTTTTTATTTTGTATTTTTCTTTTCTTGGCATATCTGTTTCCATCAGTCTGAGTGAGGTTTGAGGGATCAGGTCAGGCAGAGGATGAGCTGGGGTATTTGTACAGTGCGACGCCTATTGTACAAATAAATCACTAAAATTGCACTTGGCCTGACTTTCTCTTTTGTTTGTGGCACATTTTTGAGGTGGTCGTGACCGTCTGTCTGTCCGTCTGATCCAATCTTTCCTTTTTATTTATTTTTTTATTTCAATATGTGAGCGAGACTTAAGTGAGATATCGTTGTCGTGCCAAGACGCTCTTCAGACTCGGAGAGCAGAATTGGCACGCGGGAGTGTTTTTTTTAAAATGGATCGCACAGATGGAAGGATGATAAGGGAGTGGACGGATTATAAGCTTTATCAACCCCCCACGATGAACATACAGTTGACAAAACGGCGGTGCAGACCAGGTGCACAAGTAATTCACTTAAAGTCCCTGTATCCTGGTGTGCACTCGCCAAGAAATTATCATTCTCTACCCTTTAAATATTCATGATTTAGTCTTTTTGAATGCGGAATAAACATGACAGTGCAGCAACTGTGCTGTCAAAAATGTCTATAAATGATCCGGATTTAATTCAAATATAGAAAACGCACAACAAAAACCGGTTGCGTAAGTATCCACCTCCTCCAGTCGATATGTAATTACAGCTTTGAGTCTTTTGTGGATTTGCACATCTGGACGCTCGTCTGTTGTTTCCAGCTCTGTCAGGTTGCATCGAGGCCACAAGTGTCTCGGCACGGATCCTTCACTGGATTGAGGTCTTGGCGTCTGAACCGGACAGTTGTCATTGTGAATACAGAACGTTCCTGTCGAGCTGCGGCTCTGTTCGGAGTTGTTTTGTCTTGCTGGAAAATTAAACCGTCTCCCAGGGGTTGGGAGGGAAGTGCAATGGATTTTTCTCTGATTTGTGTTGCACCAAAGACGAAGCTCTTAAAAACAGACACACTGATGCCTCAACTAAAAGCCTGTTAGGTTTTTCAATTAGATTTTGGATTTTATATTACAAGTTTCTGACACTTTAACACATTTTGCGCAGCGTAAAGGAAGTACAAAGCTAACGTTAGGCTATAAACAAAGTACTTTATGGTTGCAGGACTTCATCGATCGATCTACAAGTTTTAAAGTTTGAGTTAGAATAGCTGAAATAACCAAAGTCCACTTGTGAAGATGGATTAGAGAGTAGATGAGTCTTCATGTTCGGCATGATGACATCGAATGTCCCCGACAACCTCAGTGCGTCTCATTTAGCTGCTTGTTAGCAACTGCATGCTAAAAGACCTAAAATGCTTTATAATCCAAACGTGGGGTTTAAACTGATGTCATAAAACAGAACTTATTTCAGGCATCTAACCGGCAAACTGGAAGCTTCAAAAATGCTTCTAACCCATTTCAGCTTTTAGGACTCGTTGCTGTAGTCCTCTGTAGAGCGTCGCAGAGACGTTAGCATCGCCCCTGGTTCCCTCGACAAAAAGCATCTGGGATTTTTGGATGAACACCCTAAAATAATCTCTGCGGCAAACACAAGCTTCTGATACTTACACCTTTCGTCCAGGCCGACAATCGTCACAGATCAACTCACATTTTTCTGGTTTTCAAATTGTAAACTGATTTGCTAGAATAAAAAAGCTAACGTCAGGCTATAAACAAAGTATTTTATGGTCGCAGGACTTCATCGATCGATCTACAAGTTTTAAAGTTTGAATTAAAGATGGATTAGCTGCTTGTTAGCAACTGCATGCTAAAAGACCTAAAATGCTTTATAATCCAAACGTGGGGTTTAAACTGATGTCATAAAACAGAACTTATTTCAGGCATCTAACCGGCAAACTGGAAGCTTCAAAAATGCTTCTAACCCATTTCAGCTTTTAGGACTGGTTGCTGTCGTCCTCTGTAGAGCGTCGCAGAGATTACTTGTTTTTGTCGGCTAACCCAGACGTTAGCATCGCCCCTGGTTCCCTCGACAAAAAGCATCTGGGATTTTTGGACGAACGAAAAGCTTCTGATACTTACACCTTTCGTCCAGGCCGACAATCGTCACAGATCAACTCACATTTTTCTGGTTTTCAAATCGTAAACTGATTTGCTAGAACTAAAAAGCTAATGTTTAGGCTATAAACAGATTCATCACGGTCACATGACTTAAACGTCACCACCACTAAGCGTCTTACTATCCAGGTTTTCTATAAACTGATCAATGAACAAGTTGTAAAGTCAGAGTTAGAACAGTTTGTAACTACAGTCGGCCTGTAAAGACGGACTCGTGAGGAGACGAGTCTCCGTGTTCGCTGTGAGGACGTTTAATGTCCCCGACAACCTCTGAAGTCTCATTTAGACACTCGTTAGCAACCGTTTTTAAGACACGTCATAATTAATTCATAATTAAATTGCAGGACATTCAATAATTGATTTTATGTCACAGAGCAAAACATTTATATCTTAAACCATGTGATAACCACAGACCTTATTTTAGGCAAAACCCACTGACTTTGAAACAAGTGAACAGGAAGCTCAACAATGCAAACTGATTCCTGGGTTACAGCTCGTATCACGGCTGCCACTTAGATACTTCTGGGTTATTTCAGAGTTACGAAACTTTCCGAAGCGAAAAAGATCATTCGACTGCAGCCTCGTGGCTCTTTCAGCGTCCGTGGACCTCTCGCTCGTGCTCACGAATGCTCTCCTCACATAGAAATGTGTTTTTAAGGACAGCCCTTGAGATATATTCAGTCTTATTCCAGTACTTTTACACACAGGTGATCTCCATTCAACTAATTGTGTGCTTTTAAAAACATTCTTGGCCTCAGTAGGGCTGATTTTATGTCGACACAGGGCGCTTACGCAATCCATAATTTCGCTTTCTCTATTTGTTCCTAATTCAGATCACAATGTGGAGCTTTGTCTTTCACATCGTCGTGAATCGTCCTCTTCGCTGATTAGCGAAAACCGAATAATTACTCCATCGTCGTGTTACAAAACAAAAAGGACGAGGTCCATGGCTGGCGAACTACTTTTTTATAGGCGCTGACATTTCTTTCATGTCCTCAGGTGGATTCGAGAAAAAGGCTCCTTAGCAACCGTCCAAGTGTGAGAGAAAAGAGCGCACAGCTGGATGCTCGCAGAGTGGTTAGACTTTCAAATTCACGCCGGATACATCTTTTATTTTTTTGTTTATCCGCTTTTTGTTGTTGGTTATCTTCCGTAGGAGTGAGCATAATGAGAGGACGCGGCGTGTCAGGCCGCGTTGGATACGGAGGGGTCAGAGCCGATGCTCCAAAATTCAGAGGCGCGTTGGGACTAAGTGGGATTGCGTAACGGACGGATGAATAAACTTTTGTTCTCCTCTTCGCATCATTAGCAAGTCAAAACCGGGGAAGTCGTGATACCTTCCGTGTTTGACGGACAAGCGTGTCGGCTGAACTCCCCCGATGAATGTGAATAATGAGTGTTTGGGATAAGTAGCACAAAATTAAACTATTACTCTACCTTTCAGGATGGTTTCATATTCGAGGCAAATGGGAATATCATAAAGAGAGATAATGACCAAACCAAATACCACTCCGGCCATTATTTATAATTGGGGCGTGAGGCTTTGATCTGTGAGAGGAAAAAAGTTATTTAGTGCATTTAGTCATTTTGGCTATTTACCCTAAATGTAACATAATAAGTGAGATGTGGTGATCAGATCACATATTAAAAAGGGCTCTGTGGAGTTTCGGAGAAGAAACTCAAGCTCAGAGTTTCGATAAGTGAATAAAGAAGCTGTTCTCAGAGGAGCACAGGACGCTGTTTGAAGCTAGAAAGGTGGCAGGGTCCGCCACTAAGGTCAGTTTGTTTACCCAGTCATGAAAACAAAGAAGAGTTTAGTTTGTTTAGGCAGAACGAATCAGTCGTGAGGAGACTTTAAAGAGTTGTGTTCGGGCTCAAACTTCGTGCGATACTGTAAGTATTCCACCACCATTACATCATTTATGATAAAGTACTGCAACACGTAAAAACACAGTGTGATTCAGACAAACTGCAGTCGTGCCGAGGCCGCCGGCAGCAGCAGCGCTCACAGGGAGCGTGTTGTGGATGCAGGATCACGAAGCCTTTTGTCAATATCCAAATTACAGGTTTCCAAAAGGTGAAGGAGGAAAAAAACACAACAATCCCTCTTGCAGGAATATAGGTGAGCACTTTGAGTCTCCTCCTCAACTCAGGAGAAAAAAAAAAGCGTGACAAACACTTGCATCAGTCTGTGGGAGGGAGCTGTCGTGGCTGTGAGGGGGCGGCGTTGAATTTGAGGAACAAGAATTAGGGTGGAGTAAAAATTTTACACCAGACCCGCAGCGCAGCAGCCAATCGGAGAGGTCGACACAAAAAACAAGAAGTTACTGGAAAGGAAAGTATCCCCCCTCTCTCTCTCCCCACCCCCTGTGATTTCTGTTTGCTCTCCCCTCACATTATGTAACACGAGCAGCGTCATATCTGCATGAATTGATGGGTTCAATAGTGCAGCTGTAGAAAAAAAAAGGCGATTTAACTGATCTTTGTGAAACATGTGCCTTGCTCGAAGGCCTTGGAGCAGCACTTGTTTATCACACATCCTCTGGCAGCGCCGGCTGCAGAGTCACTGTGTTCAATATGAGGAAAAGCACAGACATCTGTGAAAATGACCTCGGCTAATAATAGAGCTCTGAATTCTTCCAGAAGCTGTGAGGAGAGCAGAGCGCCTGAGCTGACGGCTCCTAGGAACAAAGCACCTGTCCTGCCCGAGCGTTGACCTTTGACCTTTTCTTTTTAAGAGGTAATGATAGAACGAAGCATTACGACAAGAAAAGGCCACATTAGTCCTTTTATTTCTGCTCTTCTAATACTGAAGTGTGTTCGCTTTCACCATGTGGCTGAGACGGTTGTGAAAATTGTGTTTCGTCTCTTCAGCTGATGGCTCGTTCACTTTACCGGATCCGGGGAGATTTCCTGAATCGTGAAAAGAAGCTGTATATTTAAAGGAGGGGAGCCTGTCCATACCTCCAACTACAGGCCCGTCAGTACTCCATGTATCAAACGTTAGATGAACACCACGTGTGATATTTCACAATTTTATTTACATAACTTAAAAAATGTCATTTACAGTGTTGCAACAGATTAAAATGACTCGACACTGAGAACAGAAAATATTTACATGGAGTGAGAGATGAGTGCAAAAATCTTACAGCGTTCGAACGTGGAGATCTTTTTTTTTTTTTTTAAACGATGTGAAGAATGATGACGCTTTGAGGATAAATACCAGCTGCATTCACAGGATATCTCCAATATCTCCAACACAGGAAACCACGAGTTAACTGCAGTTTGCTAGTGCAATGCATTTTAAGTGTCGCAATGTTTTTCCTACACAAACATCAGACAGTGAGAGAGTATTAACTGTGCATTTGGCAAAATATCGGACTACATGTTACAGTGAAAGATGACAGAAATCATAGTGTCACCTGCACTTCTTCCTGTTTCTCTACCAGCTTCAGTTTCAACACACAGCAGCTGTTATGCATCTTGTCAGCAAACTTTCATTTTCCAACATTTGATTGAGCTTTTTGATAAGTAATGGTATCATTTATCTTAAACTCGGGGCAATGCTCTTAGCTAGCCTGCACTGCTGACTCAACGTACAGACAAAATAAAATAAAAACCGTTGGAATCATCCACAAGAACCGCTATCTGTGTCAATGAGAACCCCTGAACATATTCATGCTTATTTCATATATATATATATAAAAAAAACTTCTCTTGTCTATTGTCTCGTGCCACCGTAAAAAGCTTGTAGCCATGGTAACCATCTGACCCCAAATAATGCATTTACCTTGCGAGAAGGGAAAAGCTAGACGGCTCCCGGATGACAGGATGTCTGTGAACGCACCGCTCCACAGGAAACCAAACCTATCTATATATCAGCATGACGGAGCCTAACCACCAGTTAAGTCACACCGACTAGATAGACATAATTACTGGCTCCTCGTCGCCCCGCACAGCTCCATCTGCAGAATCTCAACAGGAGACGGCGATGGCGGAGTGATTGGGATTGATCTGATGGTTGTGTGGGTAGAGTCACCGTTGGTGTAATGAAGAAAACACTTCCTGCCTGTTAGCAGATGGGATGAGGACGTGTTGCACAGTGAGCTTGGGCGGGCAAACGTGCTAAGAACACGGTATCTCGGATATTCAATCTTGGAGAGCGAAGCGGTGTGAAGCGGAAGAGGGCACGACACCATCCGGCCACGTCTCCCCGGAGCTTTGCTTCAGATGTAGAGCGAACCGTCGGCGGGTCCCACGTAACCGACTCCTATCAGAAGAACATCTATCAAAGTCCAAATGCCCAGGCCTCCGAAGCTGAACAGTTTGCCCAGACCCTCTCTCCACTGGCCCAGATAAAACCGATCTGCCCCGAAACCACCAAGCGTAATGCTACAGGATGTGAGAAGACACAGACGGTTTAAAGTCAAAGATGCATTTAGAGCACACATCCTGACTCAAGAAGATTTTTTTTAAGATTGTTTCTAGCATCCAAGCTGGTCATAACTCTTGAGATACTCGTAGCGTGTTTACCTGAGCGCTAATGCCGTCGACCATTTGTATCCACCAGTCCAGTTACAGAATAAACGTTTCTGAAAGCGTCTCTTACCTACGGAAGAAAAAAAGACTTTTAGTGGACAGATGGTGGTCCTGATGCTCAAAAACAACTTCACAAAGCTAAACACAAGACTTTCTAAATGCTACTAAATATCTAACTAAAACTACACAATGCTGATGTCACTGTGATGATGATGATTGATGATGGACAGGTCGGCTGGTGGCAAACTCATTCTAAAAGTATTTCTCTGGGATGTATAAATGCTGCTGCAAACTCAACAGTTAAATGTGAAATGTGATCCGCCTGGTTTACATCTGGTGGCCCTTGAAAGTGCAATTAGCAAGTTTTTAAGACCGAAAGCTAATCGTCCTCGAACTCCTCTAGACAAGGACTGAAAACCACACGGCAGTAATTACTCCACAGTATTACTTTTAGATTAGTGATGCTAATATGTATCAGCACAGAACAACTGGTTCACTCAACATGTTTGCACAAGTCGTGGATCATAACCTAAAGTATAATGATCGAAGTCATCATCACCCACACAGATAACCTAAACCTGCCTACAGCGTCTGACTGAGATCCAATTTAAGGAATGAAACCGAGCAGGTTTTACAGCAGAGCCCGCGTCGTACCTAAACAATGTACATGGTCTAAGACGTCACAGGTGGCGTTGTAGCGCTTGCGTGGGCAGGACACCGTCATACAGTTGGTGGAGTTAGAGCAGCGATACTGGGACGGGTCCAGCTGCCAGCAGAACTGACAGCTGATGGAGAGAGAGAAGTTGGTCTGCTGCTGTCCTGACTCGCCCTACAAACACAAAAAAAACCCAGCAGGTCATCAATACACAGCTGTTATTACCAAAATAAAGCCTTCAAATCTTTATCGATGAGCTAAACAAGGGTAAAGTTCTGTGCATAAAACTTCTACCCTTCATGCAGCTGAGATGTATCACAGTATGAACCGCTACTCACTATACAGTGAACCCCATCTTTGGGTTTGCAAGTGAAGTTGGCTGGTTTCCTGTACGTGCAGTTGTGATGGTAATTGCAGAGCATGCAATCAGCTGGAAGGCGACTACACAATCCCCCGCTAGGACACTTGGAGGGGTAGGGCTCTTCGACAGCAGGAGGCTCTGAAAAACACAAAGGAGTTACAGTTACATTCCAGATCTAGCTAGAGTAATCAATGTGATGTAACAACGCTCGGGCGAAAGCTTATTTTACGACTTCATGTCTGGGATCGGTAATGACTGTGGTATTGGGGTTGTGACTACATCCCTTTGAATCTCTCGCCAAATCGGTAAAATAAAGCTGTGGGTGGTTAATGACTAACGCTCTGCCCTCAACAAAAAGGCCATCAGAGAGTCCTTGAGCGAAGCCATTCACTGCTGATTGCTCCAGCGAGGCTGTCGGCTGGCCAGCAACAGTGGATTGTTTTCCCTCTGTTGAAAAGTTTTTAACTCTTCAAAGCCTCGACTCCCCTCGAGCAGTGTTCTCCTCGTTGTGACGGATGAAAGAATGAAAATACATATTTCTAAGTTAAAAACATAAAACGTCCTAAAGTTGATCAGTCCGACCTGAACCAGCGTTGTTCTTCCAGTCTTGTCTGTACGATTCAACACAGACAAATTAAGTTCAGGACAGAACGAGAGTGCCTGTATGGTAGGTGCACAGATTATGAGATTTTGGTCGAATACTGGTGTTTAAGACAACATAAAAACAACAGCCAATGCTTTTTTCTTGTTGTTTATTATGTTTTTGTCATTTATTCCCCCTTTTGTGCCAGGGAAAGAAAGAAACCATCATTATACAAAATAACTGACTGTTTTAAAACTACTCAGCCCAAGAAGAAGAAGAAGAAGAAAAGAAGAAGAAGAAGAAGAAGAAGTTAAGAGTTTAACTAATATACATGTTTTCATATACATGTTTGGGATTCTAGCCCAGGACCTTTTAGCTTTGAGGCAACCATGCCAGTGTAATTATGTTTGGTGACCTGTTTTCTAGTGTTTTTATTTTTTTATCCAATAGCAATTCCAATCAAGATCAATGGACAATCTCATGTAGAGCATTCACTCTACCCCTTCCATCTACTGACACAACGAGCGAGAGAGACGTTCTGTAGCATCCTGTCCCTCCTGTAAATGCAATAATGCACTTATGCTTTTACGAAACAACAGCATAAGTACGTCTACACTAAATAGGAGAGGACACAGTGAACCTGGTTAGTGTAATGTCATTCTGTACCCCGTTGGTTTAGATTTTTTAATCAGCAACAAGCTTCCCTCATATTAGACTCATCTGCTGTTGAATCAGGGCTGAAAACAAAATCCAAATTGCGACATATTTTTTAGGCAACTTTATAAAACATAGCCTACTGCTGACAAAGAAAGTAGACAGAATATCCACGTAAGGAATGTATGAAACAACTTTTAATATATTGAGAACTACTAGACAAACGTTTTCAGTGGTCTTACAAACTGATGGCAGGTATGTCACAAGCCAGTATCTCATTAACGTGCTGGAGAAAAGTTGATGACACAACAGATAAACATCGGCCGCTGCCATCGCTGAATGTCATCCTATTTGCTGAGAGGCTGAGAGCAATAAACAAGGTAAACATCAGCAATAGAGTGTTATCACGGATTTCCTTTCTGATCCAAAACCCAGGATCGTATCTCAGATACCAGTATGATACTTTTACAAAACTTTGATAACACGGCATTCAGAATTCTAAGAATTTGGGGAACTGTTTGAATGTCAGCACAGGAACTGAACTCGACAGACGTGAATGATAGCGATAAAACCCATTCATAGTTACACTTCCTCTCTTTCTGTACCTGCTTAGTGAATGAAGTCTGTCTCGCACTAACAGCACATTTCTCCTGCTCTTCTTTAGACCGTTGCTGCGTAACCTTATCATATTCTGTGTTCTGATGAAATCTCAGATGCTTAACAAGGTTTGTGGTGTTGCCATAGTATCTCACATTCCTCCCCCACACACACACACAACACATTCAGGTGTGTTGCTGTTTTTAGGACTGAAAAAAAAAAAAACTCCCCACATAACAGCAGTTGTGGTCAGTCGCTCACTCTCTGTCAGAGGCGCCTTACGCAGTGATAGAGCCAGAGTTCGCCACAGCTGAGAGGAGAAGTACTTCCTGTCAACTGGGTATTACTTATTCTAGATTCTTATCATAGCGTGGTTACTTTCTACTTTACCCTTTAACACGATGATATGTCTGTATCGATCTGCACACCACTCACTGGCAATACCAACGTCCAGCTAATATATCAGTGCATCACCATTGTATAGATAAACACAGATTTGCGGATTGTAGACTGTAACACTGACCTCATGTAGGAAAATGCTCTGAGGGTCTTGATTGTATGTGTATGATTCCAATAAAATCTGAAAATGTCAACAACTTCTTAACCTGAGATTCAGATTACCAAACAATCCAAGAGTGGACTGATTTGATTCATATTTGGTCACTGAAATCAGTCTCTGGTAACAGCTTACAATCACTGGCTGCCATTAATATTGATTAATGACTGGTGTGGTTACCTGAGGCTGCAGCAAGGATCACTGGGCTGGTGATGACGGGTCCATGCTGAGCATCTCTGGTGTAGGGGGGGTCCTGGCCAACATGAGGAGAGCTCAGGTACCCTGACAGGCAAACAGACAAAAAAAGAACATATAAGAATTAAGTCCAACTCATTCATCTGCTATGATCATATTGAACTTAGTAGCTATATTCGTGTTGTGCTGGAAACAATGTTAGGTTAAGACCAGCACACAGACACGCCAATAAATATAATACAGAAGTTTAAAACGTGTGAGTAGTTTTTAAAAAATTCAGATATTTTAAAATGAAACATCTAGCTAACGGTAAGCTAGCTAACGTTGCTGCCTAATAGTAACGCTAACTTCAATTCACCTAGAGGCTTTCACGCGTTTTGCAATTTAGCAAGGACATTTAACTGACTGTTAGCTCTCCTATGACCATAGAGTAAATACTAGGTACTGAACTGCGTGTTGGATTTACCAAACACCTCAATCAATCAGCGCTATTCGCTGTTTTCGTTGCTAACTAGCTAGCTCACTAGCTAACACAGTGGGAGGAAGCTAACGACAAACAGCAGCCACATATGAGTTAGCCATTTAAGCAGGCTAAGCTGGCGTGAATCTATTACTAGCTCCTCAAACATACCGTTAACACATTGTAAGACCAGGTCCATAAACAAAACGGTAACAATTCCGTAGGTTTTGAAGCACCGTCCTCTGTCCGGTCGCCACATCTGACAGCTAGTGGCCATTGTTGCGGCAGAGCGAGTTGACGATGCGTTCATGTCGTGTGGGAAGAAAGCGTTCGTCAGACGGCAACGCTGCGAAACAAGGTGGGGTAAGTGCTCGAGAATATAGCACTATTTTCGTGGTTGTTTGATCATCTACCAAATGCAGAAAGACGCATTCACCTGAAACTAATCGCTCATTGTACGTTTGTTACACTTGGCGGTGTCAAGTGACACGTTTGATTATATTTTCAAGACGACATATTGCAACAGACCTCAAAATCGTCACAATAATCTCGACAATTATTATTTGCAATGTTGTGACCATTTATTTTTTAGTTTGTTTCAAAGTGGTGTGACTGCACCCTGAAAAAGAATATATGCGTCTCATCTTTCCCATGGGTGTGAACGCAGCATGACCAGCAGCAGAACTTCCTGGTCCTCGTCTTGCCACGCCCACCGGCGCCACCCACAACAACCCTGTGATACACATGTCACAAACTGTGTTTTCATTTTCTTTTAATGACGCCTCACCTCTGGTCAGAATGTCACATTTAAATTGGTGTTTGTACGCTGTGAGTTCTGTTCACGGAAGCAACACCGACCTCTCATCGGCACCAGAGCGTTAATGTGGAAAGAGGAACCATGTCTGACCGCGTTATGAGGATGTGGATCCATGTTGCTTAATCGGTGAAGACAGTCACCACAATCGATGAAGGTTGTTCACTGGAAATTATTGGCTAACAACATCTGCTCAGTGTAATGTTGCTGCTTTAGAATGACTAAAACCAGCCAAACAAGTCAAATTCCTGGGAAGCATGTCTGTACAAAATAATCACATTAAATTAAAACAGCAGTTTAATCATAACAGTCATCATCTCCTCTTGTGTAACAGTAAAAGAAGAATCTCACATTCAGTAGATTTGTTTTATTTAATGGGTGAGGACCATTGTTTAAAAAAAAACAAAAAGAAAATCAGTGCCAAATTCATATCATCTTCTTCATTATGACACGGTTTCCTGAAATTATCAACTAGCTTCCCTTCACGTAGACCTTAAATTACTTCAACATGATTGAATACAATCACCACGTACAAAAACGTGTCTTTCTCTGGCCTTCACACATGATCGTATGGAAGACCACGACTGCCAGTATGATGAAAAAATATAATATGTTAAGTCATAATAGTGAGAATCTCAAAATAATCACCAGGTATCACCTAGTTTCTCATATGTTGAGATACCAAAACATTATTTGTAGATACCAAGTCTCTCATAATCATGACTTACATGATCTTCTGGCAGAAATGGGCTTCCATATGTTCCTGTGGGAGATATTCTGCAGCCCCATTCATTACACGTACTTACAGATTATCAGCTCATCAGTTCCTCAGTCGGATTTCTGCTCTACATACTACACTTTCACTCTACCATCGTTACATGTGCCATCGTTTGCCCATTCGCCGCTCATCTGACTGCAGCTGAGGTAATCATATGCGGGAGTCTGGACCGTTCTTCGTCTGGATCAGAACTCCTCCTCTGCGTTTCGACAGCGGGATTGTTTGAGCAGGGTCAGGCGGGCCAGCACCTCAGCCAGCGACAGCTCTCCGTGGACTTTGTTGTCCCTCGTGCGCACGTTGACGCTGTTAGTCATCTTCTCCTTCTCCCCGACCACTGCCAAGACACAAGAAGACACAACAGCTTGACACGGGCCAAGTCACACCACACAACACACACACACACACACACACACACACAAACACAGACTGACAGCAGGTTTTTCATGCTGTGGTCCAGATCACATATACTTTACATTCCTGTTTTTGGAAGCTTTTAGATGTTTATGTTTAAAAAATCTACAGTTGTAAAAGTCTGCAGTGCTTCTGATGCCCCAATATTTGACTTTGACTTTGATAAAACTAAAAACAAATATGATGAAAATGGAGAATGGTCCTTTAAAGTCATCCTCCATTCAAATTGTATTTTTATTCTTGATCCCCATGTTGAATGTTTGAGTTTCAAAATATAGTTAGAATAACTGAAAGTGAAATTTTAAAGTGGTAATTACACTTTTTTCTGCAAAAAAGGTTACTATTAGAATATGTTTACCTGCTTTAATGCTTAAAAAATGCATCACTTTTCTCCACCTGTCTCATGCAGCACCACTGTATTCTAGCTCCATTTGAGATGCTTCTGTCTCTTTAAGACCCCCAGTCTGCTCTGATTGGTCAGCTCACACACGCCTGAGCCGTGTCTGCTCTGTCGTGTTCTCAGCCTCCAGTTAACTTCACGTCTACCATGAATATAGGCATAAATCGTGTGAAATGGTGACGTAGTGATGTCAAGAAGTCACGGAATTAAAAGGTGAGACGACTGATGAGACATTCAGGAGCAGTGTTGTCTGTGCACAAGAAACTATTTTATGTTACAAACTGAAGGAAAGGAAAAAACTAAAAAGCATAATGTGTTTTCTTGAGGATCTTTAAATTTATAGCCACTGAAATCATCGTCCTCTGTCTACACCGTGCTGCCGCCGAGTTATAAAAAAAGACCACTTAAAACAAGTGGATTACCTAATCAGTATAGCACGGGGAAAAAAAAAAAATATGTGAACAATCTCAAATGCAGTAATGTTGTCTTTAAAACAGACGTGTGGGAGTAACTAGTTAAAATGTACTTTTGAAGTGATTGCAGGCAGTCCTGAAAGCAGCACAAATTGGGTGAAAATGCTCTCGAATCAGTGTTCGGTCAGCACTCACAAAATGTACTTAGGGCAATAAAATGTTCTCACCAAGAATGAAGTTATATTGGGCTAACTGAGCGTTGCGGATTTTCTTGTTGAGAAGACAGCCCGAGTCTAAGTCGGCATCTGCCATGAAACCGGCCTCCGTAAACTGCTTACACACCTGGAAAAAAAAAAAAAAACACAGATAAATATTTATGTGAGTGTTATTGGTTGTGGTCAAGATGTGGAAGTGGAAGACTCACCCTCTTGGCGTAATCCTCAAGGGAGGGGTTGACCGGCACTAACATCACCTGACGTGGAGAGATCCACAGAGGCCTGGCGGAAGGACAGACACAGATAATGACATAAACACCTCCTCTGAGAAAAAGGAACGACGATTGTCAATATAGTGGATAGTTTAGCGTTCCAACAAACTCATAACCAGCTTAAAAAAATGTAGCGCAACACAAACACAAGCATTTTGGGTCGTGGTTATTTTCTTTCCATTTTTTAACTGAAGCTCTAAAGTGCAGGAGTAAAACAGAAAGCACTTCACCATTTCCCTGCGTAGTTCTCCGTGAGAATGGCGATCATCCGCTCCACTGAGCCCAGGATGGCACGATGGATGATGACTGGCCGAGCTTTGTCGTCCCCGTCCTTCCTGTAAGAAACAAAATGAAGGGTTAGAGACATTTAAACTTATTCTTATTCCTTTTATATCCATTGTCGTAATATTTGTCTTTGTTTTTTTGTTTGGATCGCCATTGGCTGTGCACGAAAACCACAGCTAATAGACCATAGTCCAATTTGGCCCATCAGATGCTTCTGGTGAAAAATAAATGCATTTATGAATAAAAAAAATACATGATAATGTTTATGCTGGTTTATGTTTGTGAGGTATAAATGTCACAATACTAAACACTCTTTAAATATAGAGAATGCCACCCACCCCAAATATAAAACATAATTTAGAGAATAACATTAAGTTGTGTGAGTAAAATCTACACTGGTATGTATGCGTGTATATATGTATGTAAATGTAAATGGGTGGATCAGATCGTTTCTTTTTCACAAACATCTGGAAACTGTAATTAATGCAAGTGTAACCAGCTTCTCTCTCTGGCATTAATAAAAAAAATCCTTCTCCTGCCTTCAGCTCATCCACAAACCTTGTGCCAGATTAGTGATCTGCAGATGTGATTGATTACTCACAAAGCCCTGAGAGGCTCCGTGTTATCTGACTGATCTTTAATTGCCCTTTGTTAATGCTACATTAATTCACAAAAGGTGATCGAGCCGTTGCAGAGACTCTGGAATGACCTGCCTGAGGAGATCACGGCTGCAAAACTCAGTATCATCTTTTAAAATCACTTTTGAAAATGCATGTTTAAAATACCTTTCAGTCATTGCATCTGCTTTTTTATTGCATGTTTTACTCTCGTAGGTGTATCGTTTTTTATTGCTTTTAGTTACTGTGTTTTGAAAGATGCTATTTAAACAAAGCTTCTCTTCTGCTTCTTCTAATATGTGTTAATCCTTCAAATATACTCCTAAATTTAGTTTATAACAGTTTTAAATTCAATTCCACTTTGATTTTTAACACCAACTGATACAAAAGAAGTTCAAAGTGCTTGAAAAACAAAAGTAAAATGTTTCTACACAATCACTCCAGGCTCTAAATCTGACTGTCTGCATCCTAAATATCAGTATTTACCTCCATCAGTTCTATTGAGCTGTATAGCCGCCCTCTCCATTTGCTGATTGGACTAATGCAGAAGCTTTTACTATTAAGTGCCTGCTGTCTGAAGCCATACAGGCAGTGCATTGTTTCCCCATGCTGGGCTTACAAATTGAACTTCCTGGTGAGACGGTAAATTAGCCTGTCACCTGTTCAATGGGTTCACATTTGCATACAGCAACGCTTCACCTCTTAAGACACACGTCTCCGTGGAACACGGCGCTCAAGCTGAGACGTCTTATTCAGGAAGGGGATTAACATAAAATCCATGGTGAGGAAAAGCGCACGGACTCAGCAGCGTGTCAACGTTTTTTGATTAGGTGACTCACCCCACAAAGGTCAGGTTGAAGCGGATAGGCAGCTGGAAGTCCAGCTGAATGGTTGCACACTGGTGGTAGCGTCCAATTGCATCTTTGATCTTAATGTCAATCTGCAACAGCACAAACAGGATTAAACAACTTCTCAGACCTTCTCGGAATTAAAAATGATTTTGTGTTTGGCAAGGAAAGAAAAAAAAAAAGCTATCTGACCTTGGGTCCGTAAAAAGCGCCGTCTCCAGGGTTGAGTTTCCATGGCTCCCCGAATTCATTCAGACTGTTCTCCAGTTGCTGCCAAGTGTGAGCCACAGGTTAACACATAATTTAAATCTCAACAATGGAGAGTGATTACTGTGAAGCAGGCCAAGTCATGCTGTGGCACACAGTTCAGTGCAGAACATACAGCTCAGTGTGTCTTTTTGCACTTTTACATCTTAAGCGATGCCCTTACGTAACTTGTATGTAAGCAGAAATCGAGTCAAACAGATGAGCAATGTGTTTTATTGACTACACACCTCCTACGGAAAAACCACTGAACTTCACGAGTGACTCACTGAGCTGATGCTTCTGTATGATCACACAGCAGGGACAGTGCCAAGTCCGAGTCAACAGGAGCACTTATTTGCTAAAAACTAAGGTGAAGCAAAATTGGCTCATAATCAGCAGACAAAGTTAGATCTTCTGCTTAAATGGGGAAATATGAGAAATTTCTAGTTGTAAACATTAAGACAAATAACCATCTATGAACAGAATGTGAGAAAAAAGCAGTTTTGATATTATGATCGCGATGTATTGTGTTGCAGAGATATCAACTGAAGTTAGCATGCTAACCAGATAGCCCCAGCTTTGACCCCTGAGCTCCCTAAAGGCCCCCACACACCGGCTCCAACGACTTCCTTCTCCGACCACTCCGTCGGATCCGTTCGGTTGAAAAGTCACATTGAAACACACCGCCCCGGCTACACAGCAGCGTATACGTTCTGCGCATGTGCGAATACAATAAGTCTCCTAAACATCGGGTGGCGCTAGTCTCGTGCCAGTCACCCAACACATAAAAACAGGAAATGACAGAACGGAGTGCGGACCGTAGCTTATCAGACACAAAGCACACACAGTGTTAGCTCAGCATTACTTGCGTGATGTCGTATTACGGTGGTCTCTCTTCCACCAGGGCAGCCAGCTGCTCCTCAAAGTCCTCGGTCCACACAGCCATGGCTTCCAAACATACGCTGGTTTATCCCCAAAATAACGAACGGCGAAGTGTTGTTTGTAACTCTGTGCCGTCTCTGTTTATGTGGTTTGTTTATCATTGTCACTTCCGCCGCCCCTCCCACACGCTGCGCTGATTTGCTGGCACACCGCCAATCAGAATGGTCACTGAACAGCTAGCTAACAACCAATCAGAGTATCCGACGGCGTCCTGAACTCAGACGTCTGTCTTTGCATGTTCAGTTGGATCAGACGCCATCCTCGCGCTTCCGCGCGGCTCCGACAACGCTGAACACACCGAACAGAACTCATCTGACTCTCTCCGAACGCTTCAGACGTCCGACGTCGGAGCCGGTGTGTGGGCGCCTTATCTGAACGGCTAGCTGCGTGGCTAACTGAGTTAATTCGCTAAGGGCAGCTACAGTTAGCAGTTACTCTGTTGATACGCTGCCCCCTATTTGTTTGGAGTACACATTTGACATATGGCCAATTCTTACATAATGCACCTTTAAAATTTGCCTTGTACCTGGAACTAATTCTCCACTTTAAAAAAAATCACACCCAGGCTGCTTGATGCAGTTTACCTTCTCAGCCTGGTTCCACACTGCGATGTCGCCCAGGTACTTCTCTGGACGGGTGGAGAGGTGAAGCTGGAAGGAGAACCCGAACACGTCGTAAATACAGCGGAGGAAGTCGAGGCAGCCCTTCATCTCCGTCTCGATCTGCGGAAAAACAAAATGATTCAGAAGTGAGGAAAGTACTCGTAATAAGTAGTTACTTGTTTTTCAAAAACATGTTCAAAAGAGCTCAAAATTGGGTGTATCACAGCTGGAAACTACTGATGTGGTCACCTGATCCATGGTGCAGAAAATGTGAGCGTCATCCTGCTGGAAGCGGCGGACTCTGGTCAGCCCCGTCAGCGTTCCCGACAGCTCGTTTCTGTGGAGGACCCCGAAGTCTGCCAGCCTCAGAGGAAGCTCCCTCCACGAGCGAGGCCTGTGGCTGAACATGAGGCTGCAGGACGAGAGAGCAGAGAGCAGGATATGACTGTGACACACGTCACGTACTGTAAGCGCCGTTTGATTTACAGCATTTGGAAGCAGCTCAGATGTTTACCAGTGGCCGGGGCAGTTCATCGGCTTGAGTGCAAAGATTTCTTCTTCCACGGGGAAGGAGAACATGTTTTCGCTGTAGTGCTGCCAGTGGCCAGACGTCTCCCACAGTTTGCTGTTGTAGATGTTGGGAGAGGCCACTTCCTGAAAGCCTCTTCTCCAGTACTCATCCTAGCAAAACAACAAAAACCGCATAAACAAGCTACGTCTGCCAGCTGGCCTGCACAGGTACTTCACGAGGCTGAGCAGAATCATGACTTCTGGCACGGATCCGGAGCGACTGCGAATGCAAATCACATTCAGCGGGCTTTATTTATCCATTTGTTTCTCTGAAGCAAAAACACTGAAGGTCCAGTTGAGCCGCTCAGCAGCCAACAGTGGAAGACTGGTGTTGGATTTCCACCGTGACGATGAAACATGAGGGAACTTAAAAACATAGTGCGTGCTCAGACAGGTTCTCCTGAATAAATAAGATTCAGCAGAAGAAGAAAGATACAGAACCTGAATGTCGTGTGTTCAGAGACAACTGCCTGCAACATTTCTATAGCAGTGTCACACACATCTGCAGCAACAGACACAATTACAAATAACCCTTTCTTTTTAAAAAGTGTTTTTTGTACTTAAGTATTTTGACAAAACAGTTTCGTTCATTCATTAATTCAAGAGAGTTTCCTGCACACAAGACTTCTCACAGTTAAATGTTTTAGTGGTACATTCTGGGGGGAAATGCATAACTTGTTGCTCATCATTTTTTCCCCCCTCAGAGTGATAACAGATTGAAGTGATGTGATAATGATCTTGCACCGTCTCTGTGCAATGTATGTCAGGTCCTTTTGGCCTGGTTTGGTGTGTTGGCGTGCGATGTGAAAGTCTTCCAAGACGTCAACACATGTCTGCAGACACGTCGCAGAGAAGAGTTCCTGTACAGTCACTGAACTTGGCACAGGAGGTTTAAGTCTGAAAACTAAAGTGTTTGGAAAAGACTTGCTTTCAAACGCTCGGCTCTAACCATCGTTCAATCTAATTACCAAATGTGGAAATTTGGTGGCTTCCCAAAAGAGCACTTTCAAAACGATTATTCTGTGAAGCCCAATCAGACAAATAACACACAAGAAGACTGCTGTGCTGCTGCCGACAACCACAATCTGAAAATGTTGACATGTTTGGCTCCGACACTTCTGACTTTATTTTGTTTAATTCATCACATATTTAGCGTTCAGGCTTCTTCTGGAGCTCTGAACACAGTTTAAACCCGACTGAGCTGAACTAAACTATTCAGCTCACCGTTCAGCTCGCACCTTATCTTTAGCCTCCTTGGTGATGTTGCATGTTTGGCAAAGGTGGGCGGTTTTATGGTGCGCATGTCAATGAGCTGGCGATCACCACGAGCACACTGGAAGTGATGACTCAGGTGGAGAGAGTGTTTTGTGTTTCTGGAGTATTTTAAATAATTGACACTTGGCAGAAGCTAATTCTGTTTGAGAATTACAAGAATAGAATATTTTAGAGTCGACAAAACAGTCAAAATAATTACCAACCAAGACAAACTATCGTAAAGAGAGGTTTTTGAGGAAAACTTGCTATGTTGATGTCACAAAAATTGGACAATGGTGATCAAAGTTTTGACTTTAAAATGCCTCTAGGCTCCTTTAGCTTACATCTGAATTCCCTATCGAAATTAAAATCAAACTTGGCACACATGCTGTAAATACGGAGGGGAAACTGATGAGCATTCGGCCGCCACACCTACCCGGATGAACTCAGTGAGCGTGTTGTAGATGTAAGCTCCACGTGGCATGAAGAAACAACTGCCTGGGCTCAGATCATGGAAGAAGAACAGCTCCTGATCCTGTGAAGCAGACAAAAAAAAAATTAAGTTTTTGACGAGTTCACATATTTTTACAACCGGCGAGATACTCCTCCATCACACGGCAGATCGTCTGTCGGTTAGTGACCGCCGAAAAAAGCTCAATGGACTCTTTGCAAGACTGAAGTTGTATCTTAAATGATTTTATTGACCTTTAACGACATCTTTCAGCTGTATTAGTTGGATTACTTTGCATTATGTTGTTTAGAAAAGTGACACGACAGCCTCTATACGGAGGAAATATTGTTTAAATGCATTCAGACTGGCTGCCTGCCGTTTGAATAGATGTTTTTCTGGATGTCCGTCCATTTATTTCATTGAAGACTCAAACAGAAATGAGCTCAGGTTTTAGAGCACAATAAGTTCAGCCGCTCACATCGAAATGAGACAAACTTGGCTCGAACTAGAAAAAAAAAGGGACCATTGTTCGAGACGCAGGAGCGGAGAGTGACCTTCATGGAGGAACACTGTGTTTCAGTCTGACAGACAGTAGTTAGACCTTGATACTAACCTGACCAGCCCAGTCTTGAGGGATAGGTTTCCATGGTAACTTGGGTCTAGGTTATTTAAACCTCCTTTATGAAACAGAAATTCCAGAAAATGAGACCGTGTTACGAAACCCCAGTGCTGTTATTTTCTCTGCGCACATGTCCAAACTGGTGAGGTTTAACATTTATCAAATCGTTATGTCAAACACACAGCCGGATCCCTGCTGCTGCCCCTGATGGGGGATTTTTTTTGTTTTGTTTTCCTTCGGCGTTATCGCTTGATAAAACTGAGCGGGGTCTCTGTTGTGCTTTCATTATGCACTGTGTAAATAAAAAAAAAAGGGTCGGCTTTGGATCATGCCACAGAGCACCATCTTTCAAACAACATGCCACTTTTGTCACCTCCCTCCAACTGGCATCAACTGACATCAACTGGCATAATTTGACTCTTGTGTTTAATATGGAGCTGTGTTGTCATCAGTGCTGATTGAGGTGCTGCCGTCTGTGTCTCCCATGCTGGGAAACCAGCTGGGGTGCTCAGATGACTCACAGTTGTCCTGAATGTGCCGGTGTGAAGGAGCACAGTGCCCTCAGCTGGTGCAGAGCGGCAACGGCCGATTTACGGCAGAACGCTTTGACCCGAGGCGTTTTTAATCACGCCGACTGGGTTACAACTAGCGAGATAATTTGTTCGTATCTTGGTGAATGTGTCATTAAGGCTTGTTGGCTGTGTTCTCGGTCCAGGTTCTTTCCCGGCTCTCACCACATCTATAAAACCACAAACCCTAGACTCTCATGAGGAAAAGCTCCTATGAAAAACCTCAAAGGAGGACGTGTCAGCCATCACATTATACAATTACCAATGTAAATTCTCTCTGTGCTGGGTTTTAGCCTTCAGTTCGAGGCCTCAGCCTGCTGGGTGGCCTTGGACACGACTCTCTACAGTGTGACTCACTTTGCCAATCTTGCGATGGTCTCTGTTCTTGGCCTCCTCCTGAAAACGTTCCCACTCCTTCAGCATCTTTGAGTCTGGGAAGGAAATCCCATAGATCCTCTGCAGAGTCTCCATGTCGGAGCGGCCCTCCCAGTAAGTTGAAGAGTTCTGATGACAGAGGCAGAAAAGAAGAGAGTGAAATATTAGCATGTTTATACATGTTAGCATTGGATTAACTTTCTCTAAATAATTCATGAATGCGACTTGTTGATTTAGGACATTAAGACAATAGACATTAAACCCTGAGTGTATTTGTCCACATACCTTGTAGATCTTCATGGCTTTGATCTTGCCTGTATGTCTGACATGGGGACCTCTGCACAAGTCAATCAAAGGTCCACATCTAACCAGGATTCAAAAATTACGAAACAGTTAGCTTAACAAAGTACAAAAATAACTCACACGTCCGAAGAATAAACATAAAATTCAGTCATCGTCTACTCGGGCACATGCCGATGGAAAGTTGGGTTAAGTTTTGTAGTCTACAGAACATTTCTGGAACTGGGGACTCGTTTTAAAATGTTAAAAAACAAACCAAAAGTCTCCAAAAGCCCCATGTTCCCAAAAAGATGTTATTTATGCCCTCGATGTGCAGATGAGCTCATGCATCCCCTTCAGACTGGGTGTGGACTAAAGCCTTTAGCTTGGCAGCTACAGTGGAGATTTTAGCTTCAAAAAGGGTGTAAATAACATCTAATGAGGTGAATAAATAGACTTATTCTTTAATATTTCTTCTTTTTTATGACCGACTCACCTGTAGACTGTAGTCGTGGGGGTGGTGACCTTCTCATTCAGAATACGGCACTTGAATTTGTTGTACTAGAAAGACAGAAACACCTCTGGTTATTATGATTTTTGTCTTGATTGAAAGTTTTCCCTGTATTTATTGCTAAATTCAATGCATGCACATAATAAAAATGAGATGAGGTGACAGTCTATAAACCAGATAATGTCAGATTAAGGCTGGAGAATATTTACTCATCAGTGAAAACAGTTCATTCTTCAACACATACAGAGGATTTGCTGACAACAGATCGGTGTGTCCTCTCTGTCTCACCTTAAACATCTTCAACAGTGTCTCCTTGCTGATCTCAAGCCTCTCAAACGGCTGCTTTTCCTTCACCACAGACTTGCACAAAGTCTCCAGGTCCCCAAACTCAGTGCTGGACACTCCCCTGGAAACAGGAAACACACTCAGTTCATTACAAGTGCTCATCGTCAGCGCTCCTCTGACTAGTATGGTGAAGGAAAAAACTGCTGTGAGCCCTCTTATGGACCGACAAAGCAAACCCATCAATTACTGATTTAAAAAAGCAGTGAATTACATGATTAAGACTGGAGTGTATAGACTTTTTTAAAGAATAGAATCATGTCTAAAAACTGAAAGTGATAATACGCGCTCACTTCTGTCCGTCCAGGAACATGTCGTAGTAGAAACCATTCTCGATGGGGGGTCCATAACACAAACAACCTCCGTAAAAGCGCTCCATTGCCTCCCCCAAGATGTGAGCACTGGAGTGCCAGTACACCTAGGACACAAGATGCAGACGTATATGTTAACTCATCAAAAAAACAAAACAGAAAAAGCAAAGATACGAGGTAGGACTGTACATTACGGATGAGAAAACTAATTTTTTACTCACGGCCTGAGCGTCTTCATTGTCAAACCGCAAGATCTCAAGAGAGCAGTCCTGTTCGAGCGGTCTGTCCAGGTCCCAGAGTTCTCCATTGACCCGAGAAATCACAGCGTTGTCGGCCAGACCCTGGCTGAAAGATCGAGTGCAAAGAAAGTCTCCTCAGAACTGCTGCATTCACATTGAACAGAGTGACATAAATGAACCAGGAAAAAGTAATTCCTGTCAAAGTCAACTGACGATGCAATGGTGTTCTGACCTGATATCACAGGCCAGCTGGTACGGCGTGGTGAGCCAGGCCTTGCCGTCCACCTTGCGTCCGTCTGGCAGCTCCACAGTGATGGGCTTGCTGTCTTGGGCTTTCTTTGCCAGCAGGGCATCGCTCTCCTTCTTCAGCTCCTCGTAGAGGCTGAGGCGCTCTGGGATGTATCCAGGCCACGGGTTCAACTGGAGCGGAGAATAAGAAGGGAAAAAACAATCTTTGTTGGTACGATGGGTGAACAGGTGGGGCAGGTCAACTTTAGTAATACTCACCTCTTTCGAACCTCCACCTCCACCTCCTTGTCCCTTGTCCTGCTTCTTCTCCTTCTTGTTGTTCTTGTCGACTGGTTTGGCAACAGGAGTGACCACCTGTCCACAAACAGAGAGAGGTGTGTGTATCTTTAATATTACAATAATCCCTTATCATTATTTCCCTCTGAGTCACATTATGAGCCTATTATTAATGTCATTAATGGACATGTTGAGTATGAGGGGTATGACTGTGGTAGCTATTTCTGGAGAAGGGGTGGTGCAGCTCGTCCTTTGGTTTCACTGGACAGAGGCCCGTTACACTTCTGCTCCTCACCCCCTCATTGTGTTACAAATGGCGCCATTTAAACTGGTTTAAACACTCACTCAGTCTTTATAACTACCTCATTGTCTGCCCGCTGCACTTTCCCGCTGTTCTTCTCCGGAGCTCTGCCACACTTCACTCCTTGTTGTTTCTTCCCCTGCGCCTCCTCCAGCTCCAGCTCCGCCTGCAGACCCCGCCGGAGGTGCAGCAGCCGGTACCTGAGCTTCTCATTCTCGGTCCGCAGGCACTCCACCTCCGGGGACAGCTCCCCCGCACCGGCGGCGTCCAAACCCCGAATTAATCCATCGCGGAGCGTGGATATTTCCTTGGTGAGGAGGCGAATTTGCTGCTCCTGGGCGGTCAAACGTGCAGCTAGGCACTCCGCCATCTTTAAAAGACCACCATAGCCACAGTGACAGCTTATTTCCGGTGGAGGGATTTTGGAAATAAAACCGCTGCCCAATTAAAAACACCGCGCGTACGAAAAACAGGGGTTTAACAAACATACAGTGGATACCCGTAAATATATTTATTGCTTTTATTGTGATTTTCAAAATCAGAGCAAAGCAAATTACTTGTTTGAAATGGATTGAAATGTAGAGGTTTATATTTTGGAGGCGTCGCTTCCCATTTCCTGTCGGACGCTGCAGTACCGGAGGACCGACGCTAGGTGGCAGTAGCATATTTTCTGATACCTTGTGAGCAGCTGAGCACTGCAGTGCAGCGTGCGACCGGAGCTGTCATGTAAACACTGACTTCAGCTGTCGTGGATTTATTTGCCTACAGGTAAAGTGTCAGCTACTTTTATTTGTATTTTAAAAACGTCTGAATAAACGCGGACAGGTCTAACTACTTCCGTTTTATATTTACCAAGCTTTACAAAAAACGATGTAGCTCTACATGCTAACTTGACAACGTTAGCTAGCTATGACTTGTAGCTAGCTGCCAAACTGATGTACAGTAAATTCAGTAAAGTAAAAACTGGATGTTTACAGCTTCCTTTCTCATCAAGACGACAAGTTAATGTCAGAATAAAACGTTTAACCAGCGTGACTGCAATTCGGCGCGATACATGAAGCGACAGCACAATTTAAAACTTTGAATTCAGCAGAAAAAGTGCTAATAAAATGCTGTAATAAACTAGATAAATGATTGACAATACAGTAGTGAAATGATACACGTGTCCTATTAACTGTTTAAAGTGCAATGGTATAGATAGGCTGACCTTTTACGAGAATGTACCTACCTACCTGCTGCTCCTGTGGTATTAACAGCATATTGATCTGTAATTCCAGCCCAGACCTACAAGGGAAATTTGATGTTGCTGTCGTCAGCATGGCTTCAACCTCCAGCTTTGCGCCACCAAAACTGGCTGACTTCATCCTCACAGAGAAACTGGGCAGTGGCACCTACGCTACTGTCTACAAAGCCTACAGAAAGGTGAGTTTGTGGTGGAGTCAAGGGGAAACAGCAGAGAAGTCATAAAAAATGTATGTTTGAATTCAAGGTTCGACTCAGCTTACCTGTACACTACTTTACTTCTTTCTTACAATATGTAATGACTACAACACTTTAATGAATGTGAAAGATATGAGCCGTTATTGAATGTGTGTACTTTGACATTGAGTATATTAGTGCTCACATTGGTATTTTTGTAAGTTCAGTCTGGTTTTTGTTTAAAACTGAAAGTGAAAGTTGAAGTGTAGTTTATGACTGTGACATTGCAGGGGGACAGCAGAGAGGTGGTGGCAGTGAAGGTGGTTGCGAAAAAGTCTCTAAACAAGGCATCTACAGAAAACCTGCTCACAGAGATCGAAATGCTCAAGACGATGCGTCACCCTCATATAGTCCAGCTGAAAGACTTCCAGGTAAGCTTATCTATAGCTTTTAAATTTGTGGTTCACTGGAACAATATCAGCTTCTTTCTTAGTGTCTGAATGGCTCTTTTTCATCAGTGGGACGCTGAGAATATTTATCTGATCCTGGAGTGGTGTTCTGGTGGAGATCTCTCCCGCTTCATTCGCAGTCGCAGGATTTTGCCTGAGAGTGTGGCCCGACGCTTCCTGCAACAGATAGGTCAGTCATTACGTTATATCACAGCTTCTGCAGACAAGTTAGTTTAATTTTTAATATATTTTATAGCCAAGCAAATGTAAATTGTCTGGAAAAATTTGTAGAACTCAGTTTTATGGTAGAAATACATTCATATTATCATTTAATGAAAGTGTCAGCTCAGTTCAAATGTAATTACGAATTTAGTAATGCTGTGTTTCTGTCATCCTTATCTCGTTGTATGTGTGTCTGTACAAACAGCCTGCGCCCTCCAATTTCTTAACGAGAGAAACATCTCACACCTGGACTTGAAACCCCAGAATATTCTGCTCAGCGGCTCTCTCCTCAAACTAGCAGGTGATCACACGCCCACATCCAGTCAAACAATCAAGCAAACGCATATGAATTATGCAAGTGGGTGAGATGATTTCAGCAACATGCCAGACACCAGAAATGTTCAAATGTGATTTTTTTTGTACTCCTATAGCTTTAACCTAACGTTTTGTATTTTAAACATGTCAGTTGGTAGTGCTGCACTGGAGTTTATGACAGTTTCAGGATGACTGTATCCACTGGAATCTCTCACAGTGTTGTTTACATTCTGATTTGCTCTCAGATTTTGGTTTCGCCCAGTACATGTCACCGTGGGATGAGCAGAGTGTCCTGAGAGGTTCTCCTCTGTACATGGCTCCTGAGATGGTGTGCCGACGCCAGTATGACTCCAGGGTAGATCTCTGGTCGGTGGGAGTCATTCTTTACGGTGAGTACCCTCCACATGAAGTACACACTGCCTCAGACAAATTGCAAAGCTGCTTCATTATGTATTCAGGTGATGGAAATGTATTCAGAATCTGGTGTGGCTGCATGTTGCTCTGTGTAGCATGATTCCCTCTTATTAATAATTTCTATAAATAAAACGGCTTATCAGTTGACTGGACGTGGCACTCAGTAGGTCACAAACAAAACTGGCCCATTAATCATAAAACGACAGCTTGGTTTGCTCCCTTTCTAGTGGTGTAAAGTAATTCATAATGGAAAGAGCTCTTTTCACTGTCAGGCAAGTAATTTGCAGATTGTTGGCAAATAATTTTTCACTAAAGACAAACATATCTCATGTAAGAGATATTGAAGGTAGATAAACTAAGATCATCTTCAAATACAGTAGAAGCATTTGAGGCATGTATAACCCTCGATGCACAGTAGGTGCATTACTTTTCATTGTAAATACTCTGTAATCACTGTGAATAATCCTTTTTCACACTGTTTTGTGTGTATGTAGAGGCACTGTTTGGACGAGCACCGTTCGCATCGAGGTCTTACGCTGAATTGGAGGAGAAGATCCGGAGTAACCAACCTATTGAGGTGAGCTCTGAGCGACAAACGAGTTCCTCATTAGTGAATCGCCAGACTGAGACAGTTGGCAATCCTGCTGAAAAATACGAAGGACTCGCTGACTGCTCACACTGGTGCTCTAAAATAGAGCTTCATTGTGCTGCATATTTGTCATGTGACAGCACATTTTCAGGGTGCTCCCAATTTCATTACTATATTATGACTAGAGCAGAGGTCAGTAACCTTTCATATTTTTTTTACTTTGCATTTCCATTTCAATAAAAACATGCTTTGATGCATTTATGAAATAATAGAACTAGCCTTAAATAGAAATAGATTAGCATTACAGAACTATATGCAGGCCAACCAAAGTCCTCCCTGTTTTTGTGACAATGTACAAAATAAAAAGTGGCCTACTTTGTTAATAAATAAAACATATAGCGACACCATAGAGTTAAAAACAGTAAAAGTAAAAATAAGAACAGGATAATTTCAATTAAATCGTCCACTTTAAGTGTGAGGAAATCCTTCTTCTCTTTCAATAAACCCTCATGGTCATTTAATTCAAAGACGAAACCACAACTTGATAGAACAGATACAATTTTCAGTGTGTAGGCCACACATTTTAACTGTCAGAGAATGTAAGAGTCACTGTAGGCCTAAAAAAAAACATGATTCATTTCCATGTAAAATGCCAAAGCCACAGGGAGCCACTGCAGAGGGACAATAGAGCCGCATGCAGCTCCAGAGCCGCAGGTAGCTGAACTCCGGTTTAGAGTAATGGAAACATTACTTTCTTTAGTTCCTTTTTAGGAAAATGGCTGGATGCCACTTCAACAAAAGTTATTGCATGAAGTGCTATATTTCATTTAGTGGTTGTTTGAGTAGCAGTAACACTGAAGTACCACAACATGTCAGGGAGTCATAGTTTTTCAAAAATAAAAGTAGATTAAATCATCCAAATATGCAAACACACATCACTTTACCTGGGAATAAGAGAACTTGAGAAATATTGAGGAGTCTTTAATGGCTGAAGTCACCTCTGTTTGCACGCTAGTTTTACGCTCAAACCAATTAGAAGCCAAAATGCGAGAGTTAAAAACATTAAACTTCTTGTTAAATGTTTGTTCTACCCTGCAGTTGTCCCCTCCAGAAAACAAAGTGTGTGTCACTTAGTGTGTCATTGATTATGTCCCTATAACAGTTTATAAAGAAAACACATTACTGCTGAGGATTACAGGGTTCTTCACTGTGTTAGTGATTTTTAAAATTAAACCACTAGGTGGCACTGCACCTGTATCCCACTCAAGGAGCTCAAACAGTGGAGAGATAATGACATGATGCTCATCTCCAGTTTCCAATCTGGGATACAATCGGATAAATACAGTTTTCAAATGTTTATAATCAGGCAAATATGATCAATTCAGTTTTGACCAAACTGATGATGTCTCCTCTGTAATTCAGTGTTTTTAATGATCTCCTGTTTGTGTAGAAAGATCATAATAAATATGGTTTAAAATGCTGATTACATTAGAGTTTTGCCTTGAGGTAAATCTGTTGTAATTAAACAATCACTGATCTTCGGCACTTAAAAGTCATTGTTGTGTCTCTGTCCTGATACGCCCACTGCACACACACACACACACACACACACCGAATGTTAATTACCACACAGTGACAATAAAGGGTAACAGTACTTTTAATGATGGAGGGCTTTCAGAACACTTGAATTCTTGTGTCAGACGCTGGTCCTGAGCTCAATGGATTGCATTAGTTAGTGGTCCATTACCCGGCGACTCACATCGAGAGTTTTAAGGTCATCTTTTGATAAAAAGTAGTGATGTGAAACTGGAAGGTCTCCGGCAACAATCCGCCGTCCCTTTTCCCTCGGATTGTCCTGTGGATCGAGTGTAACATAATAAGGTCGTGTTTTGTGCCTCAGCTGCCTCCCGGGGCCAGGGTATCCAAGGACTGCAGAGACCTTCTGCTGCGGCTGCTGGAGAGAAATCCAGATGTCCGGATCACCTTTGCAGAGTTCTTCACCCACCCTTTTGTGGATCTGGAGCACATGCCGAGCGCAGAGAGCCTAGTGAGAGCGGTGAGAGAAGAAAGGGAAATGTGCGCCTGCATGTGTGTGTGTGTGTGTGTGTGTGTCTACCCTAGATGACCATGAATAATGCGTGTGTGATTGACTGAGCACATGTACACATGTGTTTGGTAGGTTCGTGCTCATGCCTGCCCCACATGTGCCTTCACGCATGACTCTGCACGCATGCATAAGCAACGGAGAGCCGTTCAGTGATGCCAGTTCCCATTTTGTCTTTTCAGAAAAAGCTGGTCCTGCAGGCCGTTCAGAAGGACGAGGAAGGGGAGAGGTCCGCCGCTCTCTCCCTGTACTGCAGTGCCCTTGAGCACTTTGTCCCCGCCATTCACTGTAAGAGCAACAACCACACTCATATCCTGTCTGTGGCTCAAGCCCCTCAACAATGCACCGCCTTTGTCTCAGCGCAGTAAACCAAGCAAAGTAAACGCTCTTAATGTAAAACCAAAACACCTCCTCTCTCCCTCCTCTGCAGTCGAGCAGGACCGACAACGTAAAGATGCCCTCAGGCTGAAGGTAGGCCTGAAAACACTTTACTTTCTATTTTCAATTCGTGTCTTTTTTTTTCTTTTTTACACTCCAGTGACTTTCACTTGGAATGAATCCTCCTCTATGAATACCATATGTTGGGGATGGAGAGCATATGGCGTGGCTGACATGATTAAGTTGAGTCAATGTAAGAGGACTTCCCACAGGTCCGCCAGTATGTGTCCAGAGCCGAGGAGCTGAAAGCCTTGGTGGCCTCAGACAACAGACTGAGCTTTGAGGAGGCCCGGACCTCCAGGGATGTCCTCCGAGGTAATGAACCCGGCTCAGCGCAGAGGCAGGGCCGCTGTATGTCAGCCTCGCCTGGTGAGGTGCACGATAGGGCAACTAAAAGTAAAGCAGTGTGTGTTTTTTAACTTGGTTTTAATCAAATACATCAAACATTAAATAATAGGCATCCAGTATTTTCCCCATCTGGTTATTTAATCTTGTAAATGCATCCATCTTCTCAATTCTACAGGTTTATTCATGGAAACTTGCATGAAACAGCTGTACAACAAGAAGTAAAGACGTTTAATTCTCTCTACTTCTTCTTTAATGATCCCCGTGAGCCAAACTTAATTTCCTCTCCCCCTGCCTCGGAGGTCGGCTACAGGCTCTCGGGCCTCTGAAGCATTTTGTATTTTGCTCAAGGACACTTACGCTCAATTACCCCGAAAATAAATATTATGAAATCTAAAGTATTTTAAGTCTACAGTTGCAGCAGGATAAAATGATGATTACAAAATGTTGTCAAATTTTCTCATAGAGTGCATTTTTTTTTTGCATGTTTGGACTGAGAGACGGTCGTAAAATAGTGATTTCTGTTTTCTTCCCAATCAAGAAATGTCTCGAGACCAACCGCGACTCCTGGCTGCGCTGCACCTCGCCTCCACTGCCGCTGCTAAGGTAAGAAGGGTGGAACAGACGTAATCACAACAGAGATACACAAACTAGCAGGACACAAATCAAAACTGCATCTTTTTAAGATCACAGATTGACCAAAAACATCTATTTTCTGTTTTGCTGGTCTGATAACGTGTCGGCTGTACAGACTTTTTTATATCTGTGTGTCTCTGCTGTTATACATCCTAAAATAAGTAAAGTAAGCAATGATGAATATGCAAATTCCAAGAGTTGCAAGCTAACTCCCACACACTGTCTAACTTGCAAAATTACATGTATTTGCAGTACTAGACCTTCATCTGTTTGCCTTTTGAAGGATTAATACCAGAACATCACAAGTTCAATGTATTTTTGCAAGTTAAACAGTGTGCGAGTTTGCTCTGCAGCTCTTGGAGCACTTGTCCCTCTCCTACGCTCGTGAAGTAGACGACGTGCTGAGAATTTTTCTGTTTTGAAAGCTAACAAGTGAAATAACTGAACTGTGCAAAGTACCAGGGTGGCCCGAGTGGCTCTGCAGCCAGTCAGATATAAAGAACCAGTTGTTGTACCTCACTTTCAACGTTCCGTTACAGGAGGAGAGTGGATTGGACGATCACGAGGCTCTGGATGCGTACCAGCAGTGCCTCGGAGAGCTTCTGTTGGCGCTGGCAGGTAGATAAACTCTTTTCTTTCCAAGCCAAATGGCTTTGCTCAATTATCCTGTGTTACCGCTGTTGGCAAGTGAGCCACTGGAGTCCAACGTTTAAGTGCCTTGCTCAAGGACATCTGCCAGCAGTGGGTGACTGAGGAAGAAATTTAAACCTTACTGCAGTCCCCACATCAGATACTTTCTAATGCCCTCAGCCTCGAGCAGCTGCGAGTGTTTACAGAGCAAGAAAGTGTGTTCTGTTTTCTACAGAATAAGAAAAAAGTCATTCATAAAGGCAGACGGGCATAAAAGGCACATAAAGTGACCGAGCGAGTGGAGACAATGAGCAGGCTGTGAGAGAGAAATTCACTCAAAGTTGAGGGAACAGCCAGAACCTGAGACGGGTCAAGAAGTGGCTGAACAAAGACAATGATTCTCAAGGGGAGGACTGGAAAAGTGACAAAAATGACTTGGACGGAGAGTAAAGATGTGGAGATACTCAAAGTGAGACGTAACTGGAAACAGAAAAGAGAGACTCGATATAAAAAAGGCTCTCTGAAAGTCTGAAAGCGACGGAAAACAACTCGGAGAAAGTGATTTAGAAAGAGTTAAAGACGAACTGACAGAGGCGGAGTGAAGCAATAGACTTGGAGAGAGACGGGGACACTTAATAAGCGACAGACAGACAAACAGACGAGAGGAGCTACAGAAGAGACTCCAGCGACTCCCTCTGCGGCCTGGCGTCCATTAGGCCCGGCTCATGAGCTCATCTGGAAGATCGGCCTAATGGAAGAGGTGGGATAGAGCGATCCAGATGTGGCTTTGAGCCGCGATCAGACCCGGTGCCAGCACCCTGTGTGTGGTACGAGGGCCCGGGCCATCTGCTTCTCATTCACACAGCACACTTCTTCGCTTCTTTGTGTTATTACGCACCAGAATCAAATAAAAACTATTATCTGTGGGATGAACGAGCGCTCTAATCATCCCGATATCTGAGAATCCATCGAGTACAGTTACATTTACTGTACATGTCGGTGCTTTTATACACGTGTTGAGCAGAATTTCGTCTCGTCGGCGGATTAATAATGTGCCGGTCCGACTGATCCCGTGCCGTCCTAACCAGCCTCTCTCTGCCGTGTCAGGGAGCCACGTTGTGTGGCACAGCAGACACCACCAGAGGGATTGTGGGGAGAAAACATTGGTTCTTTGTTTGGCTAAGAGCTCTTTGTTGCACAGCCTCCCAACATGCCTTGCCACCAGAGAGCTCGCCTCCTCCTCCTCCTCCTCCTCCTCCTCCTCCCCTGTCACTCTCGCCTCCAGGACGACTCGCTGTGAAAACACTGGCCTACATTAGAAGCATTTCCACCCGTGCGCCTCCAGTCTGCATGCTAGCGAAAATCCAATCTAGTCGTTGACCTCTTCTTGAACAAACAAGGTGATGAGGTAGTGGACTTTCTTTTTTTTTTACCCCTGTCCTCATTATTCTCTATCTTTTCTCTCTTCTCTTTCTCGTGAGCCAGCCGAGCCCCAGGGCCGCAGGAGAGAGCTGCTCCACGGTGAGGTGAGTAGGCGAGGAAGGGCTTCTGGTTGAGTGCTCACGGTAGGAACGACTATCCGTCACCTCCAACTAGCCCTCAGCTGATCACCTAGCACGGTGGCACTCCATCACATGACCCACGAGCCTCTTTCCAGCACTCACATGTGTATGTTTTTTAGCGGCGAAGGCCAAATAACACAATCCATCACCTATAGTACTGTTACATACAAATAAATCACTGTCCACTTTATAATTGGATACTTAAAGCGGCTGTAATATACTTTTTTTTCTATCAACAAGAGCTCTCATGACCACTTGTGTGGGAAAAGAGTGGTTTTATAGCATCTTTCAGCTCATTGGTTTGGTTTTAAAGGCAACAACTTCACTGTTTTTACTTTCACTGCTCTCATTAGCTTTAGCTTTTTTAGCAAAATAGCCGAACAAACCAACTGTACACTACCTGTATAGGTATGTTAGCGACTTGTTGGTGAACATAGCGCAGCATTTAGTAGCTACATAGGCAGATTTTTCCCTCAGGAGTTGGTAGAAACCAAGAAAGAAAAGAGCTAAAAGTACAGTGACCACCTGAATATTACATGCATCCAGTAGCCAGAAGCACAACTCTGAATGAATGCTAGTTATCCACCAGATACAATGCAAATAGACAACTGTTTGCTAATAAGTTGTGCTATATTAACTTGAATGGTGATATTATGTCAGTATTGTGTTGACAGCATGTTTTAGATGCTCCCAAGTGGCTCCCTCAATGAACTCAGATTGTTTTTGTCATTACTGATCATCTTAGTTGAGTGAAAGTTGAAATTGAAGTTAACGTACATTTACCCCGGGTCAAGTGACTCTGCAGTAGTCACAGGTGACGTTTGAATAATTCTCCTTCCGTCTTTGTTCAAGCAGCACTCGAACATCATTCAGTTGGTGTTTAGTTTGAAGGATAAGATGAGATGGAAGTTTGTTGATCCTGAAGGAAATTGTTGTTAGATTGCTACAAAAACATAACCTGACTCTCGCCAGATGAATTTCGTTCCGCCTCGCTCCACTCATCCATCTGGGATCGCTCCATTGGAGATGTGTTTCAGAAGGCTGGGCCTTATCAAAAATCCTTGCATATGATTGGATAAACCACTTGTCTGTCATCTTTACTGACGTGCTACTTCAACCACTCACATCGAAACCAACCTGTGACGTTGATGAGAGCGACGTTCTTTTAACGAAAAAATATTGGGTAGATTGGACAACACGGATGAAACAGCAGCATCAATGTTGACGCTTGCTTCCTCGATGCGAGCCGCCATTGTTGTCTGAATCAAAACAGTCGCTTCTCCGCTACGTCACATCTATGAAACTCCCGCCCGGCGGTCCTGATTGGCTCGACCATAAAATCTGGTGCCGAAATCCCTCCCAACGGGAGCGATCCCAGATGGATGTGAGTGGAGCTAGGCGGAACGAAATGCATCTGGCGAGAGTCAGGTTAACAAAAATGTACAGTATAATACAAAAAACTAAACAAAAACAACCATCGGGTCGCACACTGGGCCCAGTTTAAGACAATAGAGAGTATTAAATATTAGTGAAACATAAAAAAATATAGAGCGTTTGAGGAGGTGAATGTAAAGACCAGTGCCTGATGAGACAACAGAAGTAAGATGAGTGAACTAAAGACAAAAAGCAAAAGGCAAACTCATCTACTGCTTATGGAAAGGGAGTCGACTGCTTGAACACATCTGATGTTTAGACGTCAAAATGGCTTTTGACTTCCAATCAATGCATTAATTAAATAATAGCAATAATAATCAAAACTGCTAAATCTGTCCGTTGACCTTCTCTTGTCTTATTGCACTAATGAGACCTTTGTAGTCGACATACATGCGTTTGGACGGCAGCCTGAACAGACTCACACAAACCCGACAGTTTGATGGTCTGCTACATTCGCTGGCTCGACATCCTGACCACTTTGCATTACACTTTTGACAAACATATGCGAAGGACGTGTGCATGTCTATTATTAATTCTCCAAGCTCTTGTTTCTTCTTTTTGTGTATTGTTTAGCCAGCAACCCGAGCCAACGACAGACAACAGCGTTCCACCAACAAAACCCCAGAAGAGGGGGGGAAGGGGGTTCGAGAGGGGCCTCGTAGACCTCCCTATTTGAAGTTTTATGGGTGCTTGTCTTAAGTAAATTCAGATGCGGCTGTAATAATGTAACACAGCATTAGAGAGGCGGGGGCGGGGGGATACGATCGAAAGCATGTGTGTATGTGAGAACCCAAAGAGCCGACACATGACTGGCCTCCGTGTGCGTTCATATCTACTGTAGAGTCTTTCAAAACTGTAATTCAACACCCCGACTTCTCGCTGGCTCTGATCCGTCGTCATATCGTGTCATTGCTGCTGAAATACGCGAGGTGACGCTGTCCTGTGACCCGTGTTTCACTACCTGTGGCTGCGAGTGATCAATACGTCCCATGAATCATCCTCAACCCGGGCAGATTTCCTCATTTCCTTTATTGTGCTTGGTGATTAAAGGGGTTGGTGATGAAAGTGCTGTGGCTGCATGAGGTTGGGGTTCAGGGCTGAATCCTGAAAACCGTGCGGTCAGAATGAGTATTTACTGCAACAGACTGATGTTTTAAAGGGAAATTATGAAGCCATCAGTTTAGGTCACCCGTGATTACGACCCTCAGATGTTGCTGCAGCGGTACCCACGAGGCCGAGCGGTGATACAACTTAGGTATGAGGTGCAGCCAAAAAAACCCTTGACGATCACCAGAGGACCGAGCACCACAGCAAAGAGCAGCCTCGAGCAGCGTACGATGACAGCAGTTACTGCGAGCACATGCGCACCATATGAAATGTTTTCATAAAGCAAGTGGAAAGAGGCGAGAAGCCGAGCTGATCGGTTTTAATCTGATTTTAACGGGGAGTTTATGTCTGCAGGCATCTTAAAGTCATTTTGTTTCCTGCTGCAAAGAAAGACGCCGCCGCCGCAGTTTACAGTAAACAAGCGCGGCGCAGAAAACACATCTGGTGATTCAAAGCGCCAAAAACAAAAAGGGGAACATTTGCATCATCATCTTCTGATTAAACGCCAGAACCCCCGAAAGTGATTTTTAATGATAAATGCCGCGCTTGCAACTTTTTCTTTTTTTTTAATGCCATTATCTTTAGATCAGAAGTGAAGTATTTCATTATCTGGAGAGAAAACAAGCTTTTCTATGGTGAGATAATAAACATGTGATGATGAGAAAACAAAAGGTTGTTTCCTCTTGTTACTAACAGTGTTGATCACAGTGTTGAACACTTGCAGCAACTGATTTAAACTGAAAACGTCAAATCAAGGAGTAGATATTATTGATTAACACATCAGACTTTGTTTCAATCAAAGTCAAACACAGCCAGGAGATTATGTTGTCTTTCTGTGAGGGATCAAATTCAGATCAGTCACTCAAGGAGAAGTCGTTTTCTTGCGATACGTAAGATCATCATTCAGAAATCGGCCTTTTGTTTTCTTGAGATAAATGAACCTGATATCATGAGATCTCGTTCTTGGTTGTACGTAATATTTATTTACTTCTTTAAAACAGTTTGACCTTTTTAAATTCCCACTAAAAAAAACCTCTTTGTATTTAACTTTAAAATATGGGGGTCATATTAATCTCCCATCAATTCAAAAACCTTCATTGGCACTTAACTTTCTTACATGTTCTCAGTGACGATGCTAAATGATGACCATGTTCATCCATTAGTTTAGTGTGCAGCTAATTAGGACTAAAAACAAAGTGAAGCTGATTGTCATTAGTTCGGGATGTATTTGGTCAAATATGAGCTAACGATGGCGCTAAATGAAAAGTTAAGGGGTCAAAGAAATGAATTGCAATCCGTCCAATAGGATCATTTCACAAAACACAATGTCTATACAGTCCATCTACTGACAACCATGAATATCTGCACTTAAAAGGCCTTAAAACTCATCTTTTTAGAAAAGCCTACGGATAAAACTGCTATTTTAATGCTTACTCTGCTACTTTTAAAGTCTTTTTATGTTGTTTTTATTACTTTTTTATGTGCATTGTAGCACTTTGAGGTCATTCAGTTGATGTAAAGTGCGTTATAAATAAAATGTATTATTATTATTATTATTATTATTATTAAATCGTTATAGTCCAGATATGTCAGCCTGGACCAAAATGGTGGACCGACCAGGCTAAGAAACATCAGGAGAACAATCAATATATTGCCAATACTACAGTACGTGTGTGTTCAAACTGAACATGTCTTGCAATTTTATCTCTCTCACCAGATTAAGAGTCTCATGAGCAGAGCAGAATACATCAAGAAGAACATCAAGGTGAGCATGAAGTCCTTCTTCCACATCTTCAATTATATATTTGATCATATGTAATATATTGGATTTATTTTGACACTTGATGTTCATGTTGTGTTGCTGCTTTACTTATAACTACGTTGCTTTATATTCCAGATGCAGGAGACTCAGAGGGACGTGTCTCTGGACCGAGAGCCTCTTGCAGACTCTGTCAGAAGCTGTGAGTTTCCTCGCCGGTGTTGCGTTTATACTTTTTTTTGTATTGTAGACTTTACAGAGGTTTGTTATGGGGGGTTAAGCGAGAATAGCCGCCTGAAGATGTAATGAAATGTCTTTTCATTAAAGGTTGTTTTTTTTTCCACCAGTAAAATATGAGCCATTCTCTTCCTCCCCCCCACCAGGACTGTCTGGCTCTTTGATTTCCTTTCAGTGGAGCCCTGGGCCGCTCCGTCCTCTGCCCTCTTGTAAAGCCTACCTTGTGAAAATGAGACTTGTTGCTAGCAAAGAGTCGCCCTCCTAACGCACAAATACCAGAACTAACGAGAGCACACGTTCCCACACTCTCATGTAGCATATAACATTTAACATACTGGAACTTATCTGTTCAAATACTATAAAAGCAAACGTATAACTTATATAGAAAAAGCGATGTATTATTATGTAGGTTACATTTTAATATATACGATCATCCCGAGCTGTTTTCTGGGCTGAGCTCCTGGATGGATGGTGGATACCTAAAGCCGAGACAATATCCTGTCCTCGGCAAGACATTCCTGGGGAATTATGAATAAAAAAAAAGAAGAACTGGGGATGGGGGAAGGGCAGCAGCGACTCTGGAGGCAGCTCGAGTAACATGGAGAACGTGGCTTCGTACTCTGCTGCTGTTATTTTAATAAAACCGAGCCGCAGTCAGCCGCGCTGGCTGGCACCGGTCCAACAGCAACTGTACGAGAGAGGAGGGTCGCAGCAACGCCCGAGTCTGTCTGCTGACCTGAGACTACACCAAAGCAAGCAGCACACTGTAAACCACAGACAGTCGTCCCCCTAAAACCCTGACAGACGCAGATTAACATCAGCTGCATGATCAGTGAGAAAGAAAAGACACCTGAAGTGGACTTCTGTTCACAAACATTCTGTTTTTGAGGCTTAATTTTTACAGTGTGTGAGTTTGTGTTCAGATGCTACTTCTCTCTGTTGCTACTGGCAGTGAATGTTGTATATTTAACCTAAAGTATTCATCTGTAGTGTTGTTTCAGGCAACAGCGTACAGTTATAGTGGATAGTTGGATCCAGTTTTAAGCCTCTTAAACTCCTCACAGGCTCATCAGGGCCACCCCGAAAATATCAAGCATGTTTGATACGGCCAGTAAACATGTTAAATGTAGTGAGTAAACCTCCATGATTGACAAGCTGGATGCTCGTAGAAACATATTAGAAGGTTTAGAAGGAGCCAATACAACAATTTGTATATTTATCATACTGATTATATACAATTTTGAGGCTGTTTAGATCAAGAGTTTGCTTTCGTTTGGACTTTAAAGTGTCCAAAACAAATGTGTAAACTGAATCTGTGTGATCCTGAAGGCAGCAGCAGACAGGCCGTCGTTTTGTGGATGACTGATGGCCTCGCTTGCCTTTTATCATTTGAAATACAGTCGGTGTTGCAGTCTCGGAAAAAGTGAAACCTAACACACATCAATCACTTCTGTTTTCCCAGCGTGCTGCTTGCAGTGAGCTCGACGGCCACCGTGGGAACCGGCTGCGAAGGGCATCGGACCGCCTGTCGGCGTTCGGGTCGGACACAGAGCCTTCACCTCACCGGGTTTCTGTTCGGGGGCCAAGTCAAACCTGCATCACACCTCACTCCGACCGACTCAGAGCGCCGTCCGGGTGGGATATTACAGCTGCCAGCCAAGTGTGGTCAATGTTCTGGGTTGTTCCTGGAAGGCTGATGATTTGGCAGCCTGAGAACTTTGTGTTTATTCTTTCTGAGCAAAAAAAAAAGAAACATCGAAATACTGAAAGTAGCTCTCTTGAATTTTTTGGATTTGCACACGGGGGTGAATGTGAAAGTTAGCTCCCTGCTCCTCACACTGCCTCAAATCCCTCCTCCTGACGCGCCATTCATATGTAAATGCCGGACAGCTTGTATGACAATACCACACTGTCATGGTAAACGAGTTAAACTGAGACGGTTGCATGTGTCGGAGCAAAACATCCACCAGTATCTCAACTGTGAAAACACTGAAAAATACAATTAAACGCTAACTGTGACACGGAGAAGCATCGCATCAGTTTTGAACTGTAGTATTAAGTAAATTATATCGCAGCCTCTGCAAACATGCACATTCCCCCGCTGCCCCCCCGTTCCCACTGCCTTTACTGTGGGTCGACCGCAGCCTCACCATGCTCTCCCCGCTGATGGAGCCCTCTCCACCACTATGAGGGGAAAACTGGAGAGGTGCGGCCTCCGACTTATTTACACTAGACTCGCATTTTCTTAGGTTTGGCACTGGCGGCGTATCTGAGGGATACAGTGAGCAGAGCCTTCACAACTAGGCCTCTGTGAAACGGGGGGAAAAGCTTAATAGTCGGTGGCAGGCCGATAATCCTCGCTGTTGTAGGTCTGTTTTGATTTCAGACAGGTAAACCGCTTGAATACTCCGAAAAGGAGCTTTACTTTGTGAACATACAAGTCGATCTGCTGGAGAAAAGACCTGAAACAGGAGTTAAGGGACGATAATCATCATATAAATATGTATGCTGGCGAGATTTCCACACTGCTGTGTTGTTTTATTTTTTATTTGAATGTTTATACAGCTGTGATTTTTTTATATTTTACGTATTTATTAAATGAGGAAATTCAGTGGAAAATAAAATCTCTGAAGTCTGTGTCGTCTGGACGTTTTGTCGGCAGCACAAGGGGAACGCTCTTCTTTACAGGACCTTTCTGAAAGATTTATGTGCCGCTGTGGGAGCACCGCCGCTGGTCCTCGGCCATCGCCGTCATCTGGAAGGCCGCTCTGCAGGAACAGCTGGCTCGCGTCCACGAGGGGAGGAGAGAGGAAGCGTGCACGGGAAAATAAGGACATTGGATAATTACATGATTCGTATAGAAGTATGAAAAATGTGGATGCTGAATTTGAAAATTCCCAGAGCTCAAAAGTACACAAAGGGATGATTACGAGTAAATTGTCCTCGCTCCGTTGATTGCCCACGTCTCTTCTGCCATGCGTGATAGATTCCAGCTCTTTATATAATAAAAAAAGGAGAGTTCCACTACGGCCTCTGCTCTCATTGCAGGGTTTTTTCCAGACAAGCAAAGTAACCTGAAGTGTAAATTAAGCGCTTCAAAAAAAAAAAGAAAAAGCTGACCGTTTTAGAAAAATATGGAGGAACACTGGATTAGTGCCACCTGTGAAAACAGTTGTGGTACTGGAGCTTTTCCAAGTCTTGGGAAAATAACCTTGATGATGTCATAGACAGGGTGGAGGGGAAAAAGATGCCTTGTTGCAGAAAAGTCAGAAATTGAAAATTAAAAACCCAGTTCTTTACATGAACTAAGTGGATGGTGCTGACGTTAAAGGGATATTCCGGTGTAAGTTTAATCCATGGTCTAACACACCTTGACACCGAGTAAGACTCCCCCTCGAGAGGTCAAGTTAGCTGACCGCTAGCTTAGCTAGTTTTAGCAACCTCAGAAAAGACCGCACGATAACAATACACTGCAGCTTATGTCTCCAACTAGAAACCGCCATCAAAAAGCCACAAATAATGGTCAGAACAGCACCAAACTTTACCGGATTTGTATTAAAAACACAGCACAACTCAGCCTCTCCTCCAGCAGCCTGCCTGTGTGGGGAAGCCCTGACGAGTCGATTACCGAGTGCAGTAGATTTCGCAGCTCAAGGATGAAAATGTCTGATTATTACTCCATTACTTCCGTTCTTTTCCCTGTCAGCTCTCGATAATAAGAACTGAGCGTTCCATGGAGTAATAATCAGACATTTTCATCCTTGAGCTGCAGAAATCTACTGCACTCGGTAATCGACTCGTCAGGGCTTCCCCACACAGGCAGGCTGCTGGAGGAGAGGGTGAGTTGAGCTGTGTTTTTAACACAAATCCAGCAAAGCTAGCAGATGTTTGATGCCTCGTACTGTGTGCTGGGACTGTACATGTACTGTTGCTGAAGTTTGGTGCTGTTCTCACCATTAATTGTGGCTTTTTGATGGCGGTTTCTAGTTGGAGACATAAGCTGCAGTGTATTGTTATCGTGCGGTCTTTTCTGAGGTTGCTAAAACTAGCTAAGCTAGCGGTCAGCTAACTTGACCTCTCGAGGGGGAGTCTTACTCGGTGTCAAGGTGTGTTAGACCATGGATTAAACTTACACCGGAATATCCCTTTAACATGTGCGTCGTGGTTACAGTCAGGTGCAGGTAGATTCATCTGTTCAATTTAAAAATACAGTTTTAAATTCAGAGCAGAAAGTCTGTTTTTTGAGTTTGAAGAATGTGGATGTTAGCCTGGCAGTTGTCTTTTGAAAGATGCATTATGGGAAATGTAGGAAACAGTGTTTTTGACCTCGGAGTTAAAAGTCCTGATATCTCGGCCTCTGCCGCTTAGATTTCTAATATTTTCTGTTTCTTTTGATTCCCTCAGCTTTACGGAGGTGCCGTACTAAATCCGTCCGTAGCAGCTCTTTAAAATAATGACTCAAAAGATGTTACGTCTTTGGAAAGTCATCAGTGAACTCGGGGGGAAACTAGCTGGTTCTCTTAAAAGCTGTGAAATACCGAGCGCGGCTGCAGTTGCTTCAGGTTTAACAAGTGGTTTTCAGATCCACCCAGGACTCACAGTAATGTTTGCTTTCTGCCCTCACCAGCTGGTTAATCACATTCACCTGGCACGCCAGGTGTAAATCACTCCCAGACTGGATGGTTAGAACAGAGAGCGGCGTGGCCCCCCGAGTCCCGGAGCAACAGGATGGAGAACCACCGGGTGCTGTGTTTGCGGCTGCGGAGGAGGGGGGGGGCTCTAATTGGCTTACGTAGCCTGTGGTGTTGGCTCGGCTTCATCGCTTTAATCACGACATGAGCGCGTCGCTGCCAGGAAAACTTTGGATGCAGTTTTGACCCTTGTGCTTGCTTTGTTGCTTGTTTGCGGGAGTTCTGCCAATTTCTTTTACCCCCCTAAAAAAAAAACTCAGAGAACATCTTTACAGTAATGCAACCCAGAGAGGAAGATTGCGAAATGGAAACCTTAACCCACCACCACCACCCTCGTCCTCCAGGACCCCCTCCCCTCCCCCTCATCCAGTCTCCTTTCCCTAACCACAACCTACGGCATTGTGGCTGTAATTGGCCTCCATTCCGCTGCAGCTCCAACAACACTCCCGAGCTCTCTTCTCGGCTGTGTTGATACTGTTAATGGGACAGGAGTCGAGTCGTATTGGCATCAACGTTCCCCCCGTTAAAAGAGGGGTCTCTGTGTCGGAGACCTCACGGGACCTGGGTGCCCTGAAAACACAGAGCAGGTCGGAGCGATGGTTATCATGAATGGAACATTGTACCTACGGAGAGACAAGAGCCTCCTAAATCCTCCGGGTCACTCCCACTTTGGAGCGATGAAGACAGAGTGGGGGTCGGGTTTGTTCCAGAGAAATGTTGAATAAAGATAATTTAGAAAATGGGCTCCAGCACAGTGCTGCCTCTGTCTCCCCCCCCCCCTCGTTTCCCTGCACAACTCCCCGAGGCCGCTCTGCTCATGTTTGTTTTGATTCTGCTCCCAGAATCGGGGCGGGGGGTTTAGAAAGGGGACGGGGTGGTTCTGTTGGAGGACTTAAAGATGCATGGCAACGGATGAGACGGATCAGAGCGAAGACGGTCCAGCTGAATGAGAGGGAGTCATGCGACAGTGTGACTGCAGGGCCACTCTGCGTCTATGACACAATAGACAGTTGGTGAAGCTCCAGGATTCCTGCGGTTCACGAAAAAATCAGGAGAAGCTGTGCAGGCTGGGAGATGGTGAAATGCTCCACCTGTAACTCAGCGATCGTCTCGTAACTCATCACATGTATGTCTGCTTTGTCACGCAAGGCTGGGGACAAACATGGGTCATGGAAATATGTCGCTTTTCAATGAATCAGTTTAGTCTTTTTCCTTCTTGTGCTAGAAAACATTCACTTTTCACACTTTTGTACCTTTTTCGGACGTGACTGAAGCCACATTTGCAGAACAGGTGCACTCACACCTAACGCTAAATGACTCTTTTACAGTTTGTTAATGACTTGTAAATACCAACGTAAGTGTGGAACAAGCCCCCAAATGGTTCCCTGCTCCGAAACAGTCGGTTTATTACAGTTTTTGGTCATTAGCGAGGATTGTGAATATACTGAGGAGTGTATAAATCCAGCTCAGTCTGATCAGATGACGTGTTTTTCATCGACTGTCTTTTTCTTATAGAAATCACGGTGGTCTAATCACGACTGCAGCCTAAACTGCTAGCAGAGTCCTCATTTGTCTTTTTGCTCCGATGAGGATTTATTGCGCAACGACCAGACACTTAACATTCCTCTCGAGGTGTCAGTTACGCTGACCTAATCCCTCAAATATTAGACGGTGGAACACAGACGCACACGGTGCTTACCTTGGAGTCTCTCGGCAGACTTGTGAATGACATTTTCAGACTATAAACTCTACTTTTGGCTTTAGGATGCTGAATATAGCACCTCTTTAAAAAGCTAACACGTAACGTACGCCCACGTCTTTTGGTCTTGTCCCATCTCGCAGCAATATTGAGTTCACTTCAGGTCGACGTGGGAAACTGACCCGAGGAGCTGGGTATCAGAGATAAATACATACTCAAAAGTCTCATGAGAGCGAATAAGAAGCTAATAAAAAGAAGCTAATAAAGAGGCTACAACCCTGAAACAATGGAGATAATTTAAAGGTGCATAACACTTTTGACCATCTGTGAATCTTTCTTTGTATTTTGTTGCAGAACAATCTAAGTTAGCAGGCTATGAAGTGATTGTCTGTCTGTAAATAATAGCAACTAAGCTAATAGGAGTGCTAGCTGCATGGCTAGGTCAGCTTACCAGCAAATGTCAGCTACAGTTAGCAACAGTTAGCGGTTACTCTGGAAACATGCTGCTCTCTATTTGTTTCTAGTGTAAATTCGACAGGTGGCCAATTCTGACATACAGCACCTTTAAAGAGCATTTACGTAACGTATGACATGAAAGATTACAGACAGAAAAGAGGGAAGAGCGTTACGTACCGTATTCACACGGCGGCCATTTTTCTCGTCACTCAAGGTGGGAAACGTTGGAAATCTGACAAATCATTGTCATTTTACGGCTTTCTGGTCGATCAGCAACTGAAAGGATGATGGATGGTGAAAACCTGGAGGCACATTCGGTTGTATTTCAAGGTAAAATGACATATTTGACTCGTTAGCTGATGTTAGCATTCAACAACTTCAGTCTACATCCTGTGTTTCACTTCCAGGTTTAGACAAACTTCTCAATTAATTTACGCCTTGTTCCTAATCGTAGCTGTCAAATGGAAGCTAATCTGTGATCAATTTCCTTGAAATATGGTCGGATTTCCCTCAGGATTAAACTATATGTTGTCTTTACAGTTGCTAATCAATCAGGAGGCAGTGAAACAAGAACAATTGTGAATAAGGTCTTTAATATAAACTAATGTTCACTAAGTTATTTGATTGAAAATAAAGTATAAAGAAGGAAAAATCTAAACCTAATATGGGAAAGTGTGAGATTAAAACCCAACTTTTCAATATTTCTGAAAAATAAACTCTTAACATTGGTAATGATGCATTTAATGTGATTAAATCAAGTGTATATGCAGGTCGACAACTCGTCCTCAGATGACCTGTACAGCCTATTTTAGGGTACTTTGGGTTGAGGACCGTGTGGCGAGCATAGCAGATTATAGACAGCACTTCCCGAGCACCACTGGAGCAAACATATACCTCTTTAAATATATCATTAAACATATTCACGGGGTCACGAGAGTTTCCCTGAGAACCAAAAAGACTTCCAGCTCATGTGGATAAAAGGACTGAGACCAGAGAGATTTGATTTTCTCTCTAAAAATTTCAAAATCGAGCTCAGCATGACACTTTCTTTCATCCCAAAGACAAATCACTTCAGTACACAACTTTAACTCATAAACATTTTTTATTATAAAACTCACCCTCCCACATTTTTAAAGACACTGCACTGAACTGTTTACTGCTGCGTTCCCACGACACGAGATGAACAATTGAAAAACTAAAATCAGGCTTTTGTGGGTAAAATCCGAGCTACGTCCGTGTGTTCATATATATCGCATTAAATGCAAGTGACGCCGGCTTATCTTACTGCATATAGATGTAAAATATATACACATTCTTCATATTCTAGCTTCATAATTTAACATTCATCGACATTTTTCTCCAAGACCCTCAAAACAAAACAAAAAAGGTTAGTTTTGACACAATTTCAAGTGGCGAAGACACAAAATGGCAGATTTATTGACAGAAACCTTGTTTTTTTTTGCTTTCCCTTTGTGCTGAACAGCTGAATGTGGAGCAGTGGAAGAAGAAGACTGATTGGACGACAGGTGTGGCGCTTCATTTATCCTGTTAGTCGCTGTACAGTGAAGCGTTCGTCTGAAATACTCTGAGAAAAATACCATAAAAAGACTTTTAAGTACATTTTCTGAAGAGAAAGAACATTTAACTTACGGGCTATGACCTCAATACTGTTTGACACGTCATTATTAACATACATTCACACTAGAAAAAGAAAAAAACATACATTCACCCATGTTTAGACCATTTCAACGATGTTCCTGTTCACACGTTGTTGTTTTCACTGATTAGATCACGACCTGGTGTTTGTTGCTGTTATCATTATGTAAGAATTTTGGCTTTATAAAACCTCAAAACTAAACTTAAAATGATGAACAGACTGTAAATAAAAGGGCAGCTTTGTGTTGCGGAGTAATAAAGTTAGCATGCTAACCAGCTAGCCTCCGACCAGTCTTGGTCCAAAGCTCCTGTGCTAGCGATCGATGTCAGCACCAACACTCTCCTGGTCGCCGAGCTCCGAGTCCGAACCGCTACCTGCAATGCTAACTGAGCTAACAATACCAACGCTCCCCTATCGCGCAACAATGTTCCTGTTCACACGTTGTTGTGACACTGTTGTTTATCACTAATGAGACCACGACCTGATGTTTGTTGCTGCAATCTTTAAAGTGGCATTATGTAAGAATTTGAGATTTATAAAACCTAAAAAACTAAACTTAAAATGATGAACAGACTGTAAATAAAAGGGCAGCTTTGTGTTTTGCGGAGTAATAAAGTTAGCATGCTAACCAGCTAGCCAGTCCAAAGCTACTGTGCTAGTGATCGATGTCAGCACCAACGCTCTCCTGGTCGCCGAGCTCCGAGTCCGAACCGCTACCTGCAATGCTAACTGAGCTAACAATACCAACGCTCCCCTATCGCTTGGAGCTCTGAATCTGGGCAGAGTGAGCTAAAAGGAGCGCTAGCTGCATGGCTAGCTTTAGTTAGCAGCAGTTAGCGGTTACTCCAGCAAAAAAGGTGCAATATGAGAGAGCAGCGTCTCTTTTCAACAGGTGGTCAATTCTTACATATTGCACCTTTTTTGCTGGATGAACTTCATGAGAACTTGTTGCAACAACTTCCAGACGGATCACACGGTTTGTATATTATCTTATATCATCCGTACATGACAAAGGAAAGCAGGTGAACATCTTGTCGTGAGCACTGTCGTGGACAAACTCCAGGTCTGACCTGTTTCCACCGGCAGCAGGCAGCTTCTCCTGCCTCGTCGCTTCAGTGTGAAAGCGGTAATAAAGACGGGGGGTCTTTTTAAAGGCGTGAAAGGGGTCAGGCTGTAGAGAGGAGGAGGAAGAGGAAGAAGGAAGGGGGGGTCGGGTTGGTGTCTCAGGAAAAGTTCAATAAAACAATCTCAGATGGGGGGAGGGGCCCAGACGGAGTGCTGGAGAGGCGCTTCAGCTAATTTTTGTACTTGATCCCACACCCTCGCCCGTCCTTTTGACTGTTCCCCGCAAATATTTGAAGTGTGGTCGCTGCAACAATGCAGAGGCCCCTGAAATGGAGAGCAGAGCAAACAGAGGCTGGATGGCTCCAATGTTTGTCCAAAGTCTTAATAAAGCCACACTCCAAGTGCCATTGAAGGCAAAACCAAACAAACAGGAGCTGGTTTTAAAGGCACACACGAAAATGGCAACAGAGTCTGAGCGTGGATCACTTCCTCTCATCCTCATCATCCTCATCACCTGGAAGTGTTTGTTTTATGCCATTTGTTGCAACCGGCTTCCGGCTATATGTGGAGATTTGACGCACACATCCAGAGAGGAGCAGTGTTTCCTGAGTGAGATGTGCACCGAGAAGGATTACTATGCAAATTGTACGCTTGCGGGTCGCCTACACAAATCACTACTGTGCTCGCCCAACTAAAACTGTCTGGCAGAGGAGCCTCGGGGGTGAGAAAGTGGCTTCCCCTCTCCAGCAGACCTGGGTTTGAACCCTGTGCCGAAGTGTCTTCTGAGCAGTCTCGCAGACATGTCATTTATGAGTCCAACAGAGGGTTTCAAGTCGCCTCAGTACAACATCCAGAGCCAGGGCAGACAAACAGGAGCGCCGTGCAGCCTGGAGGCCTCTGGGAAGCAGAGGAGTGGTCGGTGTACACCTCCTCTCTGTCACTCCTCGGGTCATAATCCTCGTCCCCGTACATGTCCACATCGGGCTGGTCTGAGATGACACTGTGGTCTCCTATGGAGCAGAGTTTGCTCATGTTCTCCTTGACCACCTCGCAGAAAGGCCTCTCCACGCCGTCGCACACGCAGCGGTTGAGCAGCACGCCGTTCGGGATGAAGAGCATCTGCTCGATGGTGGCTTTGCACTTGGAGGAGCACTTCCTGCCGTTGAACAGCTGCCCGCAGTATGACAAGTAGGCCGTGAGGGAGGTGTGGCAGTTGCTGTCCTCCTCGCAGCGCTGCCGGGCCTCCATGCAGCCGATCCCGCCGGCGTCGCTCGGGTGCCTGCGCGGGAGGCACGGCTCGATGGATCGCTTGGCGCTCAGGCACTCCGCGTCCTGCGCGCAGTCGCAGGTCTCCAGGTCCGGCCCGCTGCGCGTGTGGTTGAGCCGGATGAGCGCGTTGATGCAGTGGCTCGGGCACTGCCTCCTCGTGCCCCTGATGTTGCCCTCACACGCGGCCAGGTACTGCCCGTAGGCGAGGTCGCACTCGGGCTCGTCGTGGCACCGGAGGAGCGCCTGCCAGCAGATGAGCTGCGCGTCCAGGGCCACCAGCACCCATGGGAGAAGTGCCAGGGCGCTGCACCAGCATTTCATGCTTGGATGGAGTTCTAGCTCGGTGACGTGCACGTTCTCCACCAGCACATTAGGATCCGGACGATTTACGCATCGAGTCTGACAGAGTTCAGAAGTAATCCAGGCGAAGAAAAAAACGCAAAAAGAAAAAAACACGTATCCACAAAGTTGCACGTAAGTTAGGTTTGCCTCCTCCTGGCGACCTCTGCACACACACGATCTGACTCGGGGAAATCACCACGCGTGGCTGCAAACGAGAGAACCAGCGCGGGGACGATCGCTCCGGGAAGCATGTCCGCTCAGAAAGTAGGAAACCTCGGTCCGGAGTGCAGCCTGCGGCCGCTCCATGCCTCCGGTGCAGATCTCTGAAAACGCGCCGCGGGTTTATCCAAAAAAAACTTAACGCGCACTCCGACCGTCAGTGAACTCACTTTCCACACTTGAACTCATCTTTCTCGCCATCTGTTCGTTACTTCGAGTCTCTTTTTTTAAACATCCATCCGCGCGCTCCGCTGTAGTTTTCGAGGTTTTCCTCTCCGTCGCGTTTTGTCCCGCTATGCGCGTCTTTGTCCCTCTTTTCTCGCTGTTACGCTTCACGGTCCGCCGAGCATTTCCCCACAACACCCCTCCTTCTGTCGAAAAAAAGAAAGAAAAGTTTTCCTCTCCCCCTCCCCTCCTCCTCTCTCTCCCTCTGTCCCTCTCTCTCTCTCTCTCATTTACAACCCTGGCCACCGATTGGTCGTCATTGAGGAGTCAGCCGTGGGACCCGTTTCCTCTCAAACTCCTCTCAGTACAGGACGAGATAGGCTGGACGGAAAATGTTTATGATTTTTCTTTGCGTGAAAGGATCTGTGTGGTCTCCCCTCCCCTCCTCTCCTCTCATAGCAAAGAAGTGGAGACGGAGGGGAGGCAGCCAGGGGGTGCTTTGCAAAACCAAAAAAAAACGCATTCCTGCGCAAGAAGCTCACATCTGCAACTTCCACTGCTCCAATTTTGAGCGCGGACAAACAAATCTGTTTCTTTTTACGCGTAAACACAGCGGAGGGAAACCTCTGTGATGACTGGCCCCGGCGCTCAGGGCTTTTTTTCGCTTAAAGGTTCTCGCTAATTGTCGCTCTTTCCCCTCCTCTCCCCGCCCTGCCTCTCATTCTGCCCGGGTTTGTAAGCCTCGATTGATAGAGGAGAATGGGAGAGAATAGTATTTTCTGGCCCGTTTCACCCCAATTGTGTCCGCCTGGCCATGCAGCGGCCCAGTGTCTCTCTGTCCACGCACTGCGGCCTATCAATGGAGAGGGGTTTCAGCATCAATATATTTTACAGCTATCCCCTTTCACACCACACTTGAAAACTACCAATAGCCCAGGCTTTCCTGCCATTCACATGGTAACTAACTTTTTTTCTTGGAGGGGGGGGGTTGTTGGTCTGCACCCACTGAGAGGCTGTGCCAGTTCTGCACAAGCTCCATAAAACCAGATGGAAACCCGACCTGAGATCTGTTGGAGGCTTTAATGTGACAGATAGCTGCTGGAAAAACTGCAACACATGAGACTGTAGAAAGGTTATACTGTAGAACTGCAGCCATTGATCGATCAGTTAACTGTTAAATTAGCGGCCAACTATTTTGATAATCGATTAATCAGAGTAATTCTCTGATTCCAGCTTCTTTATTTTGAATACTTTCTGGTTTCTTTGTTCCTCTATGAGAGTGAAGTGAAAATCCTTCTGTTGAGGACGACTTCTTGGACTTCAGGAACCACTGATCGACATTTTTTGACATTTTTTGAGGAAGCAGTGGTGGAAAGAAAAAGGGCACTACGAGTCGATGAGAAACGGAGCGAAGAACGACCTGCTGTCGACAGCAGATACATCTACATCTTATACAACATAAATATCTGTATGTGGATTAATACTCACACCGCAGCTACACACTTTGACATATTTGTGCCATTTCCTCTATATCGGTCGTTTTTTTCTCAACATACGACGTCTAACGCATTTACATTTCTCTCATCTAAGCAGCTTTTTTTTTTTTGTTTTCGACGTCTAAATGCAGCACAAACACACATCCGCTCCCTCGGTGGCTGATGTTGACGCTGGGTTTCAGTTTGGGAAGTGAAAATCCTTCTGTTGAGGACGACTTCTTGGACTTCTTGAAACACTGATCGACATTTTTCTGCATTTTTTGAGGAAGCAGGGGTGGAAAAAAAGGGCACCAGCGTGCAGAAAGTCACAACTGGAAGTGCTCCCTAGAAGAAACTTTATCATCTTGTATCTACCATCGGGTCATCCATGAGGACACTGTCTCTGCAGGTTTTCTAACACGGGGCACCAGAGGGGGTCACTTTGTTTACATGACGTTAGAAAGAGTCAAACTATTGTGTTAGTCCAACTTAAACCGGTCTTTTAAAGTCCATGTAAACATGTTAGTCCGACTGAATCGTACTCTGCAGTCATCGTAATTTGTCTAATGCAGTTGGAAGTCAATCATCTATACGCCACCTGAACTGGCGCAAATGTATTTCTTGTTCCAGCTCTCGCCATGTTGATGCCTTCATCGTCATCTTCTTCTTTTGTTTTTCTCGGCTTCCTGCTACGGATTCTTGCCCTTCAACTGCAGAAAGAAAAGAGTCCAAACTCTCTGATTCCAGCTTCTTGAACCTGAACATTTTCTGATTTCTTTCCCTCCATTATGAAGGTAAACTGAACATCTTTGGACATGACAAGACATTTGAGGACGTCATGTCAGGCTTTGGTCAACACGTTTCACCATTTCCACAAATTTTATAGAGCAAATTAGGAATTATGGACAAAATAACAGTAACATAAGCCTGTATCTATTATCTAAGTGGTCCAAAACAACATCCCTGCCATAAATGTAGTCTATAATGTTCTGTTTTTGTCTTCATTTTCATGAAATGTGTAAAAATTATATTATATTATTATCTTATGTTGTGTAATGACTCTAAAGTTAACCCTGAATGGTAGAGGTTATGTTTTATTGATGTATATCATATTGAGAGGTGCCTTTAAACTCTTCTTCTGACCTATTTACAGACATATCGGAGGGCGAACATCCTCCTCTGTTGTGTCAGAACGAGGAGGTTTTAGCTCACATGAAATGCAAACTGTATCATTGATCCTCTTTACACTGACTGACCACAACCTCCTCATCACTGTCATGTCACTCATCATCTCTGCAGCCTCTCGGATGCTGCGAGTGTATTTTTGTCTCCACCTGGTGTTCTGGTTGCTGCAAACGTTGAGACCACGCTGACGGCAGCAGCTTCCTGTGCAGAGCAACAAAAATCACCCCAAAAAACAGAGAGCAGGAGGTTCATTATCCTAAAAATCAGTTTTTATTGCAGTTAAAACTCAAAACTCACTGAAATACCTCCAGAGACAGAATGATAGAGATACTGCGAAACAAAGAAACAGCCGGAGAACCAGAAGAAACTGCGTGTCGTGGCAGCCATGTCCTGAAAACTCAGTTCCACAGGATGACGACATAAAAGAATTACACTTGTATATTATTATTATTATTATTATTGAATTATTATTGAAGTCACACACACACAGTCATACAAAGCAAACAGTTTTCTTTATGGCTTCTGTTCCGACCTTTAACACTGTCTGATGGTTGAACATCACAGTTTCTCGTAGCTCTATTATAAAATGACTTATTGCAGCTTCTCCTCATCGTTATCGACACGTCACCGATACACCGTTCAGCCGTCACGTGGCGATAAACCGCTTTCACTCAGCAGCAAACGACTCGTCTCGGAGAGGAAACGGTCTCTAAAATCACACGTGAACATGTTTAAAATCAAGACGTTATAATGTGAAGTCGTGTTTTGGCAGCAGAGCTACGACAGGAAACAGAGTCGGGGGGGGGGACATGTATGAGATCGGAGCTGACGTCACCCTCACTGCTGATAAAATCACACGTAGCGTATATGGATTCAACACAACATCGACGACATCCCCCTCTTCGTCTTCGTCGCCTTTCGCTTAACGCACGGCGAGAAAAACAACACGGACAGAATACAGAGTTATAACCGAGCAGCACTCTTAGCCACAGGATGAGTTTTTGCTTTTTATAGATTCTCTTTTGTTTTGTTTTTTTTCTACGAGGACACCACTTGACATATCACGTCGGCATAACAACACGAAATCCACCAGCACAAAACGGCACCACTGAGACTCGGGGGACGGGGGAAGGGGAAGGGTCAACACGATGGAGGACGGGTCGAAGGTCACGTGACGGTCGACGACACCACGAGCCGATGAGAAACGGAGCGAAGAACGACCTCGACATCTACATCTTATACAACATAAATATCTGTATGTGGATTAATACTCACACCGCAGCTACACGCCATTTCCTCTATATCGACGTCTAACGCATTTACATTTCTCTCATCTAAGCAGCTTTTTTTGTTTGGTTTCGACGTCTAGATGCAGCACAAACACACATCGCGCCTCGGCGGCTGATGTTGACGCTAGGTTTTCGGTTCGGGAGCGCGGTTATTGTACACAATGCAGCAAAAAATCTCCTGGCTTGCTCGCCAAAAAATGGTTTGTTGCTTTTTAATAAAAGTCGACGTCGGAGAACAAACAAACAAACAGGAAGGCCCGTCTTTGCGAGAAGTGGCTTGCAGATGTTGGAGAAGACAACCTTGTACGGACGTCCAAGGCACACCGAAGTACAGAAAGAGCAAAAAAATAAGTGGTTTTTCGAATGATATGTCTCGGATAAGGATTAAAACTGAGCTCTCGGGGAGCTTTAATCGGGGCCAACATCAGTGAGCGACTCACGACAAAAATCCGCCTCATTTGTTTCTCTGGACGAAGATAGAATTTGTGCTTTTGTACCCCACCGATAACCACATTTCCCAAATTCAACATGGCCTCCTCCTTCACACGAGCGTGTTTTCACTCAGCAGCTGATGTCAGCGATCCTCATCGGTGAGATCATCCGCCGTGTGTTTTGGGAGCAGTGAAAACCCGCACACGCAACACATTCGCACACCTGAGACCTCCGCTGCAGATCGTATCGCGTCATCACGTGAGGTACAGAGGGGGAGAGAGAGGGGAGAGGGGGGAGGTCAGGGGATGAAGGATTTAATAGGCGAGCGATTCTCAGAGGAGGAGTTGCTCTACAGGCAGAAATAATCTCACGAGGAGCCAGAGAACCGCAGTCTTCCAGAGCTTCAGTAAAAATATGAATGACATTCATGATTTTTAGGATACGTGAAGGTTAACAGGAAAGCTCAGTCTAGGTGACACTACGGCTACAGTTCTTCCTCCTCCCACCTCACCCCCCTCCGAGTTCTCGTAAAATCAGCTTCCTCGTCTTCACTTGCGTTTCTGTGGGGCCTCTGTCTAACTCAGCGCAGCTAGAAAAACTGTTATTATGTGGCTCTGCCAGCTGACGTTCCCAGCGAGCAATAAGAATATTTCTACCTCCAGAGCAGCTCTGCCTTTGAAAAATATTTGTACAAGTAAAACTCTTAATCTTCTGGGACTTGAGAGCCGGACGGATCACATGAGGCTGCAGTTCTCCGTCTGCTTTTTGAGGTCTTCCAGCGTGGCCTGGGCCTTGTCTTTCAGCTGGTCCATGTCCACGTTCTGGATGTTGGACAGCTGGCCCAGCACCGACTGCTTGTGCGTCTCCTCCTGGTTGTCCTCGGCGATCATCTTGGCGAGCTCCGTGGGCAACACCACGTCATCGCCCGCCTGCTGGATCTGGGTCTCGTCCAGCTCGTTCTGCGGTGGACAGACACAAGGACAGAAGGTTTAGAAAACACAGAAGCAGTGATGTTGTTGTTGGAGACACACGACATGCAGCGTCTCTACAGAAGCTGACTTTACCTTTGGTAGTCTGTACTTGTCCCGGAAGTGACTTCTAACTGTGGCTCTCTCAGCTTTCTTCTGGGCGAAGTTGGCTTCTCGTTCTTGTCTGCAAGAAAAGGAGGAACATTTTTAGTTTTTTAGGCAGATTTTTCCCTGTGCACCTGCTCCTCACACACATGCAATCTAAAAACGAGGATCCATTCGCCTTTATGTTGAATCTCTTCTTTAAGAGAATCATATTTGGATCTATAGGAGGCCTCGTCTCCTCTGAACACTGACTACACAGTGTTGAGCAGCCAGCAGAAGGTGGTGGAGCAGCAGCAGCGCTGACACTTGGGGGAAAGAAAGCAGGAAGCAGGACGTTGTGCTTGTGTTTAGGAGCCCCAGATGCAGCATCCTGTCAGTCCGAGCACGCCTGTGAGGGATTCCAGTCCTCTTGGGATGGAGGTAACCTACTAACTGCAGGCTCACTGTCAACCCACCGTGCACACACTGGATTTACCTCTTTGCCTTCCTGTCGGTGTGACTTTTAGTGTGTTTGCATCTTTTTTAAATGCAGAAAACCCCTCAAAAGAGCTTCACAACTGTCTCTGAAACCATCTTAGAAATGAAAGATGATGATTGCCTGGAGTGTGACCGGCGTACGAGAGAGGGTGAGGCGATCTGTCTGCTCCATCAGCCGGGTGACATTTGTCTCCGAGCGCTCGCTCGGCCCACAGTGTGCGCTGCCTCCAGCAGAGGGCAGACGCTCGGCTGCCGGCGGCGCTCGCTCCACTCAATGTCACCGGAGTATTTATGGCTTCAGTGTGGCTCTCGATTGTCGCTCTTAAAATTTGCTAAATCTGCTCGAACGCCTCCGGGACGACGACTTAACGACGTGACATAGTGCTGAACAAACTTGCCCGCGTGGCCCGAAGCCAAGCATAACATGAATACAGTGAGGGGTTTTATCGGAGTCAGTGAAATACAGTAGGTGCTTATAACAAAGTCATGGATGATATTCCTCAGAGCTGCGCTGGCAGAGGTTGCACTGTACGCCGAGAAGGATCAGATCAGCAGCGTGATCTGAAGGCGGGGATGGGGGTTGAGGGGGGTGGAGGGGGGTGAAGCTGCAGGACTACAGGCATGGTTTGCAAAGTGTTTGTACCCAATGTGTCAGAGGAAGGTCGTTTGAATCTGGAGACGCAGCGTCCGTGGTGCTGTCCGTGTGAGCCTCAGCTCACTTTGTATTAGCATGAACAGGCCAAACACCAAATGGCACATCGGCCCGTGCGGCGCTCACTCTCAGCCAATGAGTCGAGCGTTGTGTCTTCTCCTCTCAAGGGCATCAGATGACCGGGGTTGTCACTGTGGACCCGGACGCTCAGGGTGATAAAATGTCTACATGTGACATGTCATTGAGAGCGACCCAACCCAACCCCCCTCCCCCCTCCTTCTCCAACCTTATTCTGCTTTAATCTGAGCGCTACGAGCTTCTCGGTGATCTATGCTCATGTTTAGCACCTCCTGACTAATAATTCACTTCCACTGAAGGTCACATTATGACGGCAGAGCGTTCAGCATCTCGCCGAGCCTCCTGTGGAGCTCAGTGGGCTGAGCTGAGTGTTAAGGACTTCACTTCCCACTCGTGCTTAAAAAATGTCTGCACATGGTTCTGTGACGGACTTTGGATCGTACGCACACAGAAATACATGATCAGACTCCTCAATCTGATCTGTCTGAATTCTCTCCTCCACATTATAAATCATGGTGACTTATTCTGTGACCTGAGAGGTGAACATCTGATAGGAGACGTGGAGTCCGGCTCTGAGGGAAGCGTCACACTAATCACTGTCCGCTGGGTGAACTCTGGGCACCAAATGACCTTGTTGTTTACCTTAAACTGTCCTCCAGTGGCTCAGGAGATAAATATGTAAATGATGGAAAAATGAACAACTGAATAATTCAGTTTTGCATGTGAGACACAGATTGAATGATTGAAGCAAACATAACAAAAGAATAAAGACGCACATCAGCTGTAAAAAAGCCCACAAAAAGTGAAAAATCAGAGATTGTTATAGCGACCACGCCAAACTACGTTCAATTTTTCCACATTTTTAGGCTGTAGCACATTTCTAATACTGTAAATTAATCGCAACCATCTTGAGTAGTAACTTATGATTGCATGATGCAATTCGGCTAAGTAAGTAAAGCCTTAAATTAATTCGTATTAGTTCATACTGTTGGTTGGTTGCCACACAGTCTGATTCATTATTCGGCCGCACGCACAGTAATAGGAACATGTGTCGCCCCAGGCACGAATCCCTGTAGACATTTCCGTGGAAGAATGGTTCCAGGAATCCCAAATTAAAAAAAAAAAAAAGAAAAACAGAGCTACACAATTTGCCGAAGCTAAGAGACAGAGAGCTCCCTGGGCGAGAGGAGCAGCTGTGTGCAGAGCGCTCATGTTACGGCACTGATGCGTAAAAAAGCGCACGGCGCACTGGGAGCGCTCCGCTATTTACACACAGAGACAAACGCGCTGTTTAAACATGCCACGTCTCCTCTGCTTCTCTGAAAACACACTGTAGGGTTTTTCTTTTTCATCACAACTTCAACACTCACAAGCTTCAATCATTCTCCTTACTTTTCCTCCTCTAACTGTTGCTGATACTGTTCAAATTCCTCTTGAGTCATCCCCGACGCGGCGGCGTCTGATTTCTCCCCTTCGGGTTTCTCCTCCGTCAGTCCGCCTGTCAGGTTCTTCAGCTGTCCTCCCACCATGTGTTTCACCATGAAAGCCATGGCTGCGCCTCGGAGAGTCCTCTGTGTGATCGGCGGAGAGGAAGAAAGAAAAGTTGAAGGGGCTTGACGCGCTCTTGGATGGAGCGGTGACGCTGGATAAATATCCGTCAAACGCCGCTCGGGAGTGTCGGGAGCTTACAAAGTCTCGGTGGGAGCAGTCAAACCGGGGGGGAAAAATAGAAAGAGAGAGAATTATTCCAACGGCGCGTCGGAAGCTGACAGTTTCAGCACCACTGGCCCTGGACAGCTCCGCGCCGCGAAGGATGGAGAGGAGTTGCTCAGTTATGAGTCAACAAGTTTGGCGCTGAACTCTACCAATCCTGTGACTCCGTCCGCAGCCACCACTCCCTCCACCCAATCCCTCCACCCAATCCCAGGCACCGCCGGACTCGGGGTGTGCGCGCGTCAGGCAGTCGTGGGGGCCGCTCCCGTCTGATTTCAAACTCGCGATGGAGCCGCGCGCGGGGCGGGCGTGCAGCAGCGCTCCGGGAGGGACAAACAACAACACGTGACGCGCCTCCCGTCGTCCCCCCGGCTGTTTTGGTGCCTCTCTCTGACTCTGTCCGGGGTCATCCGCGCCGCTGGATTCCTCACACGCAGTTTGTCAACACACAAAGAGTTTTCCTAATTGCAAATTAGTCGAATGGTTGTCTGTTAAACCGGCGGCGCGGGCTCGCTTTGTTGGCCTAATCACTCAGAAAAACGATGATGCTCGAGTCTGACGCTGATCCGAAGGAAGAGGAGACGCTCATCCTCCACGTGCATTTAATGCCCTTGTAAATATCCCTGGCTCCTCGCAGCCTAAATTTAGAAATTTTGTCTCCAGTTGCATCACTGTGTAGTGACTCATGTGTCTGTAGTGAGTTTGTAGCATCAGCTCTAATGCTTATTAGGCCTCCTATAGGATTTGTGTGTGTGATGGAGGAGGAGGAGGGTGAGCAGTTCAACTCTCATCACCAGAGAAGATGATTTATTAAAAAAGGGCTGGCTGCATCTTGTTGACACCGTGTGACGCGGATGTTCAGCTGGAAAGACTCACTTCTAAAAATATGACCTGTGTGTGTGTCTGTGTGTGTGTGAGGAATATTTTAAATCTCTCTGTCTCTGTGTGAGATTCTTGACATCCAAAAATGTGAAACGGAAACTTTGATTACGAGTCAACAACTCCAGCAGTCTGACACCGAGCCTGGCCTACTTTCCCGGTCCCTGTGGATCAGCAAGCGACGGAGCTCGTCTCAGTGTCTCTTCTGTCACAGGCTTAGCAGAGGCCCTGTTCGCCCCGTATACCTGGCTCGCTTTTTTTAAAATCTCTCCCCCAACTTCAAAGCTGCCACCGGGTGAATGGAATCGAAACGTATCGCGCGGTGAATGAGATCAAACCTGTAATCTCTGTGAAATTTAATAAAAAAGAGAAGAATTTGCCTAACCAGCGTGTTTCGACATGAAATTATATCTTTCTGGCTTCTGGTGCTCACGCCCACGCGCTCTTGTTCCCAGCCCGGGTCTCACTCACCTTTTTTTTTTCCTTCTGGATTATGGCTGAGCTCTGACTACAGGTGCTCCAGCAGGTGCACAGAGGGAGGTTATAATCCAAGATGATGTAAATCTCACACACACACACACGCAGGCTTAATGGTGAAATTTCAGGGGAGAAGGAGCGCAGCCTTCGCATGATGACATGTTCTGACAGCTGAGCCTCACGGAGACAATCATGGCGGGCGAGAGAGGCGACAGCAGACACCTTGTGAGCTTTTAACAGAGGTGTTCTTCAAAGGTACGAGAGCTGTGTTCACCCTCTTCTTGTCCAGCCCAGCCACTAAGCAAAATGTTAGAGGTAACGCTCCTGCAAACCTCTGATATCTTCACATCTCGACATGTCGTGTACGTCAACATGGTGACATTTCTACAAAAGGTGTCACATCATGTTCACACTGCATGTTTCTGACCTGGCTTTCAGATGGAGACGTGGAGGAGGGTGGTGGCGGGTTTAGAGGCGAGAAGGCTGCCAAGCCAGTGACCACAGTTCGAGACTGCGATTCAACATCTGTAAACGTGACTTAAGTATATTTTTTAAGGAGACTCGGGACAATTTCCGTGTTTGTGGCAACAAAACAGACATTTTAAGCCAAAACACGATGTCTTTAAAACAGAAAATTGGACCTAAAGGCCCCCACACACCGGCTCCAACGTCGGACGTCTGAAGCGTTTGGAGAGAGTCAGACGAGTTCGGGAGCTGCTCTGTTCGGTGTGTTCAGCTGCGTCTGATCCGACTGAACATGCGAAGTCGGACGTCTGAGGTTGGACGCCGTCGGATACTCTGATTGGTTGTTAGCTAGCTGTTCAGTGACCATTCTGATTGGCGGTGTGCCAGCGAATCAGCGCGGCGTGTGGGAGGGGCGGCGGAAGTGACGATGGTAAACAAACCACATAAACAGAGACGGCACAGAGTCGTACGCTACTGTGTAGCCGGGGCGGTGTGTTTCAATGCAACTTTTCTACCGAACGGGTCAGACGGAGTGGTCGGATAAGGAAGTCGTCGGAGCCGGTGTGTGGGGCTTTAAAGAAGCATAAAGTTGCAAGATAAATAAATATTAAAGATGTCATATGAATTATTTTTGGGTTTTTGCCTTTCATTTATTGTGTCATGTCGCATTTTTGTGCAAGTTAAGGTCTGCAAAGTGAAAACGTCCACACCGAAAACTCCTGGTTTGGACTTGAGCCTTTACTCCCCTAACTTATGTGCATCATTATGTAACAGGCATTATATAAATATATATATTTATATATTTATTATCAAATATATATACAGCTGTACCGCAGCCGTGCTTTACCAGCCTCTAGCTGCGTTATTTTAGATCACACTACCTTGCTCAGCAAGACCCAGCCGACTCTGATGCCTCTGAGATGTCTCTCTCTGTAAACCTATTCTACTAGAGCCCCCAAATAAAAATAAATAAATAATAATTAGCATGATATGACCTCTTTAAGTTTCAACATTTCCATGGTTTGCAGGAATGAAGGAATGAACAGTCTTACAGTCACAATCAACTTTATTTTGAAACTTTTTTACCTGTTTGTGTGGAACCATGTCTGACATTTATACCTTGAGAACGTTAAAGCCATTACGTACACAGTTTCATAATTTCGTTCCACAAAATAATAACCAAAAATGTACGTTTGGAGCCTGAAATAAGACTCTTGTGGTTGTTGTCTCGCTGTTTGTGAAGCTTTCACTTCGACACCGTGTGCTCTTATTTAACAGTCAAATGCAGAGGGGAAAAAAAACAACATCACTCACAGCACCTGATTTAAAAATAGGCTCGCGTTAATGCTGCCTGGCTCCTGCTTGTGCCCCGTTAATTTTCCTGCCTACACAGCTTTGATTAATGTGTCACTGTACTGTGAACGTTAACAGTTACGCTCTTATGTTCGGCGTATATGATGCATAAGTGCACGCGAAGCCTCCACGCAGATGTTTACTGTAAACGTCACGCGCGGCTGCACGCGAACCTGTTTCCCCTTATAGCGTGAACATCTGCCGTCAGTGTTCACAGACTTGTTTTTTCCTGTCATTTAGATTCACATGTGCGTACAAGGTAGTCATCTTTTGCCCTTTGACTAAATATAAGAGGAGCGTTCGAGCCAAACTCAACGAAAGGTTACGGATTCTTGACATTCTGCGGTTGTTGTTCGGCAGGAGCGATCAGGGTGTGAGTCAACACGACCCAGAGCATCAACGCTGGCTCCCGCCCAGTCACACTTCCAGCCTGGTTACACTTGATCTTCTAGGATTAGGAGCCTGTGTGGGATTGGGGGGAGCGATGGGTTTATGTACACCATCGCAGACACTGGCTGATCCTCGGCAGCCGAGTGTTACACCTTTGTTTCTTTAGACACGAGATGACAAGGGATTAGACTCATCAAACAAAATGTAGCCCCGCAGCAAACAATGTGCACGTTCGGGGAGTTTTTTTACATTCACACAGGCGGAGATGATGCCATTAGCAAGTCACCAGGAGGCCTGTCTTTTGAGTGGCACCCCCCCTCATGAGCTGACAAAATATCACGCTAATCCCATTAGAAGTGGGAAGTGCTCTGTGTACTCGACGACGAAAATAGAACCCGTATCGAGACGGAATCGGAGGCCTGTTCGGGCAGGAAAGTGATTTACGGAGATGTATCTGTACCTGCGTCAGATCGTGACCGCAGATCGAACGGACAGGTGGGGTCACAGCGGCGTGGCGCCATATGGTGGGAAGCGAGTCGCCCCAGCGGTGGTGGTTTGATGCCCCGCAGGCCGTCCAGGAGGTGTTGAACCACACCGCGTGTCAGCATGGCAACTGTCCCCCCGGCTAACATCAGCTACGTCCACAAGAGCTGAATATTATGGAGACATTTAAAGATGCATTCAACTGGGTCGGAAACCTGGTTTGTGTAAATACGTTGGTTTGAAGAAACAACAGAAGATGTCAGTGTATTTTGTTGGAGAGATGTTGAAGTCAGCATGCTAACCAGCTAGCTCCAGTCTGCTCTATACCGCTAGAGGCACTAGTCTGATCGCCCCCATAGTTTCAGACTAGAGATGTGAAAGCGTTGAGTCCTTTTCACAGCGGGTGTAAATCACCTCTGTACTGTATCGCCTGTCTTAAAGGGACACTGTGGAATTATTTCTCCCATCTAGTGGTTAAATGTTATTCTGCATCCAAACGAATGCTGCTCTCTAGCGCCTCGCGTTTTCGAACGTGCGTTGCAACCTGTTGGAACTACGGCAGGCGGGATGTGTCAAGATTCAAGAAGCTGTGACAACAACGTGTCTTCAAACAGCACTTCATCAAGTTTAGTTTCGGGTGATGAGGTACGTTATTTCAAACAAACTTCAAACTGCAGCTGACGAGCGCGTCTGGCTAAGCTCCTCCTCCGTTCCACAGTCACGCTGGCTCTGAGTGAAAACGCCTTTAGCCTTATCTGTACCACGTAGAGCTTTTTGTCCCTCTCACCAGTTCATCGTTTTTTATAGAGCGGAAGGACATGGAAGCCTCCGTAGAGCTCGCCCGTCCTATGGAAATACAGAGAAGTGATTCTTCCCTCAGGAGGAGAAGTGAGATTGTTGGCAGAGATCATTTTACACCAATGAGGACTTATTTATGAATGAAGACGCTGATTTGAGGTAATAAATTACTTAAAACACGACACAGTGGACCCGTCTTGAGACTGTTATCTGTCAGTCTCAGAAGCTGTCTTCAGTCCCAGTTTGGTGTCAAGTTGTGTTCACTGGTTGCGCACGATGACTCCCTCGACATCTGAGGTCGACGGCTAACTGGGCTACTTGCTAACAGCAGGTAGTCGCCAAACGATAGCTACAGCAAATAGTAGCAAGTCCAGGTAGTAGGCGGTCATGCTGCTCTATAGTTTGGCATCAATCTACATCCATCAATGTTTTATCTCTTTGCAAGTTTTATTAAACACCTTTTGTTTTTTCTTACTGCTGCTGCTGCTGACATTAATACAGTATTTTCTTGAAACATGTGTTCAGCAGATACAAGTCCACTCTGATGAGTCGACACATCCCTTTCAGTGCTTCGACATCCTCGTTATTCCTCAACACATGGCACAAAAAATCGTTGCAGAAAGTTTTTCCTTTTCCTCTCGTGTTAATGACTTTACCTCATACTTTGTGATTTCCTTTCTGATTCAACGGTTACACTTCCACAGAGGGTCGGTGGCCTCTTTCAACACAGGAAAAAATACATTTCTACAAAAAAAAAAAAAAGATAGCTGGAAACAAGAACCCATGATGGGATTCAAACTTCACATTGGCCCGTTTGAACGTGTGAGAGGAAGCTGCTAAGAGACACAGCCGGTGACAGAATTCACAGCAGACAAATGTGCAAATCAAAAGTGAGAAATATGAAACACAAATGTTCAGAGAATTGGCTGAAAGAGGTTGTGAAATCGAGTGTTAACAGAGGAAAAAAAAGGCCCCAAAATGGTCCGAAACATTGGAGAGCAGCTGCCTCCGGAATTGCAATAACACGTTCGCCGGTCTGGGACGGCACAAAGACAAGCCATCGCTGAGATAAATGGAACGTCTAAACTGTTGATGAGTGAGACCATGAACCCACATGGATGTCGGGGAGGTAGCAGACGGGGATCGATCAGATCGTGGACGACCATTTCCACATATTTTCTGTACTTAAGGGCCCCCACACACCGGCTCCGACGTCGGACGTCTGAAGCGTTAGGAGAGAGTCGGACGAGTTCTGTTCGGTGTGTTCAGCGTTGTCGGAGCCGCGTGGAAGCGCGAGGACGGTGTCTGATCCGACTGAACATGCAAAGTCGGCCGCCGTCGGATGAAGGTTAACAGCCACAAGTGATGCTAGCTCGGTCACCCTCAAGATGTCGGCTCACGCTAAGAAAAGAAAAGTTGATAATGAATGCCGTGTTTTCAACAAGAAATGGACTGCAAATTACTTCTTTACAGAAGTTAAGGGTAAAGCAATGTGCTTAATCTGTGGTACACAGGTCGCTGTGTTTAAAGATTACAATTTGAATCGCCACTACACGACCAAACATGAGGACAAATACAAAAATCTGACTGATGAAGAGCGTGCAAGGGAGTCTGATGCATTGCTAGCAAAACTACAAACCCAACAAGGACTTTTCACCAAACTCCATACCCCCAGAGAGGCAGCCGTCAGGACAAGCTATGTCATTTCTCACAAAATCGCCAGAAAAAGTAAGCCGTTTTCTGACGGAGAGTTTATTAAGGAGTGTTTATTGGACTCATCTGCGCTGATATGCCCAGAGAAAAAGGGCGCATTTGAGAGCGTTTCACTCTCCCGACGCACTGTAACGAGGCGGGTTGAAGACATTGCGGGAAACTTGGAGCTTCAGCTGAAGAACAGAGCGGCCGACTTTGACTGTTTTTCTCTGGCGTTGGATGAGAGCTGCGATATACGTGACACCGCCCAGATGCTCATCTTCTTACGTGGGATAACTGCGGACTTTCAAATCACGGAGGAGTTGGCAGCCATGCAGTCGATGAAAGGGACAACGACCGGTAATGACTTGTTCAGAGAGGTAAAGTCATGTTTGGACGTGTTAGGACTGAAATGGGACAAGCTTGCAGGTGTGACAACAGATGGTTCTCCAAATCTAACTGGGAAAAATGTTGGACTTTTAAAGAGAATGCAGGATAAAGTGACAGAAATTAACATTTTTGCATTGTATCATACATCAGGAAGTGCTGTGTAAGACAGTGTTAAAAATGAAACATGTTGTTGATGTTGTAACTAAAACAGTTAACTTCATCCGAGCGAGAGCATTAAATCACAGGCAGTTTGTTGCCTTTTTGGAGGAAAATGACATTGAACATGGTGACATAAGTTATCACTGCACTGTTAGGTGGCTCAGCCTTGGCAAGGTACTGAAAAGTTTCTGGGTTCTGAGAGACCAGATTCAGGATTTCTGTGTTGAGAAAGGTCATGACATCCCAGAACTTTCAGATAAAGACTGGGTGGCAGACCTCGGATTTACAGATATTTCTTATTATTATCAGCACCAGCTATTCAAAATATTTAATTTAGAGCATTTACAATGAAAGAAAGTTGGCGGCCCTCTGACACAATTCAGGTTTCTCATGTGGCCCCTGGTAAAAATTAATTGCCCACCCCTGCTCTGATTGGTTGTTAGCCAGCTGTTCAGTGACCATTCTGATTGGCGGTGTGCCAGCGAATCAGCGCGGCGTGTGGGAGGGGCGGCGGAAGTGACGATGATAAACAAACCACATAAACAGAGACGGCACAGAGATACAAACAACACTTCACCGTTCGTTATTTTGGGGATAAACCAGCGTATGTTTGGAAGCCATGGCTGTGTGGACCGAGGACTTTGAGGAGCAGCTGGCTGCCCTGGTGGAAGAGAGACCACCGTAATACGACATCACGCAAGTAATGCCGAGCTAACACTGTGTGTGCTTTGTTCTGATAAGCTACGGTCCGCACTCCGTTCTGTCATTTCCTGTTTTTATGTTTTGGGTGACTGGCACGAGACTAGCGCCACCCGATGTTTAGGAGGCTTATTGCATTCGCGCATGCGCAGAACGTATACGCTGCTGTGTAGCCGGGGCGGTGTGTTTCAATGTGACTTTTCTACCTAACGGATCCGACGGAGTGGTCGGATAAGGAAGTCGTGGGAGCCGGTGTGTGGGGGCCCTTAGGTGTGGGGCTGTTTAATGGTTTGGACTCGGCTCCTCAGTCGATGTGATGTAATCCTTTATGTTTATCATGCTGTGATGATTTAGACGATAGCGTGCTTCCAAATCCTTCCTGTTTCGACAAAGTGAGTGTAATAAAGAGATGATTTCACCGGTTTGGTGTCGAAGAACGTAAATGGAACAGACCAGTCGCCAGGATCAAATGTTGGCAGTGAACATCTCAGCAAACCACCGATACGAAACGTTTCATATCACATTTACATGACATGATTATGACCTGACTGTCATATCGGGAGGTGGAGGCGACAAGACTGGCAAGCCCCAAAGTCCAGTTTGTTTGAGTACTCTTTGGGTACTCTTTCTCTTGGCCCTGGCATGGTTGGAAGAGGTGCAGTCACTCATGCACGAGCACAAGCAACGTGGATTTGAGGTATAATGATGCGTATTACTTCGCCTTGCACAATCTAGAAATCCAGGCTGAGAGGCCGTCTAAGATCTGTTACGTTTCTCCCCAAAACAAAAGCACAAACTGAGGTCGCAATGGGGAAACTAACAAGAAAACACTGGTGAAAGGGGTCTTTGGGGTCTACAAGGCGATGGAGAAAACTCGCAACGCCCACTAAATCTATCAAAAGGATAGAGGAACAAAAACAAAGGACCCAAAAACCAAAAGTAAAGAGTCACTGGGAGGAGGGATTTTCTGTCTAGGAAAATAAACCTTGTCACAAAAAAATGAACCCCAACACACACACAACACACAACCAAGAGCGCAAACTGATGGTGTTTACCCTCCGGTGTCACTCTCACAACTGAGCTGCTGGACCCAGCCAGCTTTTCTAACCCAGGCAGGCTGATCGGCTGCAGCTGTGCAACGAGTGCAGGTGCACTCGATCAAGGTGGATCAGATCAGGCAGGGGTGGAGTCTAACCTACCTCCACCCATAACAGATCAAAACAACAAAGAATAAGCTACAAAAAAGTCAGTGTCACAATCTGTGTGTTGTCCGACCGCGCTACGACGTGATGACACATGTACAGCAGGTTATCGTGCTCAGGCCTGGTTGTGATGTGAGTGCAGGCCAGCGGGGGGCTGGGGAGGACGGACAGAAGTGTGAGTGCGCCCTTAGACTGTAATTCAACATTTGAAAGCGTGACACCACTGGGTTTTTTTAAAGCTCGGGTCTACGATGTTGTTCAGAAACACATTTTGTTATACTGGGTGAAATGGTCCTTCTGTCCTGAGAGTAGTCAATACATTATGTATTCAGAAAAAGGAGCGAAAATAATCAGACCTCTGTAGCAGCTGCATGACTGAGAAAAAGCTGATCAATCAGTGCTATCCGGCCTGAAGAGCACGGATTGGTCAGATGCCTTCTTGTCCCGCACTCCTCCGCGCGTGCACACGTCCGGTTTCACTGATGCCGGAAGTATTCAGCACACTCCTCTGCAGGAATACGGAGTTCATTTGGTTACAATGGCAGAGAAAATGCAGCCACCGTTACTTCTACCAACTCACCCCGCTAAAAAGGCAAGGAAAAGAAAGGCTGAGGCAGAAAATGGTGCAACGAAAAAGGCTCTGGATAAAGTAAGAAGTGTCAACATCGGTGCTGCGTTTGAGCGGTGAAGACAACTGGGGCGTGCAGTTTGTGGGGGCGTGGCTTTGGACGGAGCGCTGACGGGATGGTGGAACTTATGCCCCGTTTACACGAAGGGAAAACGCAGATATTTCCATGCGGTTTGGCCTCTCATTTACACGAAAACCCCGTTTTTATCACAGAAAACGATTATTTCTAAAAACTCCGGGCAAAGTGGAGAATTTGGAAAACTCCGGTTATGTGTTGTCGTGTCAGCTGGGAGAAACGGGGTTTCACTCTAGGCTATGCGCCAGAAAATGCTTGACGTCATGTGAGCGTTGTTTTGAAAGGAACAGGAAGTCGCTCGTGTTATTCGTTGTTGTTGATTCTGAGGATTCTGATTGGCTTGCATGGCTTTATCCTTCTCCCTACACTGCCGCCCAGAGGTTTGGCAGAGTTATAATGGCGCTCGACGGCGTATTTATGCAGGTTGATGTAAATGACAACTTTTTTGAAAACGAAGGGGGGAAATATTCGTTTCTCTAAAAACCCTGCTACATATAAACGTGGCCTTAGAGGAGATGTCACTTTGAAATCTTGCTAGCTCTCCAGGATTGTAGACCCGAGCTTTAAGGAGACCTCGGGACAATTTTAAGGTTTGGGGCGACAAAAAACAAATATTGTTGACGGGAAGTCGGGACGTCTCCAGCATCTGTGGTCTGCAGGAACAACATCTATTCTGATGATTGAGTTGGAAAAATGTGTGCAATGTTTGGTCGTCCATATACTTTTGGTCATGTGGTGTATTTTACCACAAAATCTTGATTATTTGTGCCCTTTGTCCCTCCTGCTCATTCATTTTACTTACCCACAATCCTCTAGTTCCATGTCCTGCTGCAACCTGCAGTTATAATTCTCTCACATCTCATTTACAGAGTCTCTGAGTCTCTGTACATGGTCTAACAAGTGTTGTTTAAATCACATCCTGTGCATTAAGACTGCTGCCAACCTACTGAAAAAACCTCTTTAAAGAAACCAGCCAACATCAAATGCAGCTCCTATCTCCACGTGTGCGCGGACTCGTATTAATATTAGCATGCTCCACTTCGGTGCATTCAAATGCATGAACTTGTATTAGTGTAAGTAGCTCTGGTGGGTTTAAACCTTTCTAAGCATCGCAGCTTTATTGCCACGCTTGCACCCGCCGGGCTACAAAGTGGGCTAAGTCGCTGCACAGCGAGACAGTCGGCGATATCATCTGTGTGCTGGACGTCAGGCGATAGAAGAAGAAGAAAAAAAAAAGGAGGAGGGGATTTTTTTATCCACATTTAATTAAGTGGTTAAAATGACCCCAGCAGAAGAATTACAAGCAACTGGTAGCAGGCAGAGGAAAAAAGTTGTCATGTTACGAGAGACGTTTTCAGGAGGCAGAAGATGGCGAGCAGAGAAGGTCACGGGTCACGTTTGAGTCCACGTCACGAGCGTACGGCTGACTGCTGAACCAGCTCAGGCGCTTTAACGTCTCTGCTTATTTAGCTTTCCTTCCCCCTCATCCTTCCTTTACACCTCTCCCTCACACATTCCCTGCGTTTCCCCTCTCCTAACCTTTCCTTCTTATCCTCCCTCCCTCTCTCAAATCCCTACCATCCTCCCTAGCTCTCTCTCTCTCCTCCCTTCCTTCCTTCCTTCCATCCCTCCCCCGTCCTTCCCCGCCTGATTTAGACCTCTTGCCTGAGAGGAACATCAGAGCACAATGGGTTAGTGCCGGCTGAGCTTAAATGGAATGAGAAAACCGGAAAATTCTCTTTCATGAATAGATGCAAACAATCGGCAGTGTGAGGGTGAACCGGGCGACGGAGAGGAGGGCGAGATAAAGCAGGCTCGGGAAGTGAGACGAGGGAGGAGAGAGATGGATGCTGAGACGGGGTGAAGGTCAGTGGAGAGAGAGGGCGTGGCTGGAATCATGAATATGTTCTGACGAATTGTTTTCCTGTGGCTTAATAATATACTGTAGATAATCCAACGCTTGTGTATGTGGAGTGAAGGTCCTCAAATTTAAAATGCTTTCATTAACCCTCAGCTTTGAGTTTAAAATTGAGCTTTACGAGGGTTTTATAAGGTCAGAGGAACCAAACTCTTCTTAATTTCCTTCCCCGTTTTCAGTTTATTGGTATGTTGGCCCACATGAATGATGGCTGCTTGTTAGCAGTGTTTAGAAAGGTGTTCAATATGTGAGAGATGTTCTGCTTTGGCTAAGTTTGATAAAATGGGTCGTTAGTTTTCAGGTTGATGAAAAGTAAAAGACCTGAAAACACACAATTGAATCAGAAGCTGACTAGCTAATGTTAGCTACAGGTAGCAAACTTAAAGGGATATTCCGGTGTAAGTTTAATCCATGGTCTAACACATCGTGACACTGAGTAAGCTCCTCCTGAGAGGTCAAGTTAGCTGACCGCTAGCTTAGCTAGTTTTAGCAACCTCAGAAAGACCGCACGATAACAACACACTGCAGCTTATGGCTCCAACTAGAAACCGCCATCAAAAAGCCACAATTAATGGTGAGAACAGCAGCAAACTTCAGCAACAGTACATGTACAGTCCCAGCACACAGTACGAAGCATCAAACATCTGCTAGCTTTGCTGGATTTGTATTAAAACACAGCACAGCTCACCTCTCCTCCAGCAGCCTGCCTGTGTGGAAGCCTGACGAGTCGATTAGCCGAGTGCAGTAGACTTCTGCAGCTCAAGGATGAAAATGTCTGATTATTACTCCATGGAATGCTCAGTTCTTATTATCGAGAGCTGACAGGGAAAAGAACAGAAGTAATGGAGTAATAATCATACATTTTCATCCTTGAGCTGCGGAAATCTACTGCACTCGGTAATCGACTGTCAGGGCTTCCCCACACAGGCAGGCTGCTGGAGGAGAGGTGAGTTGTGCTGTGTTTTAATACAAATCCAGCAAAGCTAGCAGATGTTTGATGCTTCGTACTGTGTGCTGGGACTGTACATGTACTGTTGCTGAAGTTTGGTGCTAGTTCTCACCATTAATTGTGGCTTTTTGATGGCAGTTTACTAGTTGGAGACATAAGCTGCAGTGTATTGTTATCAGTGTGTCTTTCTGAGGTTGCTGAAAACTAGCTAAGACTTGCAAGTACAGCTAACTTGACCTCTCAAAGGGAAGTCTTACTCAGTGTCAAGGTGTGTTACACCATGGATTAAACTTACACCGGAATATCCCTTTAAGTAGAGATCGCTTTTACCTTTTAGGTAACTTTGAATGAACGACCTTATAATATAATGCAACTCTCAGTGTAGACTCTATACATATCTCCCATGATGCAGCATGCCACATCTTCTCTATACAGCTTGTCATCTTGTCGTGACCCTGAGGTCTGCCTGAAGCCTCATACTCCATCTGTTTCTTGTGTGTTAAGAGTCTCTCTCTCTCTCTCATACACACACACACACACACACACACACACCGACACACTGAGAAACAGTCACACACACACACACACACAAGTCTCAAAACATCTCCTGGCATCTATCTACGGCAGCTACGATGGGCGTGTTGGTGTTCAGAGGAAGCTGCTCGTCTTCATCTGCTGTCAACACACACACACACACACACACACACACACACACACTTCTCCATCTCCCCACATGCGCAGCCATGCCAGCATCATGCATCCTCTTCTCCCCGTTACGTAACTCCCCTCCCCCGTCAGCACAATGAGAAGTTATGACAGAAGTTATAACCCCGAGTCTGTAACACGCTCGTCTCCCTCGTCTGTCCTGCAAACACACACACACACACACACACACACACACACACACACACACACATGCTGTCACTGAAGCGATGACGTTTCCCAGCGCAGAGTCACATGCGGTTGAGTCACGGCAGAGCTCAGCTTGTTTTACATTCAAATAAACACGGCCTCGGTGTGTTTACACTGCGAGCGCCGACTCCCACAGTCTGACCTCAGAAAACCTGCACTCCTCACCCCGGCCCGCTCCCCCGAAAACGGCCGAATTCTAGGATTCAAAGCGAACAAGAGGGCAGAAGTGCAGGAAAAAGAAGAACGGGGGCGATTCTCTGGGCTTTTAAGACCCTGACGGCGAAGACGCGGCGCGCAGCTCTGTCTGCCACACTGACCCAACTCCCGCCAAAATATCCTCGCCGACCATGCGTGTGCGTCTTTGTTTGCCTCCGCGTGCAGCCCCTCCGTCTGTGCGTTCACTGGAAGTTCACGAGCGCCGATGTTTACACGGTCCCAGCGGACGCAGCCAATCTGAGCACAGCTGAACCGCCGCGAAACGCGAGGCCTCGCCGAGTCGGGACGTATCAGAGCGGGGGGGCGTTCGCATGTGCTAAAAATAGGCGTCCGACATTTGTTTCCACTCATGCGAACGGTGCTTCATGAGCTTCATTAGCAGCGGCGATGCAAATTGGGTGTTTTAACGCTAATTCGTTCTGGTCTGTAGCATGTAAACTGTTAGAGTCTGTCGACGCGGAGCAGCTCGACGCTCGCTTCCACTCCACGAACTAGCACATTTATCAGATTCATCTATTCTGTGTTTTTCCGCCTGCTTAATGTTTGACATATCTTTTTGCCTCCTCTGTCAACAGACAGCGAAATGTCAACATCCTGACATATGCTGTAACCAAGAGCATCCTCTCCCTCCCTCCCTCCCTCGCTCGCTCGCTGGAACACACGCGCAGCTGACTTCCTCTGCAGCTCAGGACGAACTCCTCTAAGCTCGCCGTGCCCGATGACCTCGTCTGATCTCAGCCCTCACACATCACTGCCTCCGAATCCCAGTTATCCTTAGAGGCCTCATATCTGTAAACACCAAACACACACACACACACACACACACACAGTGATTTAGCGAGAGGCTGTGCTGTTCCCCATGTGAGGAGGCGAGTGTGAGTCAGTGTGTGTCCGTGTGCACGTGCAGCAGGGCGGGCTGAGGGCTGAGGTGGGGCCAGGCGCCCTCATCCTGTCACTTCCTGTGTTCCTCTCGTCCGCTCAGGTTCTGGGACGGCTCGGTACATAAAACATCACACGACGCACACGTATCGGCTTCTTCCTCGCCTTCGATCTCCAGGAAGGACATTCAGACGCGCCACAACAGCAGAGGTACAAGGAAAGTGACAGCACAGCGGGGCGTATTTCTAATTAGCGCCGTGACGGACGACCAGGATACACCTGTACGACCCCGATGGCACAGCAGGAATTTCGAGTGAATTTCCCCAATTTGTCTCCAGTGCAGGTGCAGCAGTTTTGTTGAGATTCTGAGTGAGATTCCTGCAGCCGCACGTTACAATTAACATGAATTTGTTTTGCTTGACGTGTCGAACAAAAATGCAATTACTCAGTAGAAAGTAGTTTTCAGTTACCAGCTGGGTGAAGCCGACAACTGTCCCGGGAAGCCCCGAAGGCTCCAGGTTGTCAGAGTAACAATTACTTTGTTGTAAATTGGATTTTCTTTTTCACACACACACAAAAAAACAAAAACCTAATTGAAAAGGGATTTAAGGCCGTTTCTGCAGTTTTGCATCATCGGATGTGTCGCCAGGATAAAATGTGAACAATTCGGCAAAACCACAAATATATTTACATCACAGTTCTACAAAACGTGTCATGTCACGTTCACGTTACATGTTCAAGACTTGACTTTCATATCTGCAGGTTTTAAACGTGACCTTGGGACAATTTCCAGCCGTGTTTGTGATGAGAAAAACCTGATATTTTTGTGGGAAGTCAGGACGTCTCCTGCCTCGTTTGTGGCGACCAAAATGGGTATTTTCAAGCTGAAACATTTTGTTTTCCGAACCCTAACCAAGTGGTTTTCTGCCTTAACTAACCATAGCACATGAAAGTCACCACATGAAGTAGAAATTTGGACCTGAAGCAGGTAAAGTTGCAACTTAAATAATTGAATATATCTGTAACCCGTTGCTTGTTTGATCATGCAGCTAACGTTAGCGGTCCTGTTAGCTGATAACATTAAGCTCCGGGTTGCCAAGAGCCAAACCTGGTACAAAACTCAAGAACAAGTACACAAGTACATGCACAGATATAGCTGCGTGTAGAGGTAGTTAAGAAAGTCAGTTTTTCTGTAATTTGGTTGAAATGACCCTTTAAAACGTGACAACCTCTCCTGTAAAGTTCGAGTTCCTCCACAGCCACTCGCCCACTACGGCACAAGGAGTCGTTACATAAGATCCTGCGTATCGGTGGATGTCTCCGTCCAGCCTCCACCCGACCCAAACAACATGAAGCCGGCGCTGATGAAACCCACTGAAAATGGCTCATATGCTCTACTGACTCAAGCCCTCAGCCCAAGGCAAACTCATCATCTCCATCCCTGCTGGAGCGCTCGCTCTCCTCCCTCCTCCCCAATGTCAGACCTTTGCCCACCGAATTCAATTAACTGCGGCTCAATCAGAGCGTCTCCGCACGCGTCACGGCTGAAGGTGAAGGTAAGGTGAGCTCCCGGAGTCTGAGGAGTCGGGGCTGAACGCTGGAGCCATCAAACTTCCGGAGGCTGGACAGGATGTGGGATTTATGTGACAGGCTGCCCAAAGACGTTAGCATTCGGCGTCATGGACCTCGCCGAGGCGGCGGCCCTCCTCGCCACGTGACTCAGACAGCTGCACGTAGGCCGCGTAGACGTTTCCCTCGAAGCCAGGAAAGAGTGTCCGACACGGCTTGTCCCCGATAACCAACGCGATCTGTCACAGTCCAACACGACACACCTGGCTGACACATCAGAGGAAACAAGGCGGTTATATAAACATCAGGACAAGACGACTGACTCTGGATCAGCTCAGCTGCAGAGAAGGTGAACATGATGGAACAAGGAAATCTTAAAGGCGCAATTTCAGTTGAAAAGAATAAAAGAATGAACTAAACTCGTCACCAAAATGTGAAGAAATGGACGAACAGTTTTGACATTATGACATCGGTGTATTTTGTCCACTCAAGTTGGAAGTGCTAACCAGCTAGCCCCGTCCTGTCCCGGTCCAAAAGCCCCTGTGCTGGACATCAACAGGATCTGCCAGTCCGGACCGCTCGCTGATTCAGACCCAAAACTGTAGCTGCTTTAAAGACACACTGTGGAATTATTTCTCCCATCTAGTGGTTAAATGTTATTCTGCATCCAAACGAATACTGCTCTCTAGCGCCTCGCGTTTTCAAACGTGCGTTGCAGCCTGTTGGAACTACGGCAGGCGGGATGTGTCAAGATTCAAGAAGCTGTGACAACAACATGTCTTCAAACAGCACTTCATCAAGTTTAGTTTCGGGTGATGAGGTACGTTATTTCAAACAGACTTCAAACTGCAGCTGACGAGCGCGTCTGGCTAAGCTCCTTCTCCGTTCCACAGTCACGCTGGCTCTGAGTGAAAACGCCTTTAGCCTTATCTGTACCACGTAGAGCTTTTTGTCCCTCTCACCAGTTCATCGTTTTTTATAGAGCGGAAGGACATGGAAGCCTCCGTAGAGCTCGCCCGTCCTATGGAAATACAGAGAAGTGATTCTTCCCTCAGGAGGAGAAGTGAGATTGTTGGCAGAGATCATTTTACACCAATGAGGACTTATTTATGAATGAAGACGCTGATTTGAGGAAATAGATTACTTACATCGCTAGCACAGGAGTTTTGGACCAGGATGGGCTCGATGTTAGCCGGCTAAATATCTCTGCAACACAATACGTAGATGTCACAATGTCAAACCTGTTATTTATTCACATCCTGTTGAGAATTTTAGTTAATTTCTGACATATTGCCCCTTTAAAGATCAGGTCTCGTCTCGAGGTTCCAGATATGAAGCTAAATTCAAATCAATAAAAAGTCCTGTTGTATCTGTGCCAGAGTGATGTCGTGTTTTTTTTTTTTATTCCTAATATTCAAAAGCCGTAAAATCTTTGTGTGCTGAAAGGATAAAAAACAGACACAGGAGCACGTCTGCCGCTGAGCTGCTGTTTGTAATGTGACTGACAGCGGCCCTTTCACAGTCGATCTCGTCACATATCCTCTGAGATGATGGACGTTCTCTCCCTCTCTCTCTCTCTGCTCTCGTGCCAGTTTTTCTCTCAGGTCTAAAGCTGAACATCTCCTTTTATCTCCCATCAGGAAACAAACTGTTCTTATTTCAAAAGGACGACACAGTTTGACAGCTGAAGTAAGAACCTGCAACAGTTTCTCATGATTACATTTCTATTTTCTAGTAACGGACCACGATAGTGATTCAGCCTCTCGAATCTAGCTGGAGGATTAAAGCATTTAGATTTGTAGCAAACATACTGGAGAGAAGACAATAGTGAATAAAATCAGTTATCAGTATATTTTAGGGGAGTCTATTGCCGTTTTTCCACCGACAGTACCAGCTCGCCTCGCCTCGACTCAGCTCGCCTTTTTTGCGTTCCCATTACTGAAATCTGGTACCTGGTACCTGCTAAAGTGGTGCTTTTTTAGTATCACCTCCGTATAAGTTCCAACCGAGCTGAGCTGATACTTCTGTGTGACGTAAGCTGGCAGCCGGCCACTGATTGGACAGAGAGCGACGCCACTTGACGACTCATGACGAGCGCGACGTCCGAACCTGACACCCGCTACCTTTAAAAACTAGCATCTGCGTTCAGTCAACATAGCGATTACATGGAAGGAACAAGGCGCAGGAACACGGCGTGGACCGTGGCAGAGGTGGAGACGCTCCTGAGTGTTGTCGCTGAAGACGCATCCAGAACGAGCTTGATGCTGCGACAGGAAATGAAAAGGTGGACGTGTTTTGCGTAGCCCACAGCTAGCCCTGTTTATGTGTCGCGTGGATAAGTACGTCACTGATGACGACCCGCCCACGTCGATGACGACCCGCCCACGTCGATGACGGCCCGCCCACGTCGATGACGACCCGCCCACGTTGATGACGACCCGCCCACGTCTGATGACGACCCGCCCACGTTGAAGAGATACTAATTCTAGATGGAAACGCAACGCGTCTGAAACCAAACCAAGTAGAGCCACGCTAAGCCGAGGCGAGCTGGTACTGTCGGTGGAAAAACGGCATATGAAAACTTTTCACTGGTAGGCTGCTGGTTTAAATCCCTCGACTTCCTGGAAAAAGCCGGATGGGGCGCCGTTTAGCTCACTTGGTAGAGCGGGCGTCCCATGTACAGAGGCTAAGTCCTCGCTGCAGCGGACCCAGGTTCGACTCCCGGCCTCGGACCCTTTGCTGCATGTCACTCCCTCTCTCTCTCCTCCCATTTCCTGTCATATCTTCAGCTTATCTTCAATAAAGCCATAAAAGCCCAAAAAATACTTTAAAAAAAAAGAAAAAGCTGGAGAAGGAACATAAATGACAAACATTTCAAATCCTTCAACCTGAAGTCTCCGGTCGTTCTGCTAACCACACGTTGAGACACTAAGTGGTCGAACCAGGCAGCTCCCGGTCGATGTGGATCAATATGTGGTTCCCAGCAAGAATGCTCATCAATAAAACTGACCGAGGGTGAACAGTACAGCAGATTTGCATTGATTTAGATGTTCACTCCGACTGTCTCGCTCTGAACGCAGGTAAAGAGCGTCACCCGGATGTGAATCCGAGGGGCCGCTCACGAGCCTCTTCCATCTCCACCCATGTTTCTCTCAGCGTGGCCGCGACTAATCGTCTCTTCTCGTGAGTGCAGAGTTAAAACCGACGTCTTTGGGAGCCACGTGAGTCATGCACGACGTCGCCGCCTACGTCTGTGTGCTGATGAGTAATCCAGCTTGGACCGAGGCAGCAGGCGAGCCTTTGAAGCCAAGTCTCAGCGGAGAAGAGGGGAAATATTGAAGCACAGAGCGGGCTGCACAAATCCTTCATTCAGTCACCTCGGTCAGATTTCAATTATATGATTTGATCACATTCAGGGTTTCAGCATCCAGTGGAATGATATGACAACATGATAGTGATTCATTAAAACAGGAACGAACTCTGGACTCACGTGAGCAGCACGTCACCGCCGTGGCAGGAATAATCTGCAGCCGAGCGAGAACAAGAAGGCGGTGATGTAAAACTGGCCTCCGGCTGCATGAACAACAAAGGTTAAATGTAATTCTTACATAAAGTGGATCAAGCGGACTGAGGTCACTACTATCAGCGGAACGGGAGGTCAGACGGCAGCCGGTTCAAACCACCAATCAGCCGATCGCAGAGCCGACATGATATAAGATTAACCTGCAATTATTTTTTCAGGCAAAAAAAAAGATAAACATTTCCATTTCCAATGAGAAGATTTGCTGATTTTCTTTGATTTCCATGATAAATAAGTGAATATTTGGAGGTTTTTGACTGTTGGTTGATGAAAATAAACAATTATGACAAAGTCAACTTGTGTTCACCTGCATTTTCACCATAATCTGACTAAAATATTATCAAATAATCATCAGATTAGTTGAAAATAATCATTAGTTGCAGGCCTAAAATTACAGAAGCCCTGAGGGACAAGGGAGATTTAATTTTTTTTCTGGTGCTCCATTTTCTAAATTCAAAATCTTTTTTTTATGTGTGAAACAGAGTGATATTTTATTTGTCACCCGTCAGAAAAAATTAAATAAAAATGTCTGTATCGAGCCGAGTGAACATTTTTTTCTTTTCATGTGTTGAGAGGAGCAAAAAGAAAAATCTTCACGAGTGAAATTTTTGTTTTTCTGTGAACAAAATAATTTTCCAGAGGAACTAAGGCTCAAGTGTTTCTTTCTGTAATACTAATTTTGACCACAAGAGGCAGAAGTGCACCAGTACTCATGTCCTAAATAAGGTGAAAAGCTTCCATGTTCGTTCAAAACATTATGTATCGTAACTGACATGTTTCTTTGTCATCAATTGTTCCTGTAAGAGCTCATGGCAGCATGTAGATGTTGAACAGAAGAGGTCCGAGGATCGAGCTCTGGGGAACTCCACATCGTTATTTGGATGCTCAGATGTGTAATCACCGATCAAAAAGTGTCCTGAGGAGTCGAACCAGTTTCGCTCTGTGCCAGAAAGTCCCAACACAGTTTCTCTGGTCTTGATGAGGTCGAAATCCTGACGGTGTCACGTCATAACAATTCAGCATCTCAAGAGAAAAGGCTGTTGAAAAGCAGCCTTGTCAATGATTTTCCTGACACTTGAGGTCATATATGATGCAGAGGAGCTGACAGCTTGTCCAAATTTCTGGATTTTGTCAGAAAGGAAGGAGGCAAACTTCACGGATGAAACTTCAGGAGCGACCGACACAGGAGGGTCATCAGCATCAAATAAGGCAACTTCATTACCTTTGTTTTCGGCGATGACGTCAGAGAAGAACTGCCTCGCGTTCCTCTAATCTAATCTCTCTTCACAGAAGTCATACGACACCTGGAGATTTGTTTGTGGCCACCTTCATTCAGCTTTTCCACGCTCTCTTTTTATTAATATTTACCAGCGTGGCTTTTTTCTTCTTGGTGCTTTCTTCTTGGAGACGACCTCACCTTCCTGATGGAAACGGCATCAATAGCGTTTGTAATTTTAGAACTGAAACCATCGCTGACTGAAGCCCGAGCGGGGGCGGATGTGGAAGAAGAGAGAGAGTCTGAATGAATAATTCACTGGAGTCTTCAGTGATAAAACGCTGAACGTTCGATCGCGTCCTTTTGTCGTCTTCGTTATCTGGTTGGCGTCGCAGCAGCAGCAGCGACTGGGGGGTGAATTCAGCGGCAACAAGTGGTGAGATGTGACACTGAGTCTTGTGATGATGTGTCTCTGAGGCTGCTGTGTGGCGGGGTACGCCACCTAAGGCCTGGAAATTAGGGTAGTTAGTACTCAAACTTTAGATCTGCCTGAGTCGAGGCCGTCAAGCGCTGAAAAGATCCCTGAACAGACGTTATAGATGAAGTTATAGATGTTTTTTGAGACTCTGTGGCCTTTTTCTGTCATCACACTCCATACTTCTGTCTCATTGAGATTTATTAATGATTCAAACTTGTTCTCCAGTGTTTATTCCCACTGTTAGCTGATGTTTGGCTGAGCTGGATCCATAATTGTCGCTCTCTGTCGGAGGAGGTAGGTCAGCAGCAGGTAGAAACTCGTTCGCGGGACATGAATGTTTGAATTTCAGCGAGTCTTTGAAAGGTTATGGTGTCCTTTATTTCTATAAATTGATTTCCATTTGATGTCAAGTTGAATTCTGATGAGCGTCCTCGCCGGCTGAAGACACGACAGAGCGTTGTGGTGTTTATCTTTGTCTCGAGTGCAGCAATCACCTGTAACTATCTGACGGTCTGGGCTCTTGATTCTGATGAGCAGAGAGGCATCGATCAGTCCAGGGCACAATTCTGTCTGCAGTTTGGGGTGACGCTCACGTTGAAGGCAGTTCAGAGTAGAAAACTGCAGCCCACAGTTGTCATAAATTAATTTTAGCGCACAATATGTCATTTCTGCCGTAGGGAGTCACTTTGGGTAACCTGACTCTCGCCAGATGCATTTAATTCCGCCTAGCTCCACTCACATCCATCTGGGATCGCTCCCGTTGGGAGGGATTTCGGCACCAGATTTTCAGGTCGAGCCAATCAGGACCGCCGGGCGGGAGTTTCATAGATGTGACGTAGCGGAGAAGCGACTGTTTTGATTCAGACAACAATGGCGGCTCGCATCGAGGAAGCAAGCGTCAACATTGATGCTGCTGTTTCATCCGTGTCGTCCAATCTACCCAATATTTTTTCGTTAAAAGAACATCAGAGAACTAACCTGACTCTCGCCAGATGAATTTCATCCTGCCTAGCTCCACTCACATATGATGAGTGGAGCTCGGCGGAACGAAATTCATCTGACGAGAGTCAGGTTAGGTTTTCCCTGCGTCGCTACGTCACAGGTTGGTTTCGATGTGAGTGGTTGAAGCAGCACGTCAATAAAGATGACAGACAAGTGGTTTATCCAATCATAGGCAAGGATTTTTGATAAGGCCCAGCCTTCTGAAACACATCTCCAATGGAGCAATCCCAGATGGATGTGAGTGAAGCCAGACGGAGCCAGGCAGAACGAAATGCATCTGGCGAGAGTCAGGTTACTCTTTGGGTGCAAAGCCGGACCTCCTGGAGGAATAAACACCATCAGATTCTGCTCTGTGACGGAGGAAAACTCAAGCTACTTTTTTCCTTCTGGGATTAAAAAGTCGACACATCTTCACTCCCGTTTATGAACCTGACTGCAGCAGCGCTCTGCAGAGGTGACCTCCATTGTCGGGTGGTTGTCTGCTGTGTTGACTGCAGACTGGAGCTGGAGGGGAAAACAGTCTGGAGTTGACCTTAATTCAAGCAAACGGACACACACCATCGGTGCATGCTGCTGCTCGCCATCTTCCACAGGAACATTTTCTGGTTATCCTTTCTTCTTCTCTTATCACAGATATCATTTGTGTGCTGTAGTTTGTTGCAAGTAAGAAAAAAGTGCCAAAAATAACAGAGGCCAAGCGAGGAGAGCGTCCACATGTTGGGAGCAGTGATCTCTGTTTTGGAGATGGATTTGAAAAGAGGATTCTCATGAAGCTGTACAATAATTACAGTTGGTTTTCATAATCATCGTCTTTCACAGAGTGAAGAGGTCAGCCATAATCACGCGGTGATGCAACACCTACACAGAAAGACAGTGGACGCGTTCTGTGAACAACATCAACAACATGATTTTTAAATAGCCGCTCCTGAGCGAACACATTATCACAGCTTCCACACAGAGCGTCCTCTGTTGTAGAAGGCCCGGGAAATCACGCAACACGGGACGACGACATCGACCGTCACACGCCACCGAGGCAGCGATCCGTTAAACCGAGATCACAAAGGGGCAAAGTGAAAGGGTCAAGCTCGTCACGTCAGACCTACAGAACATCCCCTCAACATGAAAACCTACTGTACACACACATATTTATATATATCGCCGTCTGTTTGGCGATGGCGGAGGGAGACGTGCGCTCGCTAACAGCTTGCTTTGCTGCGGCTATGTGATTATACATGTCTGTTCACATGTGAGTTGCCACGATGCATCAACTTAATTAATGTGAATGCGCTCGGAGCGGCTCGGAGTCATTCCTGCCCACGGTAGAGAGGCTGTTACATCACTCACACACACACACACACACACACACACACACACACGGCTATTCGGAGACATTTTCCTGCATGTGTGTGTGGAATGAAGCTCTCCCTGTAACGTCGGAGACAAATCCCCGTTCACTTGTTGTACTTTTCTCCCCCCTTTTCTTCCGAGCAGCGGCGTCGGCGAGCTCGTCTGAGCAGCTGCCTCTGACTTCTGGCTGCATTCATTAGCTCCTGTGTTTCTTTCTACGAGGAGTCTGGCGAACAACCCTGTGCAGGCTTTCAGCCCTCATCTGTGTCTCTCCTCCTCCTCCTCCTCCTCCTCCTCCTCCCCCCTTCTCCCAGGCTGCCAGGCTGCAGGAGTGAAGCTCAGACGGTGTGTGTGGTCCCCTCCTCTATGAGTGTGCAGGGCGCTGGGTGGGCAAAAGTGAGGGAAGGGGGGTTCTGGGTACTCACAGAACCAGTGGTTGCATCTTTAAAATGTTTTGCTCTCGAACAAGGGAAAATCAAGCTCGGTGCCAAAGTTAACAAATTCAGTTCACTCGTATCGTTATCGTGCAAGGTTCTGTTTGTGTCAGATTATAATTATTTTAATAAACGTCGCTGCAGGAGCGATGTGCTCTCTCGTTAAAAATACCCAAAACAATCCAGGAATGGAGCTGTGGGACGTAGAGTTGTGACAAGCCTTTCGACTGCACGGTTTTATTTGCGGTCTCCGAGGCATTTCGTGAACCTTGACATTACTCACGGTCGGCTGCGGCTCCTCATGTGTCACAACAGTTTATAGTCTTGTCGTCTGCGGACGCTCGCCAAGTCGCCGAAAAAAAACACACAAAGCCCGGCTCGTTTGTGAGGGTGGAAAAGACAGAACATTAGTTTTCGTTTGGGAGACGGGGAAACGTTCGGACGTGTTCTCCTCTTCTGTTTATCGTTAAAGTCTCCGCAACTGTCACAGCGTGCACGTCAGTGTGGAGAGTGTTCGTGGCTGCAGTGGATTCTAGTTAGATTGTGCATGTGAACAAACCTGCAGGTAAGTTTTCTAGTCGTGTACGTGTAAAGTTTAGCACTCTGTTATATTTAAACGCTACACGAGGATGTCGTCTGCTCAGGCAGCCTGCCGCTGGTCTATAAAAAGCAAAAAACAAACTCCTACTTCTGAATAACAGCGAGCATGACGAGCCTTCGGTGTCAGACTGTTGCCGTGACTCATGCGGCGAGGATTCATCAAGCCTCGCATCATCTGCCAGACCTGTCAGGAGGGAAGAGTCTTTCAGGCTGCAGCCGGCAAACTTTGCACACCAGCGTCTCCACATGGCAGCGAGACGTCCTTGAAAAGAAAAAAAAAACATCAGAACTTCAAAACCCAGAAATCCTGTGAGGTGACATCGGTATTTATAGCCCGACAGCCTGTTCATGTTTACCAGAGGACCACGAGGAGGCCGTTTTCTTCATGACGTCACGCTCAGGGGAAGCTGAAACGCTGTTTTCAGAAGGATTTGATGTTGTATGCTGCCGTGTTCCAAGTAGAAAATCGTATACGGACAATAGACTATAGTCACATGGCGGCCGTTTTCCTCACGTTCCTCACACTCAAGCTCAAATGCGTTTTTTCTGAGGAACATCGGAACATTTTTCAAGATAAAACAACATATTTGATAACTGTTAGCTTCCACTAGACGACAGCTAACGTTAGCATTCAACCACTTCCTAGCTCATGTTACTGTTTGACATGATACCGTAGATAAAGTTCTTAAACTTCATGACAACATACTAAAACACAAGTCTGCTGAGAGCCGAGCGTCTCTCGTAGCAGCGTACTCAGCAGACGGCGTTGATACAAATGCTCCTGCAAATTGGCAGCGTTAGAGATCTTTGTCGGCACCGTACGTCTGCAGAGACGGCAGATTGCTTCAGTTACGTTCTTTGGCTTGCCGGTTGCGACCGCTTTGCATCTAGCTCCTTCATAATTGCATACGATTGATGGGCTGACGGTGGCTGGTTGTACATTTTCAACATGTTGCCCAACCGGTGCAGAGGTTAGCGCTGTTTCCCCACAGCAAGAAGATACTGGGGCCGGGCTTCCTCCCACAATCCAAAGATCTGTACGTCTGATATCACCAAAACTGGGCATTTTACACCAAAAGTATCTCGATGGATAAACACCACTACATGTACAGTAATGCCGTTTTTCCACCGACAGTACCAGCTCGCCTCGCCTCGACTTAGCTCGCCTTTCTTGCGTTCCCATTACTGAAATCTGGTACCTGGTACCTGCTAAAGTGGTGCTTTTTTAGCATCACCTCCGTGTAAGTTCCAACCAAGCTGAGCTGACACTTCTGTGTGACGTAAGCTGGCAGCCGGCCACTGATTGGACAGAGAGCGACGTCCGAGCCTGACACCCGCTACCTTTAAAAACTAGCATCTGCGTTCAGTCAACATAGCTATTACATGGAAGGAACAATGCGCAGGAACACGGCGTGGACCGTGGCAGAGGTGGAGACGCTCCTGAGTGTTGTCGCTGAAGACGCTTCCAGAACGAGCTTGATGGTGCGACAGGAAATGAAAAGGTGGACGTGTTTTGCGTCGCCCACAGCTAGCCCTGTTTATGTGTCGCGTGGATAAGTACGTCACTGATGACGACCCGCCCACGTTGATGACGACCCGCCCACGTTGATGACGACCCGCCCACGTTGAAGACGACTGCCCACGTTGATGACGACCCGCCCACGTTGATGACGACCCGCCCACGTCGATGACGACCCGCCCACGTCTGATGACGACCCGCCCACATTGAAGAGATTGAGATTGAAGAGAGTCTGAAACCAAACCAAGTAGAGCCACGCTAAGCCGAGGTGAGGCGAGCTGCTACTGTCGGTGGAAAAACGGCATAAGAGAACAATATGAATTTCTGATTCGGGGCTGAACTGACCTGTGCTGTCATGTGTTAAAGCTTTATTCACTTTATGTTTAGTTTTTTGCTTCCTTTAATTGTTAAATTACAGATTTAAACATTGTTGGAAACATGTGGAACAATTTAAACGCTTAACTCAACAAAAGTGTAGTTTTCTTTAGACATTTTAATGCAGAAATGTTCCATATTACGTCTTTAACAAACAAACCTTCTCTTCAGATTTATTTGTTCGTCTTTATTTTGTGGTTTTATGTTTATTTCTTCGGTGCTGCTGAAATATTCATCGTGTGTTTCCACCGTCTGCATGTTTAAGACGGTCAGGAGGATGATTTCGGTAGGAAAGTTGCTACGTGGAGCGGCGTGGTATCATGATGGTGGCTCCCGAGGGGCCGCGGGGCCCGTCAGCGTCTCCTTACTGGGATCCGTGTTGGCACGGTTCCCCCCCGCTGGCAACCAGCAGGCTCGGGGCCCGGGGCAGGGGGAGGTGAAATGTCAGGCACAAAATGCAAATTCATGCTGACAAGCGGTGCAGAAAACATGTTCTCTGCGACTCGGGGAACCTTGATATTTCACAAAGTCAAATGAACATGTCAGCCAACACTGCAGGGCAACTATTGGGTTATTTAAAGAGGAGGTTCAGAAGCAGGCCGGTGTTACATCACAGGCAGCGGGAACTGTTTACGTGCGGCTCGGCGGACGAGGCCGGGCTTTGTTGTGGGTTTGTTATCCTCCCTCTCCAGCCGCCCTCTGTCTGCTCGCCATCACAGACCCTCGCAGCGAGGCACGACGAGGGTGGGCCGATAGACGGGACTCACACTGGTTCACATTAGCTCCGTCATCGCGTCACCGCTGCGCTCTCATCCGCCAGATCCACCGCTCCGGTCCCCCCGACGTGTTGTCTGTCTGCAGCGCTGAGCTCCTAAAAACACTGCGTGGCTCACAGCTCGAGTCTGATCAGCAGCAGGACACTTTCCAGACTCGAGAAGCAGATTCAGACTCCGACATCATTAATTCAGGCTGCTGCTGCTGTTTGAATTCTGTTAATATGGTTCTCTCGCCTCACTCTGCTGGACCTTTTCCAAACAATTTTCAACCTAAATGACTCAACTTAAATATTATAACACCCGCTACACGTGCTAATGTCTGAGGAAAGTCTGAGTCTGGAGCTACGTTACGGCACTAAAACATAGTTCACCTCGTTTCATTGTCGTCTTTTGTCCAAAGACGTCACCAGAATGAACAAAAAATGAAAGTTCCTTGTTGTAGTTTTAGGTGTCAAAGGTTATTTTCTGGCTTTAAGTGTTATTAAATATGAAAAACACAAGTAAACTGAGTCTTTTATAACTTTGCTACCAGTTTTACAACACCTTGAGTTTTTTCCCCGGCACCAAATCTTGTAAGTTATCCAGCAAAGCCAAAAACAACCGGATTTACATTTTGAGATCAACCCAAGGAGAAACAGTGGTCCGAACACACAGCCGTCCCAACACTGAACCACCGAACCACAGGTCGTCTGCAGGACAACAACACCAGAGTTCACCCACCGTTTCCCTTCAGTATTAGTTTCTAGAATCCGTATTGAACTGAATATTTCCTCCATCATCATTTTGAATGAATGAATATTAATCATATTTTCATTTAGACCCAGTCATGGTTCTGTGTATTTCTTAGAAGTGGAGAACAGAGATCAATTTAATCCAGAAGTCAAATGTTTAGATATTTTCTTCTGATAACTTTTCTGATAACTCTGATTACAAAATCAGAAAATATATGTTTTTTCTGTAAGTGAATAAACAAAAAAAAAAAAAATAAGGTCCCCAGAACGATGTTAGAAGCTAGAAAGGTGGCAGGGTCCGCCACATATAAACAAAGTTGTGGCGGTACTGGCAGTAAAATGCTTACAGGCCAACTTACATAAAAATATAAACAAAAAACATGTAAATCTAGAGGGGATTTCCATAAATAAATGCCTCTTACAGGTGAAATAAACAAATGTGCTCCTACAAGCCCCAGAGAAATAAAATGTCAAACTGAAGGTGTAAAGAGGCTTTGGGGTTCAAGAATAAACACAGTTTCCTCAGTAGAATGATGTGGAGCAGCCAAGAAATCACAACAGGGACTAAACAGACAATCTAAGAGGACGAAGTTCTCAGTGTGTCAGGGACAGATTCAGAATGAGAGTCAGAGCCACCTGGGTGTCGTCCCCCACCTCTTTTAAGCCTTCGCTAAAAGGGCGTCGTCACACCCTGATTGGCTGAGAGGGAAACGCTCCAAGCTGCTTCCACTCATTAATCAGGAGTCTCTCCACCAACCTGCACACAGGTGATCTGAATCCACTGCAATCAGTCCAGAGGGATTCTGGAAGATCAGCCAGAAACAAAGCCCACGTTTATACATAGCAGGGTATTTAGAGAAACGAATATTTCCCCCCCTCCGTTTTCAAAAATAACATCGTGCACACAACATCGTTTTCAAAAAAGTTGTCATTTCCATCAACCCGCATAAATACGCCGTCGAGCGCCATTCTAACTCTGCCAAACCTCTGGGCGGCAGTGTAGGGAGAAGGATAAAGCCATGCAAGCCAATCAGAATCCTCAGAATCAACAACAACGAATAACACGAGCGACTTCCTGTTCCTTTCAAAACAACGCTCACATGACGTTAAGCATTTTCTGGCGCATAGCCTGATGAGCGTGAGAAGCTAAAACCCTGTTTCTCCCAGCTGACACGACAACACATAACCGGAGTTTTCCAAATTCTCCACTTTGCCCGGAGTTTTTAGAAATAATCGTTTTCTGTGATAAAAACGGGATTTTCGTGTAAATGAGAGGCCAAACCGCCTGGAAATATCTGCGTTTTCCCTTCATGTAAACGGGGCTTAAGAAAGACTCAAACAATGAGACAGATACAAAGAACAACAGGATAAACTGTGTTGTCAGTTTGTTCATTCAGTTTATTCAGTCATGAAAACAGAGAGAGTTTGTTTATTTAGTTTGTTTAGACGTAAAGAGTCGGTCAATAAAGATCTGTCTCTTCAGATTCAAACACCTTAAATACGAGGCCTCACTAGTCTGAGTAGACAGATACGATGCCTCAACTGCAGCTCAGTAGGGAAACAGAGTCCAGGAAAGACGTCTGAAGCCTCATATTGATTTGGATGAACTCCACATATAACACATGTTGTGTTTGTGGCCAACATCCGTTACAGAAATGATGCTGTGGGATCTCCTGTATGTCTCATATGAAGGAGAGCTGACTGTTTCACTGTACACATGCACTCTAAACTGTATGCATCAGTGTTTACTAAATGTAAATTACAACGTCTGAAATAGCCTGCATCTAATCCAAAGATGTGTTTGCTCAGTAGCAGATGTCTCGGTGACGCACGGCGCTCTGTGACGTCTGAGGTCGCGCTCCCCTTTTTTGTCTTGAAGTCTTTGGATCGACTCGGCGCTGATGAGCGGCTTTTGTTCACGAGGTCGCGCCTCCCGCAGTCAGTCATGAAGAGCACGCCGAGAATCTGAACTTCCAGATGTGATACGAGAGACGTCAACGTGTACGTGACACGACCGATGCATGTATGTAGAGTAATTAGAGCACGCGGTCGGATAAACTCCATGTTTTTTGCACATGGCCGATGGGGGAAGTGATTCAGGAGAGCAGCGCCGAACACGAGGACAGAGAAAGTGGCACCCATGTCTGAAAGGCGAACATCCCTGTCTGTGTGACTGTCCCCCAAAATAGAAGCTAATTGTATCAGGAAACAGTGTATTTTGGGGGATGTTGGGCAAAGTGGCGAGCCCGGACAGAAAGAAGGCATGTGATGCCATCAAGCGACGCGTCCGGTGTGAGGGAGATCTCTGTCGCTGTGCACATTTGACACGGCGAGCCGCGAGTTGGCCTGATAATGTCAATATCATTCCCTTCATCTCCTGTCAGCTCGACGCTGCTCCGTGTCACCCAAACGGGCTGGAAGTGGAGGAGAAGTCCGACACTTAGTCAGTCAGTCAGTCAGTCAGTCGCAGCTGGAGCTGTACAAACAAACCCTCAGTGTCAGTGATACAGCAGTATTTAGACGTTCTCCCCTGCAATCCCCTCAATCTTTGACCTGTTTTTAAAGGAATAGTTCACTATTTTGGGCAGAAGTTAAGTTCCAACCGAGCTGAGCTGATACTTCTGTGTGACGTAAGCTGGCAGCCGGCCACTGATTGGACAGAGAGCGACGCCACTTGATGACTCATGACGAGCGCGACGTCCGAGCCTGACACCCGCTACCTTTAAAAACTAGCATCTGCGTTCAGTCAACATAGCGATTACATGGAAGGAACAACGCGCAGGAACACGGCGTGGACCGTGGCAGAGGTGGAGACGCTCCTGAGTGTTGTCGCTGAAGACGCATCCAGAACGAGCTTGATGGTGCGACAAGAAATGAAAAGGTGGACGTGTTTTGCGTCGCCCACAGCTAGCCCTGTTTATGTGTCGCGTGGATAAGTACGTCACTGATGACGACCCGCCCACGTTGATGACGACCCGCCCACGTTGATGACGACCCGCCCACGTTGATGACGACCCGCCCACGTTGAAGACGACCCGCCCACGTTGAAGAGATACTAATTCTAGATGGAAACGCAACGCGTCTGAAACCAAACCAAGTAGAGCCACGCTAAGCCGAGGCGAGGCGAGCTGGTACTGTCGGTGGAAAAACGGCATTTGATACTGGTCCCACATGTGTGTGTAGGGTACATATGTAGCTAAAGTCAGCAGCAGGCTAGCTTAGCTTAGCGTAAAGGCTGAAGAGCGAGCCCAAGGTAACAAATTCTCCCGTATTTCTCCCAATATATGATAAAAATGTTCACACCTTTTCCCCCGTTTAGTTATCACAACCTGTTTCTGGCACCGTACAGCCTGTAGTCCTCATCGGACAGAGACACGGGAGAGGAAAAAGAAATACTCTTTAGATCGTCCTGGAGAGATTTAAAGGCGTTCAAAGCATGTAAAAACCTTTAAAATGATTCAGTCAATCACCATCAAGAGGCTCACAAACAGAGGCTGGTGGCAAAAGTGGTATCAAAGTGTCCTCGGGCAAAATACTGAACCCCAAACTGCTCCTGGTGTGCAGGTCGGCACCTTGCATGGCAGCCACCGCCATCAGTGTATGAATGTATGTATGAATTACTGTCAGTCACTTTGGACAAAAGCATCTGATAAATGACTGAAATGTATAAACACTGTTGCAGTGTGCTTTTATTTTGTTATTTTCATTCTTTAAAACTCCCCAGAATCAACATCTCTTTATCTGTGGATTGAATAAACGAGACATAATGTGTGGATTACTGAACTTCAGGGATGTTGGTAGGTGGATTTTTTACCGTGGACAGATCCAGGCTAAGTATTTCCTCCTGCTCCCAGGCTTTATGCTAAGCTACGCTAACCTCTTACAGACTCTAGCGTCATATTTAGCCTACAAAGATGTCAGCGGTGTTGCTCTTCATCTTATTCTCCTCTGTGTATTTCCTATAATGTCAAACTTTTTCTTCGAGGGGAAAAGTGTCGGCATGAAACCTCCTTCAGGGTCAAAAGATGAGATTTGATTCAGATTCAGGTTCCAGGAAAAGTGAGCTTATAATTACAGCTGTGGTGCCTTCAGAAATCAAAATTGAAGTGTTTTTATCCAGTGACTGTTCCCTCAAAGGGTGTGAAAACAGGCAGCGGTTTAATGGATTCACATATTGGTGTTAAAAGCTCGATAAAGCTGTGAAAGTGTCGTGACGACTTCCTTCAGTCTGAGGTGTTGTTGATCAATTCTTCCAGTGGAACCGACCGGTTCTGCTGGTGCGTCCACAGACGGAGGGGGTCCATCTGTGCAAACACGAGGCAAAGAGCTACAGTGATCGCGGCCGACACGGATCGTGTGTCTTCCTGGTGATTCACGTCGCCCCGGCAACAGCGCACGAAGCCCACCTCACCCTCATTCTGTCACGCGTGTAAATCTGTCAGGTCCAGCCTGACACGCAGGAGGACGACGCACATGCCAACTCCACAAAAACATGTGCAGCCGTCAGCATCCTCAAAAAATAAAAAATAAAAAGCACTGTGCTGTGGCGTAATCAGATTAATCCAGGAGCTAATTTGTCGCCGTAGTAGAGTGCAGTCAGTAGCTCAGATCCATAACTTATCGAAAGCAGATTAACGCATCAATCCTCCTGCTGGTGCCCGCTAAGAGCGCCGAGCTGTGTGGCTGTCAGGATTACTTAAGTGTGAACGAGAAGAGCGAGCTGTGCTTTAACTCTCCCTCCTGTCATCGTCACGAGCTCTCATCACGGTGATACCTCCAGTTGGGCTTTACATTTTTAAAAATATATTTTTATAATTCATCTTATTTGATTAAATTAAAAAGGTTTACTGTAAGAAAGAAAAGAAGGAAAGTAAAAACGGAGGGTTGGATGGTGACGTGGAGCAGGCAGATGGCCCGGAGGCGAGCGAGAATCACAGGATCGTGTCTCGATGGCGGCTGCTGTGTCCAGCGTCGATAAAACTCCCTTGCAACAAGACAACTGACAACTCTCTCTATCTCTCTCTCTGGATGGACTGCCCTTGACCTTTGACCCCTGCACGCCTCCATATCAAACGCCTGACATCTTGAGTAACTTCTTCCCAAAATGCTGTCCGTGTTGCTCCTTTCCAGCTCCCTCGGGATCTCAGATCGTGCGATGCCTCCCGGAGGCGACATCCCAAAAAAAAAAAAAAAAAACGTTCCCCCAATCTGCTAATGAGCCGAGCCAGTGAGACGAACAGTGAGCGTGGGCGGCGGGCGAGGAGGGAGAGTCTGCAGCAGGCCCGTCTCGTGCGGTCGTAGCAGGATGGTAAACGGGCGCCGGCGTGATCGGTCCTGACAGCGGCACATTCTTGGCCATGAGCACTGACTTGCCTTTCTTACGTAACCCGGCCCATTGTTCCCACCTCGGTCACTGTCATTAAAATTCATGGGAATCACATGAAAATACGCCCCAGACGAGTGTTTGTGCTGCCGGGGGGAAGACGCAGGGTTTGGTCAGAGTCAAACAGAAGACGCAGACTGGAAGATTACCGGTCTCGTCCCGGCCTTCACGTCGCTGCTCTCCAATTAACCCAAGCTCCTCGCTAACTGCTGGGAAACCGCTCAGCTGACAGAACACCAACACTCGTTCACACCTAAAAGGCTCTGCTGACACTTTACCACCTGTTCACAGCACTTCTGCTATCAAAAGAGGATCACAGACGGATTATTTATAGCTGCTCATCTGTGAAGAGATTTGAGACAGACGCGCTTCTTTCATCGTTTCCGCAGACGTTTTGTCTCGTGATCCTCGCCGCAGGTTGCTCACACGGAGCTGAAGTTAAATCAAAGAACCACTTTCTCTTTTTTTGGGTTGCTTCATTCGAGGAGGCTAAACAGCAGTCGGCACACCTGTTGAGAAACGAGCTGTCGTGATGATTCAGACAAGATTTAGAAGTATGAACATCAAAAACATCTATCTAAAACAGATGATAGCTCTATGTACATCTTGTCTATATTGGAGACTACAAAGCATTTTAGTTTGAGCTGTTTCCTTGACTTCTCCACTATGGACCACAGAGGATGTGATAAAATGAATTTGAATGTCACCTCACACACAAACATGGAGGAAAACGTGCTTGAATGACCGCGCTCCTCATCCTGAGGCCTGATTGAGACCAAATCAGGCGTTATGTCGAAGGCGGTGCGTTCAGCGGTGCGGACTGCAGGTACGTAAGGTTTTAAAGGCCAAACAGAAATAGATGAATAAATATCTGGAAATATAAATACATACATAAATAAAGTTCTGGCCCTCGTAACCCTCCATACGAGAGGGGTTGCTGGAGCGAAACACAGCAGGTCTGCAGCCAAACGCTGAAACAAAATCAACTGATGGAGAAATAGTATGGTTGTCCAAGCCGTCCAAATGTATTAAAGGTGTCACTGTGTAGTCGTAAATAAAACTTGACCTCAAAGAACAACACAAGCTCATACTGTTTCACTTTGTTTATATGTGGCGGACCCTGCCACCTTTCAAGCTCAGTGGTGTTTTGAAGCCAAAAAAAGCTCGACCTCCTCCTGACTATGAAAATAACTGCATCGTCAACCGAGCTGGCCAACTTCCGGAAGTTGTAAGAATGGGGCCAATAGGTGATATTTAGCGGGATGAACCACGTTTAAAAGACCCGTGTACATCTGCTAATGTTGGTGGAAAAAGCGGTATCAGTTCTGTGCTCCCACACTGGTTGTCTCCCCTAATTTGGTCTGACTGAGGCCTTTGTTTTTGTCACTTACGGGGACATTATGCCGTTTTTCCACCGACAGTACCAGCTCGCCTCGGCTTAGCGTGGCTCTACTTGGTTTGGTTTCAGACGCGTTGCGTTTCCATCTAGAATTAGTATCTCTTCAACGTGGGCGGGTCGTCATCAGACGCGGGCGGGTCGTCATCGACGCGGGCGGGTCGTCATCAACGCGGGCGGGTCGTCATCAACGCGGGCGGGTCGTCATCGACGCGGGCGGGTCGTCATCAACGTGGGCGGGTCGTCATCAGTGACGTACTTATCCACGCGACACATAAACAGGGCTAGCTGTGGGCGACGCAAAACACGTCCACCTTTTCATTTCTTGTCGCACCATCGAGCTCGTTCTGGATGCGTCTTCAGCGACAACACTCAGGAGCGTCTCCACCTCTGCCACGGTCCACGCCGTGTTCCTGCGCGTTGTTCCTTCCATGTAATCGCTACGTTGACTGACCGCAGATGCTAGTTTTTAAAGGTAGCGGGCGTCAGGCTCGGACGTCGCGCTCGTCATGAGTCATCAAGTGGCGTCGTTCTCTGTCCAATCAGTGGCCGGCTGCCAGCTTACGTCACACAGAAGTATCAGCTCAGCTCGGTTGGAACTTATACGGAGGTGATACTAAAAAAGTACCACTTTAGCAGGTACCAGGCACCAGATTTCTGTAATGGGAACGCAAAAAAGGCGAACTAAGTCGAGGCGAGGCAAGCTGGAACTGTCGGTGGAAAAACGGCATCACATCGCTGTATGTGGTCCAGCATTTTGGTCCCCACAACGCTGTCGGCTCGAGAGTGTTGGGACCCCACGAGTGCAGAAAAACAAGAAGACACACACACACACGTGCTGATAAAATGATGCTGACGTTCCCACACGGTTCAGATGGAATGATTTATTCATAATCATGATAGCATAATAAAACAATGAACATTGAAAGCACTGACAGTTGAACCCAAGGCCTCTCACACACAGCATGCACCACCCGGACCCCAGCGTTCACAGAGACACTGAACATTCCTAACGCCACGAGACGCCTGGCTCCCGAAAGTCCTCCTCTTTTTAAATTTCTCCGCACCAGTCAGTTTTTTTCTCCTTTTTTTTTTGTGTTTTTTTAATCCTTTAAATATATTTTGATATAAAAAACAAGCCCACATATGATGAATCAACCATGTTTGTGAACTGCTTCTCCCCCTTCTCCTGTTAATGTCCTGCCCCGGTCCTCCACCTCTCCTCCTGGGCCGTATTGGTTGGAGGACGAACACGATACCGGCCCCCACCCAAAAAAAAAAAAATCCTCTCTCTTCCTGTTTATGCTCTTCTTTATGGACACTTGAAACAAATAAAAATAGTCTGATGGGGTGATGGGGGAGACAGCACTAAAAAAAACGGTTTGAAAACCTCCCTGAAAAAAAAAGAAAAAAGAAAGCAATAAAAAAAGATTTCTTAAAAAAAGTAATTAAAAAAAATCAAACCACAACAGTCCAATTGAAAAGAAGTGCTGGAGGGAAGTCTGGAGCTCTGTAGACTGGAGGCACTTTGGCACAGAGCGAAGGCCCCACACCTGACACCACGCCGAGAAGGAGGGAGGGAGGGGAGGATGGAATGACGAGAGAGAGAGCTGGGGTCGAATTCATGCAGAGCCTCGCGGTCTTACAAAGATCCAGGAATGATGGTAGAGGGGGGGGGAAGAAGAAAAAGAGCACCTGACAAACGTGGAGGAAAAGGCCAGCCTCCCCTCTAGTTAATGCCATGTTCAGGAGAGGAGGAGGAGGGGAGGGGAAATAATAAGAAAAAGAAAAAGGGGGTCTTTCAGGTGGAAGAAGAAGAAGTTGGACCAAGATATAAGAGACAGAGAGAGACAGAGAGAGAGAGAGAAGGTGAGCAGCGGCAGGTTTAGAAGGAGGAAACTGTCTGGCAAAAGCTATACAACACAAACAGGAAAACAGTCCTTGTATGGAAGCAGAGGGCGGCTGGTGGACGTCTGAGGTCGGGGGAGGGGGCGACGCATGGCAGTCCCACAGGCAACAGGCTGGGCAGGAGGGAGGAAGGTGCTGTGGTCCCTCTCCTCCTCCTCCTCCTCCTCCTCCTCCTCCTCCCACTTTACAGCTGTGCTGGGCTGTGTCTCGCCCCCCTCCTCTCCCCTCCCCTCCCCCGTGAGCCTCCTCTTCACAGGTACAGCTCCTTGGCTCTGATATGCTGCAGCTTCTCCCTCAACATACGGAAGGAAGGCCGCACCACAGAGTCCAGGGTCCAGCACTGCTTCATCAGGTCGTACACCACGGGCGGGCAGCCGTCCGGGGCGTCCATCTTGTATCCCTTCTCCACCCGGGGCACCACCTCCTTCAACGGCTGAGAGACAGAGACAGAGAGACGTTGACATGCTGGTCGATATATATACACAACTGATGCAACGGGTGATGTGACTCTGCAACATCCCAGTCACACATCCGTCAGTAGTGAAGCATGCAGACATAATTAAATTCATCATCTACGGCACATATTGAGTCACGTTGTCATCACCTGCTCCGGCTGTCTAATGGCACAAATCTAATTATTTTCAGGTCAAAGCATTTCATTAAATCCTGTAGAAGAACAAGTAAATAAATAATAAATAAATAAATGAAGACTGGTCCTAGCAATGAAGCCTGCCATCTGCTGGTGCACCTCAGAAATGTGGTGTTCAGGTACTTACAATTCTAGGGTAAGGCACGCGCCCAAAGGAGTAGATCTCCCAGAGAAGGATTCCATAACTCCAGACGTCCGACTTGGTGGAAAACCTCTGTGGGGGGTCACAGAGAAAAGATTCAGAGAGCAGCTCAGGTGTTTTCTGCTTCCTCTATCCAGCAAAACTGGATCAATGTTGTATTATTTTAGGGCTGTTTTAGGAGTTCAACTAAAGAAATATTACAATAACTGCAATTTTCGATCGATCTGTATTCTTTCCCAAGTTTATACTTAATATTTTTTCAGTGAGTTGAACTTCCCTCTAAGCTCCAGAGTGAGTAAATGCAGGTTTTCTAAGAGTATGAGAAGAAAATGGAGGAGCAGCAGCGACCTTTTAGTTAGAATAAACAAGTTAAAGGGACACTATTGCCGTTTTTCCACCGACAGTACCAGCTCGCCTCGCCTCGACTCAGCTCGCCTTTTTTGCGTTCCCATTACTGAAATCTGGTACCTGGTACCTGCTAAAGTGGTGCTTTTTTAGTATCACCTCCGTATAAGTTCCAACCGAGCTGAGCTGATGCTTCTGTGTGACGTAAGCTGGCAGCCGGCCACTGATTGGACAGAGAGCGACGCCACTTGATGACTCATGACGAGCGCGACGTCCGAGCCTGACACCCGCTACCTTTAAAAACTAGCATCTGCGTTCAGTCAACATAGCGATTACATGGAAGGAACAACGCGCAGGAACACGGCGTGGACCGTGGCAGAGGTGGAGACGCTCCTGAGTGTTGTCGCTGAAGACGCATCCAGAACGAGCTCGATGGTGCGACAGGAAATGAAAAGGTGGACGTGTTTTGCGTAGCCCACAGCTAGCCCTGTTTATGTGTCGCGTGGATAAGTACGTCACTGATGACGACCCGCCGACGTTGAAGACGACCCGCCCACGTTGATGACGACCCGCCCACGTTGATGACGACCCGCCCACGTTGATGACGACCCGCCCACGTTGATGACGACCCGCCCACGTTGAAGAGATACTAATTCTAGATGGAAACGCAACGCGTCTGAAACCAAACCAAGTAGAGCCACGCTGAGCCGAGGCGAGGTGAGCTGGTACTGTCGGTGGAAAAACGGCATATGTAGCTTTGGAAAATAATTTAAAGCTCAGAATTGTTTTATTATTGAAGTTATAGTACAAACTCAGAAGTATTGATTTAATCCATAACTGAATAAAGTCCACAGAACACTGTTTGAAGCTAGAAAGGTGGCAGGGTCCGCCACATATAAGGGTTGTTTATTCAGTTTATTCAGTCGTGAAAACAAAGAGAGTTTGTTTCTTTAGTTTAGGGCGCTACATCTTTAAACACAGGCCGGACTGTATTCATTCAAAACCTGTCTGACCTCATTACAAACACTTTGAGATTCATTCTTTCAGCAGGATTTGTTCCAGACCTGTCATACGAGCACAGAGAGCTTCTTACTCCCTACTTATCTATCCCTAACCAATTCAAATCTCAGCACGCTGCTTCTGAGGTCACAGTCAGGTGAAGCGGGCGCCACCCGGCGTCGCCTCTCACCTTCTCTCTTAGTGCTTCGGGGGAGGTCCATTTGACGGGCAGCTTGGCAGTGTCCTGTATGGAAGAGGCCTCCTTGGTGAGGCCGAAGTCGCTGACCTTGGCGATGTTGTCGTCGGACACCAGCACGTTGCGAGCTGCCAGGTCTCTGTGGACGAAGTTGTTTGCCTCCAGGTACTCCATGGCTTCACACACATCACTGGGTGTCACAGCGAGACAGGAGAGACGATGAGTGAGGACGACTTAGATAATAACGACCCACAGGTGCGTGTCCACGTCTTAATCTGTGTGGACAGATCTGCGGCCGTGGTTACAACTTTACTGACACATTAGCTGATGAATACAATGATAACACAAGAAGATACACAACTACACAATCCTTTCGACTCCTTTAGCTGCTCCGTGTTCATGCAGTTAAAATCTGAATCTTAAAAACTAAGCACCACGAGTTCATTCAGAGGTTACGTGTCTCACGCTACAAAATGAATCATGAAACGCTTCCTTGTGAACGCATGCATGCGACTGCACAGTGATCTAAGTGTTCTCAATTATGTAATGGTGGCGCTCGCTGAAGGTTGTGCCTAGTTACAGCATCGGCTTAATGACTGCTAAATTAAAAATAAAGACATTCAGGCACTTGACTTGCAGATAAAGCTGCTATTTATCAGGCAAACAACCTTCAGGATGCCGGCTCGTGTAAACAAATGGCTCTTTTATGTTGCCAGTCGAGTGCGTGACACTGCGCTTTTGAAATTCTCCTCAAATCCTGACAGCTGAAGAGCAGCAGTTTAGCTCGAGACCCTGAGCTGTGCTGATTAAACATTTGTCTTTCCCGTAAATGCACTAAGTGCTTGAAGAGAGATGAAGAGGACTCACAGTGAGAACTTGAGTAAGCAGTCGCCGCCGAGCACGGTCCGTCCTCGAGAGCGCAGGTAGTCCACCAGGCTGCCCTGTGACACGGAGGACACGGAGGAGCATTTTTTAACATTTCCTGCAGCATTCAAACTGCACGTTAAAGGGATATTCCGGTGTAAGTTTAATCCATGGTCTAACACACCGTGACACCGAGTAAGACTCCCCCTCGAGAGGTCAAGTTAGCTGACCGCTAGCGTAGCTAGTTTTAGCAACCTCAGAAAAGACCGCACGATAACAACACACTGCAGCTTATGTCTCCAACTAGAAACCGCCATCAAAAAGCCACAATTAATGGTCAGAACAGCAGCAAACATCAGCAACAGTACATGTACAGTCCCAGCACACAGTACGAAGCATCAAACATCTGCTAGCTTTGCTGGATTTGTATTAAAAACACAGCACAACTCACCCTCTCCTCCAGCAGCCTGCCTGTGTGGGGAAGCCCTGACGAGTCGATTACCGAGTGCAGTAGATTTCTGCAGCTCAAGGATGAAAATGTCTGATTATTACTCCATTACTTTCCGTTCTTTTCCCTGTCAGCTCTCGATAATAAGAACTGAGCATTCCATGGAGTAATAATCAGACATTTTCATCCTTGAGCTGCGGAAATCTACTGCACTCGGTAAATCGACTCGTCGGGGCTTCCCCACACAGGCAAGCTGCTGGAGGAGAGGGTGAGTTGTGCTGTGTTTTTAATACAAATCCAGCAAAGCTAGCAGATGTTTGATGCTTCGTACTGTGTGCTGGGACTGTACATGTACTGTTGCTGAAGTTTGGTGCTGTTCTCACCATTAATTGTGGCTTTTTGATGGCGGTTTCTAGTTGGAGACATAAGCTGCAGTGTATTGTTATCGTGCGGTCTTTTCTGAGATTGCTAAAACTAGCTAGGCTAGCGGTCAGCTAACTTGACCTCTCGAGGGGGAGTCTTACTCGGTGTCACGGTGTGTTAGACCATGGATTAAACTTACACCGGAATATCCCTTTAAGCTTGCAGCACTTGATAAATGTCCAACACTGTTCCAAGAATTAAAATACGTAGAGAGAAAAGAAATAGACAATAAAAACGTTTGTGACCGACCTTCGCCATGTACTCTGTGACGATGTAGAGACTGCCCCTCTCCTCCACAATCACCCCTAGCAACTGCACCAGGTTGTTGTGCCTCAGTTGCCTGAACAAAACATAAGAGAAGCAGAACAAGACAACATTACGATGTGTCCTGTGTATACACAGAACATTTTTTCTTGGAAGGCACATAAACATTTTTTACAGGTAGTGTGAAGGACGAGTGAACAGTCGGAGGATCTTACGTCATGACAGAGGCCTCGGCGATGAACGCCTGCGCTGTGGCGTCGTTCTTGATACACTTGACTGCCACCTTGGTCCCTCTGTAGTCTCCCACCATCACATCTGACGAGGACAAAGACAAGGTGAAGTTTTAGTACCGTATCCGAGGCGGCCCTGGTCTCTGTTATTACGGCTCCGATGTGTGAAAATTAAATGACGCAGAGATCCTTGTGAAAACAATTCCTCACCTCCAAACTCTCCTTTGCCAATGGTCTGCAGGAGTTTCAGCTCCTTTCTGTTCAAGGCCCAGCCGCCTGCCGAGAGAGGACAGACGTCACTCAACAGCCACCGACAATCTAATAACACTGCTCACAAATCATGCTGACGAAATTCATTGGTGAGTTTCACATAAATCTTCCGGTCGGACTGAGAGTTCTACTTTGGGAGTGATGCATCTCATTTGGGTGGAAAGGTGCTGATTTATTCGAACATTTAGCCGCTCCCGGTTTCCTGCCCGGTGTAAGAATTAGCCGGGTCAGAAGGGTACGTGAAGAGAGGCCGAGGTGGAGGAAGACTCAGATTGACCTTGAGAGCTGTTGAAGCCCGGCACTCGTCCCCAGACACACGCAGATTAATTACCCCTCTGATGATTAATGCTATTAGCACTGTGGATGATAGTGGATTTTAGCAGGAGATGCACGCCCCGTCTGTATTCTGTGCATGTGCCACAGACTTTACGCCTGTGAGGTTAACGTGACATTTTATAACTTCAAGCGCCATAAAGCCCCTGTGTGTGTTTGCGCCAGTGTCCCTGTAGAGCAGTGTAATGAGCTCAGCGTGTCCTTACTCCTGGAGAACTCGTCCTGCGCTGCCACTGTTCCCTCCATCAACTTGGGTTTAATCAGCCTGGTGCAAAGGCCGTCGGCGTCTTTGGTGTAGTGCTGTGGACAGAGTCAGAGAGAGTTTCAATACACAAGACAACACTTGCACGACAAAAATCTAGTCGTTATAAGTTTCACTGTCTAACTTTTTATCAAATCTACTCTTTAAAAAGTCTAACGGTTCACTCTCAGTCTGCCATCTGAGACGCTGAGTTGAGTCATCAGCGACTGTTGTTCACAGATTAAATCTGAAGGCTGCGTCTGTATACAAGCTTTTGATATGCAAAACAAAAGTGCGACTGACGCTTCCAGCAGCAACGCTCTTCAGAAGAGCGCGAAGGTGGCGATGAAAAGAAAACTCGGAGATGATGTGAGGGGGCTCCGTCTTCTTGATACGTACAGGATATGAGTGGCGTTTGAGAGACGAGAAGGGAGCGTGAGAGAACTTTTATCGCAAGCGTCAACGTTCAAGAGGAGAGCGGTCGTCTCACGGGACGACAGAATCTCTGCCTCGTTTGCGTCTGAGAGAAAAGAAAAACAGAAACTAATAAACACAATGCATCTGTCCTGCGATCATCGACCGTCGTGACAGGATCATTTAAAACTAAAGAGCCTCTGCTGGAGATTCACAGCATGTGTAAAGCATCTGTGGAGACGAGTGAAGGATCGCAGCATTTATTGTGGGAACCAGCAGCCGAGGAGGAGGAGAGTGTGGGTGTGAGAGAGGTCACTGCATCTGACCTTTTACCCACCAGATCACAGCAATCCAATCAAACAAATCCTGAATCCATACATGTGCTCATCATCATGCAGGCAGGTTAGACATTAGCATTACAGGACTCAAACATGAATCTTTCTGACAGACAGCTGAGGTTTAATGAGTCACCAAACTTCTGTGTGACCACCAAATAATAAAGACGGCAAAAGAAGAAGCAGCTACCACACCGACAGCAGCGTTATACAACTGCAGCATGGCGAATTGACCACAGAGTGTAGGACGCTCTGACGTCCACCAGGGGGCAGCATGGTGAAGAAGGGGTCAGCTCAGATGTGTCAACAACAACTGCACCGCCCTCTTTACATAGATGGAGCTCTATCATTTGTTATATGTGCAGTGTTTTCTGTCTGATCCTGGAATATGTCAAATAAAGACATCGCTGAATGTTGCATTATTACATTAAGTAATAGCAAGTATACGTTTTGTCATCAAAAAGGTATTTATTCTATGTGATCGTGCCCGTGTGATTGTTGTTCACACATTTGTAATCGGTTAAAACCTCAGCTGAGATTAATTGATTAATCATTAACATCCCTCGTCAGCCCAAAACTATGTCACCACTGGTTTCACTGTCACACACACACTGTCGTCATCCCTTGTTTAAACTACATGCCCTGTGTTGTTTTGTTTTGTTCTTGCTTTGCTATATTTAAGGAAGCCTTTTTTAACACCTTGTCCACTGGATTACAGGTGAAAACTAACCTTTTGGCTAATTTTAACTCATGTATTATAATGTGTTTTTATTAACTTGCACCGTCTCTTCCTAAATAAATACACTAAACTAAATTAAACTAAATCGCCTTGTATTTTTAGTACACAAGGCCACTGAATAAACACAGGAGGGTGTAACGACAGTGAGTAAAAACACAGAATGGTAGCTGTCACACCCTCGCAAATACCACACGGAGCCATCTCTATGTCACCTCACCAGTATGACTGCATACATGTGGCTGACGGACACGACATCACTCTGAATGGAGTGATTGGCAGAGAGGAGGCCCGGGTCTGTCAGCTTATACACACTGTATGCATAAATACGTGATATACTACGCATGTGTATATATATAGGTTTATGTGAGGTCGCTGTGACAGGCCAGTGAGAGCAGGGCAACAGAGAGCGAGCCGGAAAAACACGCAAGAATGCGAGGAATCCTCTCACAGGCTATTATAGAGAGACAGAGACGACACAGGGGAATGCAGGCAGGGCAGAGGACGGAGATACAGAGAGATAAATGCAGGGAGGGGAGGCAAAGTAAGAGGTTGAGATGGATAACAAAGAGCGGAGGTATGAAAAGCAATATGCCAGGTATACACATGAGGGAACGCGGAGAGAGAAAGTGAAGGAGGGAGGGAGGTGGAGAAACGACGTGGAGGCAGAACCAAGCCTGGAGGGTGTGAACAAGAGAGAGAGGGAGGGTGAGAAGGATAGAGAGCGATGGAGAGATAGAGATTGTGGGTGGCTGATAACAGGAATGCACCGGGGATGTAGATGGTCTCGGTGCCAGCTGGCACATTCCTGTTGTCCACTTCCAACGCCCCGCGAGGCAAAGAGATGAGGTCCAATTAAAAGTGTGATAGACGCCAATCCTGCTCGTCTCTTTATCTGAGCGGATGAAAGGCCTCTCTCTCTCTCTGCCATCGTGTCTCCTGTCTTCGCCTTCTCCACACTCTGTCCTTCCTCTGAACCGGCTCTCAGATAACAGGCAGCGAGTGAGCGGATCAGACGGCGTTTTGAAGAATATGAACATGTACTCGAGTCCGATTTTGCGGGAAACTCTGCGGGGACGGTGAGTGTGTGCACGAGTGTGTGGGTCTCGTGTTTACGGAGTTACGTAATCACACTGCTGCACGATCGCCTCATTTCGCTAATCATAAAATAATGTCATGAAGGTCTGAATATATAAGAAAGCTGAATACGGACTTCGTACGGACTTATAGATCCAATTTGTGATAAAAGTTTTAGTTCTTTCAGTCGAAATCACAGCTGATGATGAAGACCTACAGGTGTACAGCAACATAATCACCAATGGGATGTGAGCTGAGGATTTAGTCAGTGAGGAATAACACAGTGCAGTATTTACTTTTTGGGAAGGTAGCTACAGGTAGATTTACTGACACACGTAGAAAACAACTTTTTACACCAATTATTGGGGCTGATATTCAGCTTTTCTTTGTCCAATTGCTGATACAATTATGTGATTTAATATCAATGTCCTGCTCCACCAATCTATCGTAGCCAGCGACATGGTCTAATCAATGTCCTGCCCATAACACTGGTCTATCAACACTGAATAATCTGAATTTGCAAAGTAACTAGTAACTACAGTTATCAAATAAATGTGCTGGAGTACAAATATAGGGTGACAGAAATAGGAAATATCCAAGTTAAGTACCTCAAAATCATTTTTAGCTGGAAAGTCTTACAACTGAGAGGCAATAACAGGGGAGTACTCGGCTTTTTTCGCTTGGAAAAATGATTAAAAGATGTTTTTCCTGCAGATTGGCATCAATTTGTGGACCGAGTTTTTTAGCTCTACAGTCAAACCACAGCTGCATGAAAATGTTGTCCTACATCTCAATGACTTTCAAGAGAGAGGAAGTGCTTCATGAACGACATGAAACGTATGACATTTGTGGGCAGAATGTCAGTGGGCGAAAGGTTTCATCTTCCTGAATGCGGCTGTCATTTTTTGGTGCGTTTAGTCTCTCTGTGGTTTAGGTGAACACTTTCAGTTCTCGCTATTATTACATTTAAAAGCAGACTGACGGGTGCTGATAATGAGGTGAGAGTGTGATGGGTATCAAAGAAAGAGCAGTCCCTCACCTCAACCAGCTGCATGAGGTTCTCAAAGTACTCCTCCTCGTCAATGGTGAGCTTGCCGTTGTGGTAGATGATGCGGTAGTGCTCCACCTTGCCGTCGCAGCTGACGCACAGGGTGTAGTCGCCGGGGTAGTTGGTGCTCTCCCTCACCAGGAACAAGCCCGTCTCCGGAGGGTAGAGCAGCCGCTCGGCCTGCTCCCGAGTTATCTTCCCGTGAAACCAGCTACAAGTAGGAGAAGGCAGGAAGAGGATGAAGGACAAGAGGGAGAGAAAGAGATGAGGAGATTTAAAAACGTAGCTGTACAGTTAGCTTGCACACACACACATACAGAAGGTAATGTAACAATTAAGGACTAATGGGAGACAAGTCTGATCCATGTGCTGCTTCTTGTTCTTGTGGAAAACAACTGAACTCTTCATCTGCTCTGTGTCAGTGACATCAGCATCAGAAAGGCCTAAATCCTTCAACGCTTCCTACAACTTTGCACACACATTTTCGTTTTCACGGCGCTCATTCGCAATTTCAACCGAAAGATCCACAACTTCGTATCACAACCCACAGATCTCCTCTGAAATGAGAAGTGAAAAAGTGTAGTGTGGCGGTAAGGGGAAGCCGGCGGCAGCAGCACTTCCAGTCTGTTCAGCTCGGGCCCTGCAGGGGCGGGGCCGTCCCGACTCCAGGAGTCAGTGAGAAAGTACCTGAGGCCGAACAACAGGAAACATAGTGCTCATGCATGCATGTGTGCACATCCACACACACACACACAAGAGGCCTGAAGCAGAGTCGGAAACTGACACGACGGGACTGCAATAACAGGAAAGTGCAGAAACTGTGCAGACAAGGTGGTGTGGGTGGGACAGAACCAAGTCACCCACTCCTGACCACGTTAAAGGAGACGGACTGGCTATTCAGACACATATAAGAGTTTAAAAAAAAAACCCACAGACAACATCCTGTCTAGAAGAAGAAGGAGGAAGAAGACATAAAGCTCTTGCTTCTTTATTTATAAGCTGGCAGTGCAGCGCTGCCTCACCCTCACCATATGGCCCCGAGGATACATCTATAGGTCTCTAATGGATGGATTAGACAGCTGCGCTACAGCGAGGGTGCTTACATGCACTTAAGTATCCTGGCTTTGATATTCGGGAATGTGGCGTGTGCAGAGAAACCTGATTGTTCATATCCTGAATTGCATAATCATTACAGTATCCAGGTGTCTGATGGTCTGCATGCAGGTCTCAGCCTCTTGAATTTCTGACTGAATTTGATCATTTATCATCAGATTTGTTGCACTAACTTACTACAATGTAATTTTGAGTTGAAGAGGCACCTGCAAACATGGCAGAGAGCAGTCAGACACCTGGATCATACCATCATACCCTGGTTTCTATTTAAATACTCTACTCTACTTGCTTGGGTTTTTCGGAAAATCACAGATCTATCTATCTAAAATCTAAATATTTCTCACTATTGTTGTGGTTTTATGATTTCAAACAGTAAAATAATTGTTATTTCTGATGTTTAACTGTAATGTGTCTTAGATTTCCCATAAAAAAATACAGTAAGATGCTTCATTCCTGCCTCTGTAAACCAGCGGTCCTCTGCTCAAACGCACCACCATCCCATCCATCGATTTATGTCACTCCTCGTGCGGAAAGTCGTATTAGCTGCAAAGCGGGCCCAGCCCACAGGGTATCTCTATCCTTCTTGGCTGGTGAACGGATGGTAATCAACGACTATAATTGATTTTGCCTGTTTTGCTGTGGCTGCCTCCGTCCCTCCCTCCTCCTCCTCCTTCTCCTCCTCCTCCTGCTACTCGGCCTCCTCGGACAGCAGAGGTCCTTGTGGCCAAGCAGCTTAATACGGGTTGAGTTGATTAGATCAGTGCAGGCAGCTTCTCCGATGGACAGCAGCTCCTTAACTCCCACTAATCCAAGAGCGGGCGCCAAGAATGGACGACCCCGAGACACACACAGCCCTTTGGTGGAGGCACACTGGCTGTTCTGTCCGCGGCAATTAACTGCAGTTTTTATACATGACATCATACTGCGATCGAACAATCACAAAAATGCGGTAAACAGCTCGGTGGGGACGAGGGAGGACGGAGGAAGCAGTGGAACAGGGTGAACACCCCATCTTTCCTTCGGGGGTGGTGCTGTTATGTGAGGCGGATGTCTACCACATGGGGGCAGCAGAGAGAGCAAGCTGTTCGATGCCAGTGAGGCAGGCGAGGGCTGTATCTACTGCCGAGTATCAGTGGGTCAGGGTGAGCAAGGGGACAGTAGACCACAGCTGAACCCTTATGTAAGCCAGCGAAGAGGGAGAGGTCTTCTCACAGACATCTGTTAGTGATTCACACACAAAAAAATCAACAAGTCCCTCTGGGTTACAGCTAATGGCTGCGCAAGAACGACTTCTGATGGACTTGAGCCTTTATTTTTTTCAAACAGTTGACTATGCAGTGATCCCAGAGGAAGCAGTGAGGACATGAGGTCACCAAGTGTAACCAGGCAAAATATTTGGGAGTCTAATGACTCCTTTTAGTAAAAAATCCAGGGCTGCAACTCAAGATTGTTTTCTGAAGTGAGTAATTTGCAGAGTATAATCATGATTAACTGACTAATCGTTTAGTCCGTAAGAAGGTCAAAGAATTGTGAAAATGCTAAACACAATTTCCCAGAGCCCAAAGTGGCTGTCTGAAAATGCTTCTGTTGTCAAACCAACAGTCCAAACCTCAAAGACTCTTCATTTACAATTATAAATGACAATTTGTAGTTCTGGAGAAGAAATTCAAACTCAGAATTTTCATATTTACAACATTAATGAGGTAATAAAACAAACTCAAAATACTTATTTTGTCCATCAGTGAATAAACAAGCTGTACTCAGAGGAAAATAAGCTCCCAGAACACTGTTTGAAGCTAGAATGGTGGCAGGGTCCGCCACATATAAACAAAGTGAAACAGTATGAAACTGTGTCGTCAGTTTGTTTATTCAGTCATGAAAAGAAAGAGAGTTTGTTTATTTAGTTTGTCTTCCCCAAAACCATAAAGTTCATCTTTAAAGAGCAAATATTTAATTGTTTAAAGCATTTTCAAGCAAAAAATATCAACCAATGACCTAGAAAATTGGCAATTAATTGACTTTACTTTCCATTAAATCAATTAATTGTTGCAGCTCTAGTGAAATTAAAGCAAAAACTAATTTCTCTCTTTTCTTTCAAAAAAATGATAATGAGAATTTGGTAACAGCAGTAATAAAGTCGAAACTTGAAGCTAAATCCACCACTGAGTTTAGTATTTCAAACCATTGTGTTGTGTTTCATAGTTAGACAGGGCTAGTTTAAAGTTCCTCTTCAGACCACACACACACACTCGGTCATCATGCCAGAGCTGGATGACCCTATGACCATATTTAAAGCGGTGTGGACAGGCAGTATGAGCGGTGGCAGCAGGAGAGGTTAAAGCTTTCAGCAGCAGTTGATGAAGTGAGACAAAGAGGGTCAAAAGAGCATTTAAATGTTTCCTGCTGATGTTACAGTGACATACCACCGGCTCTATACGCACTGCTCCACTACTGTTAGCTCACATGCTAACGACTGTCCAACAGTTTGATCCTCAGACTGATCTCTGTATCTGGAGGGAGCACACTCCCTTTAGGATGTATGGACTTCCTCCTGGGGTTATGATGTAATGCGATGGATCAGCACAACCGCACAAGGCAGGGCCCTAAAGATCTCAAGTTAAATGTGTCTTCTGGGAAAATGAGAGGACCAACCCACAACAACAACAACAACAACAACAGACACACCCACTTAACAATGTTTTCTGTAACAGCACAGAGGCACAAAACTGAAAACCCTGACTTTATAAACCCTGCTCGATTCATTTCAGCACAGCAGACGGGAACATTTCCTCACATCCCGCTGAAATGAAAAACTTTCTCCTAAACTGTGAAGTTTTAATGCTTGTTTATTACCACTTGAGGGATGCACACAAAAGCCTTCAGATGACAGCATCTCACAGCCATGTGATGATACCGTAGCAGCTCGCATGCTCTCAGCTTTCCCGTCTCGCCTCATTTGCATATGCCTCTCGTTATGTTTTCCTATTTTTGAAATAGCTGCCGTTTCAAAGGGGCCTGATTCAAATGCAGCGTGCAGCTGGTTGACGGCCTCGGCGGCAGAAAGACACCGACGAGAGGAGACACGGAACAAACCAAAAGGCTGTAAGAGATGGAATTTCCATCTTTTGATGCCTCGGCTGACTTTTGAAATCAACACTTCTTTTTCCCTCGCTGCAGGGGACCGAAGTGAACGAGGGTAAAACAACTTGTTCACACGCTTGAGAAGGAAAGAGCACATGTGGCCAAAATGTAAAGGACACATAACCATAGTTAAAATAGTCCTACATTATACTTCAGCATCATGCATCATCATTTTCCTACAGTTTCTTGTTGCGATGCACTCAAATTATGTGTAAATATTATAAGTGTATCTGTTTCTCCATAAATACATTCAACAGTTCAAGATATGCCAAGACAAACAAACACACAGACACGAACTGCTATGTTGGGTTTCTCCTCCATCACCCCCGTGGTACTTACGGCATAAGACTGAGTTTCCCTCCAGACTTGACTCCTTCTCTTTTCTGGACATAGTTAGCCGGGATGGTGCCCTCTCTGCCCACTGTGTTCCTCGCTCTGTACCAGTTTGGATCCTGAAACAGCCAAACACACAACAACACAACATTAATATTGGTGCTACTAATTGATGTGAAGTCATTCTGCAGGTGAGGAGCATTGTTGTACCGCTCGTCCCACTGTAAACACACAGAGGGGAGGTCGAGGGGTTAGAAATCTACAGTACCCGACTCAGAGAGTAATCTGAATAGTAATCTTAAAACAGTGTTACTGCCTGCTGAAACAATTTATTTATATGTGGGCGGCTGTCGCTCCGCAGCTAAAGCGGGTCGTCCAGTAATCTGAAGGTCAGTGGTTCGATCCCTGGATCCCCTGACTACATGTCGAACCCCAAATTTGCTCCAGATGAGCCTGTTGGCACCTTGCATGGCAGCCTCTGCAATCAGTATCTGAATGGGTGGATGTGACAAGCGTTGCAAAGCGCTCTGAGTTATCAGTAGACTGGAAAAGTGCTATATGAACGCCAGTCCATTTACCATTTACCATGTGAAATTGCTGTATTGCCTATTTCAGGCTAGAGGAGGAACAAGCTGTCCTTTCAGTCAGTAATCATTATTATGAGTTGGTCTCGGGTACAAAAACAAAAATGAATAATATGAGGAATAGTAGACGACTTTAGCTCTGCTGATGTTGATGTGGGTAAAGCAGAAACATGCTTAATTTAGATTAAGTAAGTTAAGAATAGCACTGTTGGTGTGACCGTCCTGTAGATTTGAGATGACGTAGCCGTATCCTGCAGGGTCACCCGTTTCTTTCTTCTTCTTTATGTTTGTTTTAATATTCAGAACATGATCAGAAACTGATGAAACAAAAGCTATGAAACATAATCATATATACCTCATTAGGAAGTAATTAAAATGTCGTATAAAGTGCCTTCTTACCCTGGTGACTCCGATGATGGTCAGCACATCTCCTTTACAGAAAGGCAGGTCCTGTTCGTTGGCAGTCTGGAAATTGTACTTGGCTACACACTCTGTGCCACTCGACCATGGTGCCTACATCACACAGGACAGAGAGGAAGGAGCATTGATCACAGTGTGGCAGCTCGGTTTAGTGTGAGGAGCTGAGCTAAGACACAACACACAGCAGCAGAGTCACAATAAATAGAGGTAACAAGGGGTTAAGGGGTCGTCATCACCACAGCCTTGCAGAGACAATACTGTAGGATATGAATACAAAATGTAAAAACACAAAATAATAGGTGGTAATTGAGATTTCATTAAATTATTAAAGTAACATATCCTCAAAAGACATAAATAAAGAAACATATTTCACAATGCTATGCACACAGGTGCCTCGACAACTAGTTGCACTAATTGTCAATCCGTCCAAAATACTGTAAAAATGGCAGCTACGCGCCTAAAATGTAGATGACAGAAGGAGAAGAGTGCTTGGCGCATTAGATCAGTGCAGTAGTGCGATGAAAAACGAACCACAATGAGATAAAATGAGACGGCAGGAGTACAAAGCGGCAGGTGTGTGTTTGAGCTGGATGAGGTCCTCGTACGAGCTGCGTTGTTCCTGACAACACAAGGTACAGCTGAATGTGTCTGATGCCGCCTCAGCCGATGCTACATAATGAGTTTGGACTGCTGGCGGTGACGGCTGTGACAGAGGGAGATGTGGATACAGACAAACCTTCCTTCTCCACTGTTATTATCTTCCTTGTGCTCACTTTATTTATGAGAAATGCTTTTTTCTGGAGTAGTGCTGTTGAAGATTTTAGTAATTTAAAATGTAGCCTGGTGCATCACACAGAGCTTCTGGGGAAAAAACCACAGGCTTTCACTGGAAAGAGCCACGAATCAGGTCAGTTTTATTGGGATCTGCTAACTTTAAAAAAAATGGCACATTCATATGCTAAGCATCTTCCCACAGAGGTCAACGAAATGCAGTTTGTCATTCCTGCTGGACATTTATTCACCTCCTGAGTGACCTACAGGTCAGCTGGCGGTTTACTTTATTTGCTTGCTTTTCACCGGATGGCTGGACGCTGATAGATGCACAACACTGACTGAATTGTTGACCTTTTGGTCACAGGTTGGTAAGATTACCAGCAGGTCACACTGCTGCCCCAAGAAATATTCTGTGTCAGTAACATTTTGTGACCTCTTGGCCTACAGAAACCCACTGGATAGATCTGGAAATGAAATCACTCATAAGCCACACTCGCACTGAATCCATAAATGCATTTATGTTGCTAGAAACCACAGTGTTTCCTGTCGGAGTCCAGAGGCTCTGAATACGCTGAGTAATCCGACACGGTTTTTGATTGTGAGATGACAACGTGATTTATTAACTGATATTCAGAATCTTTGTCAAACATTGTTGGAACTTCAGAAAGGTAGTCAGGGATGAAGCGTAAGCAAATTAATTCAAAATCTGACTCATACGTGGGAAAATATCTTATCCTTGTATTTAAAGGGATATTCCGGTGTAAATTTAATCCATGGTCTAACACACCTTGACACCGAGTAAGACTCCCCCTCGAGAGGTCAAGTTAGCTGACCGCTAGCTTAGCTAGTTTTAGCAACCTCAGAAAAGACCGCACGAAAACAATACACTGCAGCTTATGTCTCCAACTAGAAACCGCCATCAAAAAGCCAAAATTAATGGTGAGAACAGCAGCAAACTTCAGCAACAGTACATGTACAGTCCCAGCACACAGTACGAAGCATCAAACATCTGCTAGCTTTGCTGGATTTGTATTAAAAACACAGCACAACTCACCCTCTCCTCCAGCAGCCTGCCTGTGTGGGGAAGCCCTGACGAGTCGATTACCGAGTGCAGTAGATTTCTGCAGCTCAAGGATGAAAATGTCTGATTATTACTCCATGGAATGCTCAGTTCTTATTATCAAGAGCTGACAGGGAAAATAAGGGAAGTAATGGAGTAATAATCAGACATTTTCATCCTTCAGCTGAGGAAATCTACTGCACTCGGTAATCGACTCGTCAGGGCTTCCCCACACAGGCAGGCTGCTGGAGGAGAGGGTGAGTTGAGCTGTGTTTTTAATACAAATCCGGCTAAGCTAGCAGATGTTTGATGCTTCGTACTGTGTGCTGGGACTGTACATGTACTGTTGCTGAAGTTTGCTGCTGTTCTCACCATTAATTGTGGCTTTTTGATGGCGGTTTCTAGTTGGAGACATAAGCTGCAGTGTATTGTTATCGTGCGGTCTTTTCTGAGGTTGCTAAAACTAGCTAAGCTAGCGGTCAGCTAACTTGACCTCTCGAGGGGGAGTCTTACTCGGTGTCAAGGTGTGTTAGACCATGGATTAAACTTACACCGGAATATCCCTTTAATGTGATTTAACCTCCGTAAAGTTGGCGGAGAATCAAACGGGTCTTTCAACATTCTGAAAAAGATGATGATCTTTGAATTTTTCTTTCTGAAATTTTCACCTGATTGTGGTGAAGCACCGCTGTGAGACAGACAACTGAATCTGAATCAATAAGGACATGTTACGGCAGCGGATGCAGGAGGGAAAGTAATCCACGTCTGAGGCGAGCATTAGTTTAACCACTGAGACTGCTAGGTAATGTGAAACCACTAAAACTGAGCCAGACACTTTGATGGATGCGTGTGCACCAGCTGTGTGCATTAATACATTACTACGGATATTTCAGCACCTCTGTGTCTTGCACAGATCCCCTTGCATGTTCATGTACAGTATGCACACATTTCTGTAAGTGCGTGCATGTTACTTAACTTTAATTCTTTCAAGTAGTCGCTGTGAAATCGACACATATTACAGTTTTATTGTATTTCTATATAGCAAAATGGTGCATATTTTTACAGCTCTTCTCAGCATCTGTGGTGATACTGCATGCAACATATTGCTGAAACAATCTGTTGATTAATTCACCAACAATTTCAATAATTACTTAGCAAAAACACAAATAAATCTCAGTTTCCAGCTTCTCCAAAGTCGAAATTTTCTACTTTTTTTGGTTTTTGATAGGTGGTTTGACAAAACAATGCTTTTAAAAGGTGTAGCATGAAAATATGTGACACATTTTACAGACCTAGCAATTCATCGAACAAACTGGCTGATTAATTGGTGATGGAACTGACTGTTAGTCGCAGCTACTTCCTCAATTTACCCTTCCGAAGGATGACTTCACCTGAATGAAATGTGGTCTGGGTTGCAAATTTGTAGTAAATTGGGAAATTACATTACAGAAGCCAACAATGACGACATTCTTAAATGCTCTGATTCTGGGAAAAGTTACACCAAAAAAAAAGATCAGTCATGAATGAAACCTTGAGCAATGAAGAGTGTGTAACTTTGTGTCATGTTTGTGAAAACAACAGTAATAAAATCTGACAGCTTGTGATGGAGGATATTAACCTCCAGGAAGACACAAGACGTGTCAGAACTGACGACAGGGATTAATATTACAATTACTAAAACTGTACTGGTGATGCAGAAGGGACCACCTGAAATCCACATATTTACATGTCTATATCTGTGAATTACTAACGTCAACCCTGTTACCATTTTTTAACATATAAATCCAAACAATTATTTATTTCTCATAATATAATCAATATCTACATGTAATTTCCTTTCAAAGTACACAGCATGTGCTTTAGCTAACATTTGTTTCAGCTAGCAATGGGCAAATTAGCTTGAAATGGTCAACCCTGTTACTGTCAACCCTGTTACCTTTCCAGAGTAACAGGATTTGACATGTGAGTAACAGGGATGACACAGAATAGTTTTCACCCTAGTTTTACTGTCTGGCAGTAATTCTGCTGAACTCATTGCCTCATTTACATAGTTTTAAAGGGATATTCCGGTGTAAATTTAATCCATGGTCTAACACACCTTGACACTGAGTACGACTCCCCCTCGAGAGGTCATGTTTGCTGACCTATGATCCTGCTTGAGATACTTTTGGCAGGATCGTACTAATGTTCCGACTCGGGACCAAAGGTGACCTTTTGCTGTCCGGGCCCTCCAATTGTTGATCTCAGGCAGACAATCTGATGATATTTGCTGTTATTTTATATTGTTTATATGTTAAAAATCTGCAGAATCACAGTTAATAATGTAACCAGATTGCAGAAACACAACCTCCTGACCTCATTCTGCTGGTGCGGCTTCCTGCAAGAAGCCAGCACCAACAGATGCTGATTATTATCTACTATTTGTTTAGATGTGTGTAATTGTATGAAATACAAAAGGGGTAGTATTTTTTATTTGCATACCAACGTGTACACTCAGTTGCTATATGTGCATGCAATGTGTGCTTCACTTACGTGCATCCCAGACATGATGAAGGGAGTTGGGCAGCAGGTGTCCTCAGGCAGGTAGCGGTCACTGTTCAGCTAGTACCATCAGAGCTGTGAGAACAAAACAAGGCATAATCAATAATCTGATGACTTCAGGGGCTAAATGCAACCAACACTGTGAAATATCCACAAAAAGTAGGTCACAGAGAAGCATAATCTGCACAACAGTTTTCTTTGCAGGCGTGCAGAAGAAGAATGACCACTCCGATTGTTTGGCTCTCAAATTACACGACATTGTTTTTTACCTCTGTTTATGCTTCTCCTTAAATTGGCGAGTGTAGGCCAGCGGGTATAAACACAAAACATGGTGTCTGTGCAAACCGTTCGAAGAGATGTGAGGGCAATAATGACAAAAATACATTCATTACATGTGCCATTTTCATTCCTCCAACAAATAAAGTTAGCTGCTGAAAAAGGGACAGCAAAAACATACGCTGCTAGCTTAAAAGGACACTTTCTAACTCTTTAATTATCTCAGTTTTCTGGAAGAATTATACTGATTGGATGCAAAATCTGAAATGCTGTAACCGTAAATGAGAGGAAGAGGCTCTCTGGTATTAGCCAAGTCTGTTAAGTGTCTTGGCAGCAAATTACTAGTCCTTCAAAGGTGACCTTGATATAGTGACAGAAAGGAGAGAGAGTGAGCTGCCGAGAGAGAGAAGGGGGAGCAGAGGAAGAGGGGAGACAAACTATGAGTGAGGAGTACAAAAAGAGTCCGTGTGTGGCTGAGGCTTTAAAAAGTTTTACAGTAAATCTGTATCAGCACACTAAATATTACAAGTTTGACGGTGGAGCAGTAACTGAACAAGGCCTCTCGCATGTGGCCTCCATTCAAAGCATCTCGCTTCCGACCGGCCGAGAGAACAGGAAGTTGAAATGGGAGGGAGAAGGAGGAAGTAGCTGACGCATATTTTCCAGTGTTTCGTATGAGGGAGGGAGGGGTTATAGTTAAGGGTTCAATGCGAGCATGGGCACTCTGGTCACTGCCTCCGTTCAGACTGACTGCACCCTCGTCAGCGTCACGTCAGAGGAGATTAATAAACACAGAAGGCATAATTCAAAACTAAATTACAAGTTAAAAATGTGTTTTTTTTGTTACTGTCTCCCCTCAATTTGGATATAACTAATAAGAGCCCAAAGCTTTCACTGTGATTCAGCCCGATTTCGTGGAAAGTAACATTTTGTCCACCGAGCGTAAGCCAGTTGTTTTCCACTTACAGAGTAGCTCAGTGCTCTGTGTAATTTTAGAGCCATGAAAATGATGCATCTCCTTCAGAGGGCCGGGCTACTGGCTCGCATGCTCCCTGAGCATCTATGGCCAAGCTTCACAGCACTTCCATATCCTGTGTTGAAACAGGAAGCAGCCTAATTGCAGACCACTGCAGATCTGTATGCAAACTGACAGAGCCAAATATATCCGAGGCCGAGCTGCTCTGCTGGACCCAGAGGGCACCCGCTTCTTTCCCTTCGCCATTCTGTGCGTCTAGAGCGGCGCTGCTGGAACAGAGCAGCGCGGCTCACCAACCCACAGCCACGCCAGCGAGCCAATGGAGGAGAGACAAGTGAGCGCTATTCTTATCTCTCTCCAGCGCTCAAGAATGCCTTCAAGCTATTCAAGAGCTTCGGCATCGAACTGCTCACATCGCTCTCCTCGGGGTAGTCGAGTGGCGCTCTGTAAAGACTGCGAGTGAAAGGAGTTCTTTTTTTCAATTCAATTTTTCCAAAGCAGACCGTCGGCATTTGGGTACCAACACTTCAATGAGTTTCTCACAGAGAACAATAAGGTTCCAGCACCCACAGTGAAAATGGACGCATTGTGAGACCGCACATGCTTGATGCCGAGAGAGAAGGTGTGAGTCGTACTACTCCTCCAGGTGTTATGTTACTGTTTAGTGAGCATCGCACTTGTTGAGTATCTTTGTAGAAGCCCAAGGCTGTGTGCAGACCAACAATGGCACTGCATTAGGAAAATAAATAAATGGGCAACGTGTGTTTTGGCATGTTGCTACAGTTACCAGCGGTCACCAGGGCTGAATAATTAATCGAGACATTACTAAAACGGCAATATGGCCGAGTGCAATATCCAAATAGCAGGAGCTGCTATTTGTTGCCTCGCCAAGTGCTTTTTTTAAAAACTGGATTGGGTTGAAATTTGTCCTGAACATCCAAGAAACCCTTTGCATAATTGTGGCTCATATTGCAGCCACAATATGTCAAAATCAGAATCAGGCTTTATTGGCCAAGTATGTGTACAGAATTTGAGTCCGGTTTTACAATGCTTCCAGTGTACAAACACAGAAATAGACACACAGCGTGGGACAAGGACATTAGGAGCTGTACAAATAAGTTGAAGGTAAAGAATAACTGCAGGCTTTAACAACAAGAGATGCTCACTATCTGTCCATCTCCTTTTCCCTCACTGACGTTAATATCGGAAATATGGCCGACAAATTCTACCACCATCATCTTGTCGGTCAACTCTCCTTACACTCATCTAGTGATAGGTGAAGTGTGACTCCTGCTCTCTGTGCTGCTGCACGGAGCAGACTGTAGCATCCATGATCCAACTTAACGTAGATAAAAATAAATAAATAAAGCAAAGCAACATTATCGTGTACTTGAACACCGTGTGACAGCAGTAACACCGACTACTGTAGCAAGCCTTGTGGTCAAAAGACAAAGTAAGAGCCAGGAAGTCGAGACACTGCACGACAGTTTACGTCTCTTTAAACAAGGTTTTACAATTCTGGTGAGGTTATTACTGCAGGAACGAGTTGTTCCTCCTGACGTGATGCTTCACATATAAACAGAAAATGAGCGATGCTACATGGCACAAGGGTTTTCACCTGCTGCGTGGGTACGCTTCGAATTCGAAGGGGAAAGCTTTCAGCAGATGTCATTTGTATTCCAACCATGATCAGAGACCAGCTGACTGTGTGACACAAACACTAAAATCTGATTAATAAACAGTCCCACTACAGTGTGCGGCTCTTCATACGCCAAGGTCACACATCAAAGCGTACACACTGTAGTTGACTCCAGCTTCACTCCAGCCAGATGTGCCAAACACGAGTGGAAATTGCTTCCTTCTCCACTCCCCTCCTCCTCATTTTCTCCGTCTGTGCAACAAGAGCCGCCGGTGACAGCATCGTGGCAACGCACCGGGAAGTGCTACATCAAAGGCTGCTGTCACATCAGTGCCAGATGACAGTAACATTACTTCTGTTCGTGTCTAATATGCCATTTTCATCATAACAAGTAATGTGTTCTACTTAAACTGTCTGCACGCTTCTGTGTGCTGCGACCTCGTGCTCCGTAGCTGCTTTGATGAATCGAGAAGAAAGCGATAAAAGTGAATCTGCGGTCCTGTATGATTGTTTCACCTCATTAATATTACATTGCTCTGTGCCTCTAAGACATATTCAAATATGCTTTGAGAATAAAGCTAACTTTTGTTTCTGTACTACCACCAACATACAGAATCCTGAAACTGCTCGGTGAGCCACAAAGCAGAACTGTACGGAGCAGTCAAACAGGTTTTGGAAAGCAAATCCTCTCTTGTCAAGACGGTCAAAGGTGTCTCTTCCAGCTCGACTGAGTTAGACGTAAAGATAAAACCTCACATGTCAGGGGGAAATCCATCATTGAAGGTGAGAGGGGGCAGTGATGCAGAGCGTTGCAGCTGGTTCACTTACTTGAAAGAGAAATACTAAAAGACGGTTTAAATTATAGATGATTAATCAGTAACTCTGAAACTGACAAATGTGTTTCCTTTAAAAGATACGCTGTAGTGCGATGTGATTCATTTGGGTCTCTTCTTGCCGTATCCTTCTCTTTCTGAGCAGAGATTAATCACACGTGTCTTATTGTGTAATTCGCTTCTCTTCACTTTATGTAGTTAAATTTGAGAAGAGGTACAACCCAGACGTACGCACCGCTCTGACACCGGCTGAGAGACTGAATTGATCCTGGGACAATGCAGACGATTACAGAGTGGATTTGTGTTGTGATGAAGTAAAGCGCTTTCTATTTTAATATCTTCATGTTAGTAGCAAATCACAATTTACAATTCATGATCCACTCTAATCCAGCTCTTATTCGCTGACCTAGAGAATCACAGCGAACAGAGTTGTGTCCGCGCTCTGACAAACATCTACCATCAACCAGAGGTCATAAAAGTCTACTTTTACCTCGGGTGACAATTCATCTTGGCCAGGATACATGGCTGTTTAAATCAGTACGCCATTCATTGTCCTGAGGGAAATTCAATGTACTGAGCCAGCGTTAAACAACAGCTGCCATCGCTCCGAACAAGGAACAGCCTTATATACATTTATTAGTAAACAACATTCCCATCAGATTCCAAGTCGGGTTCGTCAAGTTGCACCACAAAAGAACTCTTTATGCTGCATAGTTGTGATGAAGCTGCGTGTTGGTGCGATAAGAACACAGTTTTAAAACTTGTTTTCTACCATTGTAAAGCCAGTTTCAGTCATATGTACACGTAGTCATAGATTACAGAGGATGGGTGACAGGTCAGGGAGGGCAAAGTTGCATATAAAATGAAATTAAGGCCATCTCAGTAACCCTGAGACTTTGTAGTTCATGTCATTTCAATCTATTGTTCATCTGAACGGTTAATGCAGAGATAAGTGGAGTTCAGAGTAATTAAAACCCATGTGGACGAAGATAAAGCAGCATTCAACCTGACAACCTGACAACCTGATGTCAGGTCAGAGTCAGATGTTTGTTTTTGGTTTCTATAGCTATATATATATATATATATATTTATATATCTGAGGTGCAGACACAGAGATAAACATCTGCTTAAGTGCAGACCTGTTTGTGACTGATTGCCTTCCTGTATTCTAAAGCTGTAAGGATGTGAAACGGGCCTAGACGACCATACTTCCTTCTGAAATAACCACAATTAACATATATCTATATTAGCAGTATTGTTGAGCGTACTGGCAGCGAAAGAAACGGGGAAAAATATGACAGAAATGTGACGTACTGGGAATGCAAATATACAAAAAAAACATCTTAGTGGGGAGATTCTGCAGACTGGACAGCATGGAACTGTCAACAACAAAATGACTCGTGGCTATATTGCGTTTCCTCGTATGTTAACGACCTGACAGCAGGCCTGTTTGCAACAGCAGATGATAACCACATGACGAGGCGAGTCAGGTGGAGTCCACAGCTCGCATGGAACAAATACGACACCCCTGGTTGGAAATATGCAAATAAAGACGTGTGTACAAAAGTGACGCCGTGTTTGATATTCAACGAAAATTTGCATATTACCTCTGTCACTGCGTCACATTTACATTACAGACACTCAACCGAGGAGACAGACACTCGCAATTAGTGAGCGTGTGAGAGTGCTGGTGTCTATCTTTGACAGAACAGGCATATTTTTACCATTTAATTACAGGATAAGCCCTTCATCTACTCGAACACTCGGCTCTTCAAACCGTGCTGAGCTTTGACTTCCAGCAACAATGTCGTGGATGAAAAATACAGGCTGATCTAAAGAAATTCAAAAGGTCATTTCGAGTGCACACCAATGATGAATACAAGTCCAGCTATAAAGAACCCTAACTATAGACAACCTTTAAAAGCCTGTGGCTACCCCAGAATATGTCTTCATTAAATCACAGCAGAGGCCAAAAGGCTGACAGATGAATAGAGGAAGCAGATCTGAACTGTCATCGCATATGCGGCCAAGTGTCAGAAAATGTAAGGGTAAGTTTTAATTAACCTCTTTGATTCTGTTACCCAGCGACACACTGATATGAGGACTCGACCACAGAGACTGTATCGGACACAAAAGGCAGCAGAGCATATGGTATACGATGTGGCTGTATCTGTGCTTAAAGAGGAGCATATCAAAGTGGCCACACACACAACATGGCAGCCTCTCTTTTGTGTCTCTCCCTGCACTTGCAGCCATGTTAATGTGTGTGAGCACATCTATGTGCGGGGAACCAGGAAGTGGGCTTCAATTAGTGCAGATTAAGAGCGATAATGTGCCCAGAGATGGAAGTTGGATCTCCAGACATGTAACGAGCCTCAGTGTCCTCTCATGTTCTTTTCATCTCGCTGAGCCGTCTCCCAACGCAGCAGGCAGTCGCTACTGGGCCTCCACATGCTTCAATGATCGCATTACACTGACGGTGTTCAGTGCAGGGATGAGGCAAAAGCACCATGCAACACAGTTTCTGTACCAAGACGAAACCAGCAAAAGAAAAAGAAAACTGGAGGCAAAATCGACAGGAAATTTCCATTCTGATCCCTCGATACCGACAGAGGCAGATTAACGGTAGAGTATCTTAATGACACGACAAAATGAAACCTGTCTGTTCACATGTCTGTCTGCTTTCTGCAGCCGATGTTGGTACTCGGCCAAAGATCATTTGTGAGGGATGAACTCCGCTCTGCAATACAACGTCACAACCAGGGTTCCAACAAGTTCCAAAGAATTAGGAGTCGTCTCTCGAGAGGATCACGGCATTTTCTTACTAACCTAATACGTTTGAACCAGTATTTGGATATTGGTGTTAAAAAAGGTGTCAGATTTAGTGGAATTGGACCAATATTGATGATGAGCATGATATATTAAGATGCAAGATTTACTGTACATCATGTCAGCGTTTCCCCTAGGATGGAGTTAGACGTGCGTAAAATAGTTATGTGTACATTCGCTCAGCACCAAAGTGAATATGGTACATACAAGGTGATATAAACCACTCTTTCATCTGAAAATTCAAACACACAGGGGTGAAAATCTAATATTAACTTTGGCAGGGACGACTTCGTGAAAATTTCTCAAGAGCGATTCCTAGATTGACAACAAATTAACAAGCACACTAGTTATGTTGTTAAACATCAGATGTTGCCGTATCATTTATATTGTGCTCCCTTTTTCGCTTGGCACATAAGGAGGCTGCAGTATAATGCAAATCAATTAAAGTATATCATGAAGTACCTTCATCTGTCAGGTATTCATTATACTGTATTAGGCAAAAAGAGGTAATATTCTGACAAATCTGACGGTGCAGTTTTGAAGCAAAACCGGTAACAGCAGTTCTGCAACTTAAAAATACGTCTCCACTAAACACTTGCTGGAGTGGCCACGACAAACCCTTCAAACCAACAAAAAATAAGATAGTTTGAGTATGGATCCATCTTTTCAGACAGCAGAAGTCAGGGAGGGAACTAAATTATAGCTGGAAGGAAACTAAAGTTGTGTAAGTATTCTGGTACAAGCAGGTGCTTGGAAGGGACACAGGAATCTCAAGTAGAGCAGAGAGACAGGAGAGAGCTGCGAGGGATGGTAAATTATAAAGGAGAAGATCATGGAGTAAGGGAGGTTATCAAGGGAAGTTAAGAGAGACTGTGACTGACTCAATCACTACAACACAAGCGTGAAACATGAAACATTTCCAGCCATGTCCACCTTTTTTAAGCTGAGGTGCTGTTTCAAGGCTCCACGGAAACTCTCTTCTCTTCTCTTCGGCTCGGCAGTAACAGAAAGAAAGATGGATGCACTCCTCTGGGGTGAGGTTGTCTGAAACATTTATTTAACTTGAAAACGCTGCCCAGCACAACCACCGACTCCTAGCATCAACCAGCAGCTGCACTACAGGGATTAGATGTAAGTGCCGAGCTCAAGTATCTCTCTGTTAACCGTTTAGGGAGGAGAGGAATGCAAGATTGATGACATTTTCCCAGACACAGATTTACCACACGGCTCGGGGATTTGAACTAACAACTTTCAGCGCTCGCTTTTGTAATGAGATCGCTGAGAACACGGCGGCTTGAATCGGTCTCAATGTGTTTGTTGCACCGTTTCTGTCACCGTCTCCTGAATGTGGCGAGGAACATCAACAGAGAGCACCGGGGTGGCCGACTGGAATGCTAAACTGACACGGAGGGGGAAAAAAACACAAATCAGAAATCACATCCTTTCGTTGCAGAAGAGCAAAAGGAGTCATGTGCGTGTCTAATCCGAAGCCGTCGTCCCCTATTTTTATCTAACTGAAAGAAAAATAGAGCAGCGCGACAGAGAAACCTCTCCCCCACCGAAGACAGACAGGTGGGGAGACAGGCAGCCCTTCTGCCTGCCCCTCTGACGTAACAAGTGAGTGTCAGGCTCGGGCTCACCGCTGATGACAGATTACAAAAGCAGGGAGGCAGGAAGTGGAATAAAGAAAGGAAGAGGGAGAGAGAGAACCCCCCCTCTTCCCTGTTTCTCTCTCTCGAGCTCTGGGAGGCTGCTGGACTGGAGAAAGCAGAGGGGAGGAAGGGTAGCGGTGACAGCTTATTGTTTGAGCTCTGTGTGCTGTGGCTCCAGTCTCAGCGCACACTCATTCAGGCCCGGCTATTTATATCCTCTCAATATCCATGCAGGCGGAGGCAGGAGGCAGGAGGCAGGCTGCAGTCGTTTTCATCATCGCATACATTATGGAGACACTGCATTAAAGAGTCTGCCTGCTGCGAGGGGGTCCTGCTTGTACTACTTTTCTTCCAGGATTTCCTCGTTTATATTTGGCCAATGTAGGGAGATGTATCCACTCGAGAGGTGTGTGCCGTTCTGATTTAGAAAGAACATGTATGAATAAATAAAAGATAAGTAAAGTCTCATTCAGTCTGCTGCCTAAAGAAGGAGTTCAGAAAAATATTGAATATTTTTTTACGCAGTGTGTAACCAAGTATTTTAAAGGGTTAGTCCAGCAATTTAGCAAGTTAGGAGACTTCTTAGAGACAGATGAACAAAGAAGAAGAAGAAAATCAAAGCAGCAAAGGCTGTGACATCCTGTCTTGTAGTCCCTGGTAAGGGTCAAGCTCCAGAAATCACTGGACCACACATTTCCCACAATGCAACTCAACAGCATCTGTCATGATCTCTGGTTATCGTGGCATCATCACAGTTATTTTCTCAGACTAAAGAGAGCTTCAGGAAATTGTTACACAACTGTTTTCACAGAATTCTCTTCATGATGACCAATTAACTCATTTTAACTCAACTTCGTGGTGAAGTGGCCCCTTAAAAATCCTCTTTACTTGTCAAATTAGCAAGGCAGTGTAACATTTTGGACGAGGGGTCAAACTAAAAGATTGGAAATGATTGAATAAAATTGTTAGATCAATGAATTGTTGGTTGATATATTAACAAAATTGATAACAAAAAGATAAAACAAAAGTCTCATTTTACAGTGGCAGGCAGTGACGGCTAGCTTAATTACATTATAGTTAAGACAGAGTGAGACCTACATGTAAAACTGAAATAATGACTCCATTAGCTATTAACAATTTTGATAGTCAATTCATCATTTGAGTCCATTTTTGAAGCAAAGAAGCCAAATCTTTCCCATTTTTCTAGAGCTACAACAACTATTCAATTAGCAGCTATTCAAGCAACAATATGTACGTTTCTGGAGAAGGATCGTTGACTGTTGAGTCTCATTCCCGTGTTGCCTGACCCGAGCCGCCAACATCAACAATTTTTTCCCCAGAAAGTTACAGTTAGTGTTGCTTAGTTGGTTTGAGTCATTTTTAAGTTGAAATTAACTGAATCCAGCTTCTGAAATTACAATATTTTCTGGTTTCTTTACTCTTCTACGACAGCAATCAGAATATCTTTTGGATGCTGACAAAACTGTGGGAAACACTGATTGACATTTTTCGCCATTATCTGACATTTAGACCAACCAACTAATCGATTTATTCCCAATTAAATAAATGTTAGCAGCCCTACAATTTTAATTGCAACAAGCAATATGAAGACATCAACTTAGGCTCTTAGAAGTTGTGATAAAGATTTTTTCTCTTTCCCTAAAATCACATTTCATGGAAAAAATTATATTTAAATAATGTAAATGATAATCTGCAGGTTTCTCAACAATGAAAAACAAACGGTAGTTGCCTCACTACTCAGCTTATCACATACAGCAGTTCTATGTTGAGTATGTAGAGCTGACTTTAACGGGAATTAAAGTGTAATGCCGTTTTTCCACCGACAGTACCAGCTCGCCTCGCCTCGACTTAGCTCGCCTTTTTTGCGTTCCCACTACTGAAATCTGGTACCTGGTACCTGCTAAAGTGGTACTTTTTTAGTATCGCCTCCGTATAAGTTCCAGCCGAGCTGAGCTGATACTTCTGTGTGACGTAAGCTGGCAGCCGGCCACTGATTGGACAGAGAGCGACGCCACTTGATGACTCGTGACGAGCGCGACGTCCGAGCCTGACACCCGCTACCTTTAAAAACTAGCATCTGCGTTCAGTCAACATAGCGAGTACATGGAAGGAACAACGCGCAGGAACACGGCGTGGACCGTGGCAGAGGTGGAGACGCTCCTGAGTGTTGTCGCTGAAGACGCATCCAGAACGAGCTTGATGGTGCGACAGGAAATGAAAAGGTGGACGTGTTTTGCGTAGCCCACAGCTAGCTCTGTTTATGTGTCGCGTGGATAAGTACGTCACTGATGACGACCCGCCCACGTTGATGACGACCCGCCCACGTTGATGACGACCCGCCCACGTTGAAGAGATACTAATTCTAGATGGAAACGCGTCTGAAACCAAACCAAGTAGAGCCACGCTAAGCCGAGGCGAGGCGAGCTGGTACTGTCGGTGGAAAAACGGCATAATATGCTCAGAAGAAGTGCAGTAACAGCAGAGTTAGTGTGTCTGTGGTAGAATGCCTTGGTACCATCCATTCATTTAGCATTGAATTCATTGTGTGTGCGATGCAGTGCATCGGTGCAAAACAGTGTGCTGAGGCAGGTAGGAGGAGGAAGCTCCCAAAGTGGTAATGGGAGGGCTGGGAGGTGGAGGGGATGCGGGCTGAGAGCCAGATGGTTGTGAGAGTCCAGGAGGCTCGGCGCTTCTCCGACAAGACATCCGCTTGACAGGTGCACGTGAACACACATACAGACACACACACACAAAAACACACACTTCAGCCTTTGCCTACCTTGTCAAAGTTACTGAACACTCACTGACAACATACACACAACCACAAAAGTACACACAAAATGCCCGAGACCCTTTGGCCTAATATATGCTGCCACTTCCATACATATGCATACGCATTCTTCAGCCATGGCCTAATGTATGCTGTCTCTCAAACATGTGCACACACACATACAGAAGTGGTTTCAAACATCCCAGGGGGTGAGAGAGAAAAAGTGAGGAGGAAGGGGGGAAAGCTGCTCGCTGCTGCTTTCACTGCCTCGCGTCCTCCTTTGATGGCAACACATGACAAGTCCTCCATTCAGACCCGAGGAGGAGGAGACGAGGAGGCAAAGCACGGGGATGGAGACACAAAGAATGTCATTAGCGGCAGCCACAGCAGGGTGCTGGTACAATATGGCAGCGGCATTAGTGGGGACTGGAGCTCCAAATCTCTTAAATAAAAGAAGCATTCACTGGCAGCAGCACTGACACCATGCAGAAAAATCAGATTCAGTGGACTAAAAAGATGGGAGAGAGGGAGGAGAGAGGCACACAGGGAGAAAATGGAGACTGAGAGGGGGACGCTGGAGGCAAAATCTAAATTGCAAAGGACATTAGAATACTATTGGGCTCAAAAAAAAGAGATAACACAGATTCCTAAAGAGGGAGTGATCCATAATTCTGTTAGAAACTGACTACATGTAGATCGAACCCTTAAAAAGAAGGCAGACAGACCTGGACACCCAAGAGAGAACACAATTACAGGAGGAAGAAGAACTTTACCAGGTTGTCACATTCAACTGGTGTATCGGGTCTACGAGACCGAACACAACGTCAGACATGCTCCAAATCCATGTGCGAGCATCTCTGCTCAGTAATCCACTCTGAAACTACTTCTAAACAGCGTTGGGTGATGGGTCAAATGATCCTGATACAGGATTGTGATAAAAATAACAATTCAAAATGCTGGACTAGATCTAAAAGTCAACCACACAGATGACATAAATGCGAAATAGGGAGGTCAGTAGTTTTCAGAATCCAGAGAAAGAAAAGTAGGAGCTGCTGAAGAGGCGCTCAAACTATCCAAGCACAAGGTCATCGAAGAATCACAAACCAGGTTCAGTTCCCGCCATGCAATGATCACACCAGTACTAGCGCACAAGGCCACTGCCTAGGTTTTATCACTGGATTAAAAAACAGGCACTTGGCTCTCTCGTGGCCGGACACTGATGACCTGGAGTCACTACAAGGCTCTAAACCCACCTGTCGACTTCACTGGTGCAGCCTACTCGAGTGTCTCTCACCTGAAACCTGCGCTGCAGCTCTTCAAAGAGGAGGAGACTCATCATGACTCAGGGCTCACCAAGACCATAAAAGCTACCATCATCATCTACCTGAATGGGAAATATAAGCTTCAGTTTAAGGCCTGATACATCAAAGACGACAAGGTAATGGCCATGAAATCCAGAGCTGTGGCTCAGATGCTGGATAAATGTCATCGCAGCGCACGTCTGAAGCTACCCTCACATTCAGATCGACTGCATCGGGGGCAAGCAGAGGGGATGCTGCAGCTTCACCAGCTAAAGTTCAGACGACACTAGGCAGCTTTTTTTACTCTATTGCTACCTCTGGTCTAACAAACCAGCAGGCTACTGAGGCTGAACTGAAGAGCTACCTGCAAGCTCCCGACAGCGAGACCAACCCCCCCCCACAAATGGTGGAAGATTAACTCAACAAACACCTCCTGGCAAAGGTGTTCCTGTGTATTCCTGCCATCAGCTCATCCTCAGAGCTCGCTTTTAAGTCCTGCCATATCGCCTTTATGGCAAAAAAAACCCATACAATGGGGTTGAAAATGATGTGCTCCAGCTAGAGGATGTAGCATCATGACTGGATTACTGTTTAAGCACATTTACTGCACATGTGCAACACTTGCGAGATGTAAAACCAGCAGATAATTAATATTTTAAAAATGTATCTTTAACCTATTAACATTTTTGCCTTATTGTCTAACCCTACTTCTAAACATTATGAATTTGACACACTAGCAGACATTGCATGAAATAGGTGACAAATAAGTTTTGGCAGGAAAAAAAAAAAACATTGAATGAAGCTGCCCTAATGTCCATTATTGTCTTTAAATAATTGCATATATGAGCCACATTTCAGACTTTTGTTTTCTGAAACATTTTCAGGAACATTTTGCATATCAGTACCAAGAGTTAAGAGTGAGAGTGAGACATGAGGAGATGTAGAAAGGGAGATGATACAAAGAGAGAGAGAGAGACAGGAAGATGCTCACAGATGGAGAGGACAAAGATCAGGAGAGCAAGGGCAAGGCGAAGGAGGAGTTGGACGCATGTGTTGGAGCAGAGGGTTGTAGACGACAGAGGATAGAGACATACGAACGTCGATGCCCGCCTGGTTTCCTGGCGGAGGACTTCGTGTGCTGCTCCTTAATATTAACAGCAGTCATCTGTCGGTTCCAATGCCAACCATGAATAATAGAGGCTCCACCCAGCTATGCCAGCACTCTGAATTATTAATTTCGCAACCACAGACTTGCATTAGCGCGCAGTGTGGGGCACTCCACACTGCGGGGTGGAGGCGCATTCGCCTGCCTAGACTGAAACACATGCGTGCGCTCACACACACACAGAAAGTGTGCGAATGCATATATTCTCTGACATTTAACACATGCACATTCTAACATGCATATTCACACACTGAAAGGAAGTGAACTGATGGTACTCTCCGAAGCATCGAGCAGGTTTTTCCTTTAAAAGGTGCTGAGCTGCTGATATATTTTGGGCGACAACAAAATGTGTTTAGAATAAACACCACGACTCATCACTTTAATGTCATACCACCATTAACAATTGTGGAATTATGGGCTTTCAATCAACACTTTACTGTTTATTCAGAATTGCCAAAAGTGTCAATACACAGATTTGAAACACAACAACACAAGTATTTGGTTCCACAAATTTTTGAGAGTTGTGAAAAACTGCAACTGCAATACTGAGCAAAATACCCAGTTAATAATAGTTATCGTTTCAGCCACAATAGTGCAACCCAAGAGACTTTGTTAACTAGGTCATTAGTTTCTTTTCATAGTCTAAGTTAAGAAATGTAGCCTAATTAGCTGAAAGGAGAACTGCCTGACAGATGTAAATCAGTGCAATGCCGCTCTGATAGTATGTTCTGCCTTGCACACATACCTGGTATGAGTGAAGGTCTGACAGCCGGGTGTGTGTGTGTCTGTCTGAATGTGTGTGAGTCATTGATGAAACACCGAGGCATGTATTGTCATTTCTCCCCATATACAACATGCCCCAGTTTAATCCCTTATTAAAATCAAAAAACACATACATCAAAGATTCACCTGCAAGCACGATCATGTGCACACACACACACACACACAACATCTTAGCCTTATCACCTAGAAGACAGCTTCTCCTACACTCCACACCTCTCTTGATCAAAGCACAAAACATCTCCGTTTTCCCCACACACACACACACACACACACACACACACAAAGCCAGCAAACACAACCTGCACACCAGCCTCTGGAGTCAGGCAGCAAAACAAAACACAACATCAGCTGAAACAGAATGAAAAAAAACAGTGAAAGACAGTGAAAAGCCTACAGTGAACAAACTCACATAGACTACAAGAACATATAGTTGTGTATTCGTATGTGTGTGTGTGTGTGTGCAGGCTCTACAGAGAGTGTTGTGTAGGCTTAAAATTTGCATTTGGAGACCACATTCAGAGTCTGTTTTCACCTGTAGAAGAGCACATTGTGTTACAAGGTGATGCTAATGGTGTGGGTGAAAGAACCCAGCGAGACAGTGACACACATCGGAGGTATCACGGAGGAGAATTTCTCCTGGTGCAGGGCCAGTGAGTGTTTGCAGAGGCAGCAACTGCAAATCTTGCCCGCGGAGAGCAGGGTTCAGGGATTTCTTCGGTAAATTCACAAAGGCTCACACACGCTGTGTGCAGTGATAACCCTGATCACAGCCCAGGGACAAGCATACAGCCTTAAAGAGTCTGTGCAAACAGGGCCGGGCCGTATGACTTTAATCTGTACCACAGGAACATGTATATCACGATCATTTTGTCCCTCTTAATTTCTATTAAACGTGATTAAATGTTCCAAACAATTCTCTTTGGCTGTGCTTGTATGTTCACCTGAAAGGGAAACCACACCAAAGACCATCCCAGGGTCGCTAAGTAGCACTGAGACTCTTCACACCTGCAGATCAGTTCTGTTAGTCCGGTCCAAATATAATAAGAAGTTCGAGTTTTTATCTGGGACCCTGTCAGGTTCTTCCAAATGCTACTGGTAACTATATACTGGTTATTTTTAGAGCTCTAACAATTAAGCAATTAATAGATTAGGCGTTTGAGAGAAAATTAATTAGCAACTATCTTGATAACCGATTAATTAGAGCGAGTCATTTGAAAAAGAAAAATGGCCAAACTGCTCTGGTTCAAGCTTCTCAAATGTGAGTTTCTGTTATCCTTAGACTGCTATAATAGTAAACTGAACGTTTGAAGACGTCAGCTTGTATTGTGGGTTATTGTGATTAGAACTGATACTTGATATTTGGAACCAATGCTGATATATAAATATTTTTGGCAATGATCCCTTAAATGTGATTATCAAACACTTGTGACAGGATATGTAACAGAGGCAGGGATTTTTCCAAATTAACAATAAACCTAATTGTAAACTTCACTGGGAATTTGATGATTAGAAATACCCCAAGTATCTTTTTCTGTTTTTTTCTGGTCAAATAAACTGATAACTATATATCTGTGGTGGGCTGATATTGGCAGATATTAAATATATCATCTCTAATTGTGATGGCCATTCATCAAACAATTAATACAGGGAGAAAAAATCGACAGATTTAATTGATAATGAAAGTAATCATTTGCAGCCACATTTATTCTTATTAACTATCATCACTGAAATATTTCAAGATTAATCAATTTCATAGGTTTCTTACCCTTTAAAATTTCCTTGAATAGCAAAAAATGCTTCAAACTCAATCAATCCTCTTATTGGGTAATTGTGTCAGCAGTAATTTATAAATAGTGTGTATTTATTATAATATGTGGCGACACATGGGAGGGAGCAGTAGGAAGGAACAGCACCAGACACACTGTGGATACCTGAGCAAACATCCTGACCATGTATTATTATATTTTACAGTTAAACACAGACAACACCAGCTGTTAAAAACAGTCCAGAATAAGACTTTGGCCATGTGCTGTATTCACCAACACCAACGCTTTTATGACCATACACTTATATAAAAGAGTCTGGAGTTGGTCAAAGAACACTGCTTTACATGAGAATATAATAAAAATGGTACTTTATTACAGCAACAACATGAAGTGCCTCCCATGCCAACAGCAATAGACAATCTTCTGATTGCCTGGCTGAGCTAAATGCACGGAGCGTATTTGGCAACAACCATGAAAATAATCTTTAGCCTAACATTTATCCAAACCCTGCCCCCGACTTGACACAATGGAGTTACCAGTGAGACAAGTCGCAGAATATGCAGGGAGGGGTCAACATATCTTAAATGGTTGGTACATTCTTACGCTCCCAGGAGACTCAAGAAGGAGCTTTGCAGAAACTTGAGACGGTGGCTTTATTTTGCTCTGATGCTGACCCCACCGTGGTCTCGTCACAGACCTGGGCATTGTGTGTGTGTGTGTGTGTGTGTGTGTGTGTGTGTGTGTGTGTGTGTGTGTGAGACAGACTGAACATGTGTGTGCATAAGTCACAGAGCAGGTGTGTGTGAATGTTATTGTGAATGAGCGACTGAGAGAAAACAAGTGAAAGTCAACAGAGCAGCACTGTCGGCATTAACCCGTACATACAAATCACTACCAAGAATCTTGTGCAGAAATCTCATTTCCTCAATTGACAGACAACATTTTTGGGAACCAAGAATTAAACTGTCACACTACTCGACCGAAGACAGAAATAGACGTGACAACTTAAAATACACTAAAGAAAAGAGACACTTCTACACAGTAAAGGCCATGAATTCAGTGCAGCAGCTACTGTTTCTCACGTCACCCACTAACTAAATTATTCATGAAAATGTGAGAATAATTTCCCATTGGAAATCCTGTATCAGGTGGCAAAATGATATTGATTCTTCACAACCTGCACTGAGCAGAGGACAGAGAGGATGCATTTACATTAGGCTTGCTGTGGTTGAAGACATTACTTGCCCACCGCCCCCACAGGCGTCTACTCCGTGCAGCAGCGGGGCCAGCAGCAGAGTCGCAGTACAGTGTACATCATCTAACAGCTCCTTCTTGATCCATTACTCCCACAGACTGAATAAAACTTCTCGCCGGCATATTCGAAATTGATCTACTGTCAACAAACGCTGAAAATGCAGCGGTAGGAAATGTTCGGCTTGTGTTAGCAGTAAATTATCACTACACTCTTCAGATAGTGAGCATGTTTTCTTGTAATAGGCCGGAGAATAGGGGTCGTCACAGGTTTATTAATTGGTGGGGAAATTCTGTCTCTGCAGCAACCCTAATTTACATGCTGGTTAATATTCTGTATGTGATGTCCGGGAAAAGGTAATTTACTGGGATACATACAAACATTTGCATAAAACAACCAGTAAAAAGTTTAATCCAGGAACAAGTCTGGATCTATTTCTTTCAATATTTTATAGTTCTCGTCTTGAAGTCATCCCTGGAGTGTTAATTTTACACTTGCATCAATCCCAACAGTAAACAGGATATTTTGATGACAGCCTAGAGCATACTGATTAATATCCATATATTTCTGCAGGCATTTTTTCTATAGTACACTACTGGTTTAGTGTAGTTGATGAGCACATGCGACAACTCACATACAGAATGAAACATCATGAATATGACGCTGGTGATAAAAATTTAAATAATGAGCGAGAGGCGAGAAGAGCAGAAAATAAAAAGGGGAAGAAATAAGAGATCAGTCAACTCGATGCTGTCGCGTTTTGTGACTGTGACTTATTACAACTGAAGTTCCTGTTAAATTGACAAAATAGACGGTTGCTTTTTCTGGTAAAATTTGGATAACATTCGAGGGAAAGATGCCCACTAGAGCATACCGATATTTCTGCTCCACACTATTAATAGTAAAGTTTTAAATTACCTGAGTAGAAGAGAGCTCAGGTTATATATTTGCGTTACGAGCTACCAATATTAAAATCAGTTTCAGCAGGGGAAAACCTGGACAGGCTTCACACTACACATCCAACTGTTTGGATTTCTAATAATGATATGCCACGACAACAGTTATTGTCCAGTCCCTGCTGATGTATGTATAATATCCAGGTGCCACCGGCCCACATGTGGAGCACTGTCGGCTGAAGTGGACCCCAGGTAGCCTGACGATTTCAGCTAATGAGCATCCACATAAACAAACAAAGATGAAGAATATGGTGCCAGCTTTCTACAGTGACAGCAAAGCATCTTTTGAAGTTTTTTGAACACTTATTCAGAGAGTTAGTTCAGTAAGCGTTAATGGACAATTTCCCGACATTTACAAAGGGTATGGGCCACAGTACCAGCAAGCCGATGACATTCTTGTTCTCCTAGGATTTCCTGGTATGGGTATGATAATATGGAAAAAGATAAGAGCTATAGTTATCCATCTGCCCATCTCTAAATCCATCATCCATCCATGCATCCATCCAGCTACCTATCTCTCAGTAAGCCATGGGGCTCATCAGCTGGTGTATCAGAAACATGCCCAGAAGTAGGCCATGGTCAACAATAAACATCTCTGTACCGTGCAGATCTTCTGGTTTAATCTCCCAATTGGAATCATTGGAATAAATTTAAAAAGACTTCAGAGCCTGCAGGGATTTCCACACAAAGAAAAGATCAAGTGAAATTTTCCTTTAATAGAAAACCCTGTATTAGAGTAGGCCTAATTCGGGTCACTTTACTTCAGCAGTCTCAGTGACATCATTAAAGCAGAGGCGTTTACTGAATCTTTGAAGTGAATCAGATGACTCAACTGCACAAAAACTACTTTGGACTGCGTCGAACGGCAGATAAAAGAGGAAGCGCTGGAGTCTCCCTGCTGAGACAGGATTCGTTGTCATTACCATCATCATCAGTGATTCATCCTGTGTTCTTTTTTTAGGGCATTCACAATAATGGCAGCGGAGTATTACATCTCTTTTAAACGGAGAAAAATATCATATTCTTTGTACTGCCTGCTCTACTTCCTCTTTAGCTTCCCGTATTGGCCTAAATCAAGGACTTCAGTGAACCAGGACACAGGTGTTGATGTGCGAAGGGGAAACAGAGTGATCAGACAGTGGAGTAAACACGGAGACGCTGTACATACAAATGACATTTTAGCACTGGGTCTTTGGTACAGTCAACTGCTGCTTGGCTCTGAAACTCGTGTCAAGAGTTCAGATGTCAGTTCGATGCTTTCTGTGTGCCTGACACGGTCTGTGTGAGACAGAAAACAGCTCTCCCAAAGGAATTTAAATATGGATAAAATTGGCCACATCACAAGCGCTACGCATATTGTGACACAGTAGGTGTGCTTGCGGGGAATTAAAATTTGTAACACTTAACCAGATGGTGATGTTTATTTCTGCTAATCCACTGAACTACAGGTTTAAAAAAAAAAAGGGACAGCAGCAAAATACTACCCGCTTTACAAATCTCAATCATCTTGAGGTACAGTACATCGTTATATCATTGTCATTATCTTCAAAATGACTCCAAGGCTGCTGTTAAGACCGCTGAGTAGTAAATACATTAATCACAAAAGATGAGATTGCCATCAGGATCTTATCAGACTAGATGACAATGGTTGATAATCATCACAGTTTTTTCCTTCACACTCATTAATCAGACAAGCAAATCGCAATGTTAGGGCAAAGAGTGGAAAACATCTTTTCTTTTTTTTCCCCCAGTGGGAAATATTGAAAACAAATGGTTCATTCAGTTCAAGATCAGCTGGAAACATGAAAGGTTTAATTCATGGCACACGTAAAGGAAAGCTGCTGATCAAACACCATGTTTAAGTTGACATTTTATGCAAAGCTTAGGAATAAAGTTAGTTATTCATCAGCTGGACTTCTTTCTGTACAGATAGTGTTGCTTTATCAACACTGGACACCTGCGCAAACATCCTGACCGTGCACTGAATTTTACAGCTAAAAACAAGCTCTTAAAAAGGACAGGGACATTGCTTTACATGAGAACGTGAACAAAATGGTACTTTACGACAGCAATAACATCATCGTGACAACATGAAGCGACTCCTAAACCGATGGTTGCAGTTGCTGATGGCGTTCGTTACTTCATCACACTGTTTATTTTACAGGAGCACAAGTCTGTTCCACCCAAAACATCCTTCATCAACCACCTACAATACTCGAAGCTTGCTGTATAACATGAATTCGTCCCCCATCAGCAGCATGTAGAATATTTCTTCCCTCACACTGAAGATTTCGGGTCAACCGTTTACAAAGGACGGGATTAGAAGGGTCTGGTGTTAACATGCAACAACGAATTTAATCAAAACAGCTGAGTGACATGCGCAAATGTGATGCTGTGTCATGCATTCCTCTTCTCGTCTTATATTTTATCCCTTTTGACGCCTGTTTGATCAGTTCTCTAACAGTTTGTATCGAAAACAACTCTCAAAGCTGCCATCTTTGGTAAGTGGAGAACGTTACTACTTAGGCTACTACTTTGGCCAATATTAGATTATCTTAGTGATATTTTTCACAATATAAAATATCGAACAGCTGTGTGATTCTCACCAAGCATTGAAATGAATGCATATGAAAAGGTTTAAATAAGGATGTTGGGTTCAAAGTTAATGTAATAACATTTTTACTATCGACATCCTATTGTTGCACGATTAATTAGCTCTCTAATTCTACACCATTATATCCCTTTCCGACCAACACAATGACACAGGATGAACCCGCATCTGTGTAGTTGGTCATTATCTTGCCGAGTGACCCCAATCTCAGCCTGGGCTAAAGACAGCTGGACGCTGGCTTTGATAACGTCATGCACACTTGAACAATACGTTACGCGCTGATTAATCAAAGAAGAGCATAAAAAGACAACTGCAGTAATAGCTTTATGAATGGTGACCACTTATTATGTCACCTGTGCCACAGTGTCATCTGATTATGTCATAAGTAAGCTGAATGCCAGTTAAGTATAGACTGACATCATGTGTGCATCCTCCAAATGAAAAGATGCTCCAGGCATCAGCTTTTCTGTATGGATCCACTCAAAGGAGGAAGCGTCTGTTCCCTCCAGCTGAAATGTTTCCTTCTGCTCATTAATTCAAATCAGCTCTCACACAACCTCAAAAAGCAGACTGATGTCATCGAGCTGATCTGTAATTTGATAACAAAACGCTGTCGTGCTGGTTTGCATCACCGGTTAGCTCTGGGTATGTGTGGGGGTGGTTAATGAGAGACCCATCGGCGACATCATAACCGGTGACTTGGTAATTTCGGTTGATTTATGTCTTGGGAGGTGAGGAATTCTTCACCATGCCATTTCTAAATTATCACCTCAGGTACAAAACTGTTATGTGGATAATAAAGAATTTCAGCTGCGACTCGCAGGAACTGATGGTGGTTGTCTCGGCTGTCATCTGACAGATGAGGCCCCTTTATTTGACACCATTACCTCTTTATTGAAGCAGGCACAGAAAGGATTTTTAATAAAAGATTTCTCATCATACCGTTTTTGTTGACAGTCACATAGTGCAAGTATAGAGTATTGCAATGTGTCCGAGTGTCAACATTTTTCTCATATATGCAGATGGACTCCTTAAACCTTCCCCTACATAAGTTCAGCAGCAACACAGGAACAGTGCAAATAAGAAAAACAAACCATTAGAGCCCGACTTCGTCTCAAATGGTATATGCTAGAAATGCTCAGATGTTGGATTATCTTTCCCTGTGGGAAATCTCTACAGGCTGTGGGCGTACAGAAAGACGAGGCATGTGTCAGGCCTGCAGCTCTACTCATTGCCTACATTGTGCAGCTAGCCAGCAGGCGTGGCGGCAGAAGCCTCCCGGCCTTCAAGGAGCTGCCTGACTGACCAGCCGCTGCCCAGATGGAGAGGCCTCGCTGAGTTTGCACGCAAGATGGCAGCCACAATGGCACTATTCTACTGGGCAGCATGATCAGTAGGAAGGAGGGTATGGAGGGGGGGGGTTACCATTATCACAGCTCTGCAGGTAATGAACAGAGAATTTAGGGAGATATTGGAAATATGTAAGACCAGTGATGATTGTGGTCTCTCGATTACTTTTAAGAGGCAGCCTGAATCTTCTATTATCATTATTAGATATGATAGCTTTAGGTACTGTAATGGTGCTGAAAACTGAAAGCTGTTTCTCCGTATGGTTATCAAAAAGGAAAAACAAGGACTTAAAGCCATCATGCACCAATATGTTTGAGGAATAATATAATCTTAATTGAGGCAATACTCATATCACACTGTGAGCGATTAAGAGATCATGGAGGCAAAATAAATAACCTACACACTGATTTGGCAGGTAAGAGCTGAAGCAATTAGTTGATTAACAGATTCATCACCGGCCAAACAATTAATCTGCAACTGTCTTGATAATGGATTGATAGTTTAAGTCATGGTTTGAGCAAAAGTCTGTTGGGTTTGGGCCGATGAATGATTGACGGTCGACTACTAATCCCTGACCATCGTAACATTGTGATTCAAAAGGCTCCCCACAAAGTTGCCGTAGGGCAAGAGTTGTTGTTTGTGATACGTGGGAGAGGAAATGAAAAGAAGCATGTTGCTGCTCAGTGCACTAACATTACGTCTCCATGGCACGTTTATTATTTTCTTCACCAGCTCAGTTAGGCGAACCCAAGACACTCAGCGGCGTTTCTTTTCCTGCGGGCCACTGTTGCTCTCAGTCATGCCGTTTTTAAACACAGTTTTCTTAACTTAGCTTCCTTGGCTAGTCAGTCAGCAAAGTTATGAACATGCGGTGTCTCAATATTTGCTAATTTTAGGGTGTCCTTTATAATATTCAAATTTGTACCTTTGGGTTTTGAACCATTAGTTTAACAAATCCTAAGGTTGAAGTTGAGCAATTTTAAGACATCCACACCACGTTTTATACTTGAGGCATGGGGGATTTGAAAATTTCACAACCTGTTCAACATAATTGCGATATACTATTAACCCGATAATCACCAAAATATTCATAAAATGGCACTTAAACATACTGGAACCACTTTAACCTTACATTTTGTTAGGACACAACTCTTTTTTTATTGCATTACAGAAAGGACACACACATTTCTTAAATAAGTAATCATAAATCATAAGCTCTATCAGGATAAATAAATGGTGGTTACCTCATCTCACTGTCATTTCTTTTGTTTGGAATACATAGTATTTACCTACATCTGATTTAACTTGTTTGTATGAGGGATATAATGTCCAAGCCATGCCTTCAGCCATGGTGACAGGCTTAGGCAACTCAAAATAAATCAGGAAACCAATATAGGCCGAGCGAGCTGAGACAGCTAGACAGTCACTCATGTGAGAACATTCATGATTATCTCGATTCACACCAGTAGCAGTGGTAGTAGTAGTATGGTGAGCTGGTAACACCATGATAGTCTCAATCAACCACAAAGACTGACACGTCTGGTGAGACAAATCACAGACAATATCTCGATCGCCATGAAGCTGAGAGATAATTAAACGGATGTTAACCTCACAAACAGAACTGTGGCATGATACATCTATTCTTCTCTTCTCACATTTAAAAAGAGGAAGCACTGCAGGTGCACTGCATATTTCCTGCCAGTTTCACTTTCTATCAGGCTTCCTAAATAAGTGGGCCATGGCACTGCTCGCCACTTTGCTTTCTGCAAAACTCAGAACGGCTAATACCTTATCAGACAGGAAAATACACCATGTTGTGCACCATGATGTGCACTGTGAGTGTTGCACTGCTTCCAGGCTGCTGAAATGCAGACGGGCATGAAGTAAATGCTGTTGAATGTATATATATAGCGTGATCATACAGCTTCTGTGCAGAGTATGTCTTGCACCATCTGTGATGTCCTGTTGCTCATGAGTGTCAGTATACTGTTAAGCTCTGCACCAAAGTCTCCACGATAAATCCCCCCTCTGTTATTGCACTTGCTGATTAAAGAGACAGTGGACACTGAGGGGAAGAGGCTGGAGAGGAAGAACGGTCTAAACACGGTCATTGTGTTGAGGTCAGCAGGGCCTTGGACGGACTTCAAATGTGCAATGAGATGGTTAGTGTACAGACAGAGGAGCCATTACTCCCCTGCTGAGCACATAAGCCAGGCTCAGAGCTTAACGTAAAACAGTAGCGCCGCTCGGCTCCTTGCAGCTTTGAGCATCGACCAGACAGCGATTTTTTCCCCCCCTCCTCATAACTCATTGTTAAAAGGCAAAGAGCCGACATGTAGCCAGGCTTGCGGACATGTCCTGTCACCTCTCGTCTTCGTCAAGCTTCGCCTCGATTAGACTACTCCAATCTAGTCATCAGTCAAGTCAGTGAGACGGGGGGGGAGCTATTGACGAGGTAGATCGGTTTAATCTGTGAGTCCTCTTACTAGATGGGTCTGACTTCACAGATGGAGAGCTGTACAGTCACACTACTTCGACCAGGGCTGAGTGAGTCACACTGTGTTTAGAAAGACTGTAATAAAACATTTTGTGCTTCAAATTCTGCACTGAAAGAAAAAGGTACTAATTACTCTCAGCACAGACCCTTGGGACACTATGTTGGACATCCTAGCATACCGGCAGCAGGTTAGTCCTGACAGACACGGCATATGGATTCCTGACATGGTGCAGTCTGGTTCAGCAGATTCCTCTGGGGATAATGAATGCCAAGCCCTCACACCCCTTCTCGCTCCAAGCAATCTTGGTAACAGATTTCGCTAATAGAAAACCCCAAAGCGATCACGCTGCTTCATCTGTACTCTGCACTCACTGTAATCAACACAACAGTTCGGACAGGTGGGCATCAAAATCAGTCATTTAATGTGATTATCTATCAAATTAGACAGTCCACGTGCCAACGTCTCTATCCAGATTTCAATGATGGTCAGCCTCAACCTGAGTGGAGCACAAAGTTATTAAAATAGGCAACAAGACCTGGAGGGATGATATTTTAGATTTCTAGCAGTAGCAAGCACAAACATGAGATTATATTCTAATCATACAAAGAATATCACGCAGGCAGTTTTCACCTGAAGTGAATGAGAACACTGTAAAGTAACAATGTGCTGCAGACGCTTCGTCGCTCTTTGTCGGTCAAGCCACGGCTTGCAAAGGTATGTACATTTCAACATTTCTGTCAAGACGGTTGAACCTTGAATTAGCGAGTGAGGAACTAACAAACCACAGCAGAAGGCTTGGTGCCGACTCATTCATGAAATACAAACCACATTTAACAATGCAACTATTTCAGCTTGAATCATTAAACGATTGTTAACCTGTAACAAAGCATCCACACCATCCGGTGTCCTTGAGCCAAACACTGATGCTTCACCAGCTCCAGGATGGTGCTGTGTAGCTCTAGCTGACCTCTGACCTCCCTGTGGAGGGGTGCAAGAGAAAAACAATCTCCCTGCGGAATAAACTGTATCATCAACAACAATTATCTGCTGTCATAACTGAACCGGACATCTCTGCTGTGGCACTGCTCCCCTCTCTATAATCATATACAATGACATGTTATCCCCCCTGAATCCAAGACAAATGCTGAAAGAATGTAATAATGGAAGACACATTATATTAAAACAATATAAGCGGAAAGATAGGGATCAGTGTTTCCTCAATGTAAGGGGCTGAACCTCAGCTCCAGCCCTGTGTGCTCTAAGTGCAGCGCGGAGGTGGCTAAAATTACAGGGTCCATTATCGGACACGGTCATTAATTCTTAAATACACAGCAATAACGTAAAAGGCCAGGCTGCAGTATGGACACAGGTGTAATATATACGTGGTTATTATCCCAACCTGTCCCTCTACAGTCAGACATTTGTACACACTTTATCCAAAAAGGCGCATCCGCCTGTAACACAATGCTGCATGGTCCACTGTCTCACTGACTCCCAGCTTTATCTTTGGGGCTTCCCTCACTGTGCTGGTCCGATCCAGTGTCAACAAATACTGCTGGACAACAGAGGAAGGCAAAGGTCGGGACCACAAAGCCGCGACAGAGGCGTCCGACTCCGGAGGGGAAGGGGAGAGGGAAGGTGGGTGACGAGGAGGCTGCGGGCACCGCCGCAAAAAGAGCCCGAAAAACGACAACATAATTGTGGGTAACACAAACCAACAACAACAACACACACACACGCCATTTACCAGTTGTTTTGTTTTGTGTGTCCACTGCTCTACTGTCAAACATAATGAAGGTAACAGGGAACAGACTGGAGGGGTAAAGAGAAGAAGAAAAAAAAAATCTGTTCAGACCTAGCATGAATTGTGTCCGATAATGGATGCCGTGACGTTATATTGTATGTTAACTTAGCGGCTAACGCTAACGCTCACAAACAGGTTGAACGTTAGCTCTGTAACTGAACAGCGCTCCTCGTAACGTCACATTTATCAGCTTTTTAGTGGATATAAAAGACAAATAAAGCACACACATCCCAGTAATGACACAACCACAGCCACCACCGCCACCACCACCACCCCTCCTCCTGTGAGCTATCCCTCCCGAGCTAAAAAACGTTGGGACAAAACAACTCACCCGAAAGATACCACAGTAGTGTCGACCCAGATGCTGCTGCAAAATTAGCGATGAAGGCCCATGAGGAGGACTCCTGCGGTCCGTGGGGGCATCCAGGTGTCGCGACGTGAATATTAGACAATCCCAAACGTGGCTTCGCTCCGTACCCTGTCTGCATATGTGTGTCTGTGTGTGTGGCGGAGCTCTGCGAGGCCTGCTGCTGCCGCTGCTGCTGCTCCTGCCGCCGCTGCTGGAGGAAATGGTCTCCGCTCCGCGAGGCGCAACACGCATGCGCGGGGGAATGGCACAGCCGAGGGGCGCGCGGTCTGCGAGCACAACCGTGTGGCCAACAGGTGAGACAGTCACCTGGTGGGGGACTTGTTACTGCGGGGAGCTGCCCGCCTGGTGGTATGTAGAAGCACAGGATGGTGAGCCTGCATGTGATAATGTACAGGTGCGTCCTTTATTTACTGGTGTAATTCTTCAAACTGGACTCCCACCAGAACCGAAGACCACCACTGAGGACACTGAGGTCCAGTCCCTGGTGTCTTTTCTGGGTCTATAATATCTTAACACATATATTTGTTCAGGGCTGTAACCAGGGTTTTAGAAATACACACGTCCATCCAGAACATATTATAGACAACAGTATAAATCTGTGCATTTTGACATCATCACTGGAGCAAATAGATGACTCAAATTCAAACAAAAGAAGAAGATAAGTAACAAATATGGCCAATTTTGTGTATCTAACTTATTTAAACTCATTTCTTTCCGAAAAAATAACTTTAATGACATTGGTAACACTTTATAATAACTATCATTAATAACTGGTAGAGACTACAGTATAAATCTGTTCATTTTTCTGCATTTTGACAGGACCGATAATCACTTAGGTCACGTCCCTGGTGTCTTTTCTGGGTCTATGATATCTTAACACATAGATTTGTTCAGGGCTGTAACCAGGGTTTTAGAAATACACCCATCCATCCATAACATATTATAGACTACAGTATAAATCTGTGCATTTCTCTGCATTTTGACATCATCACTGAAGCAAATAGATGACTCAAATTCAAACAAAAGAAGAAGATAAGTAACAAATATGGCCAATTTTGTGTATCTAACTTATTTAAACTCATTTCTTTTCAGAAAAAATAACTTTAATGACATTGGTAACACTTTATAATAACTATCATTAATAACTGGTAGAGACTACAGTATAAATCTGTTCATTTTTCTGCATTTTGACAGGACCGATAATCGCTTAGGTCAAGTCCCTGGTGTCTTTTCTGGGTCTATGATATCTTAATATCTTAAATCCACCCATCCATCCAGAACATATTATAGACTACAGTATGAATCTGTGCAATGTTCTGCATTTTGACAGGACCGATAATCACTCTTACTTCCCCTTTTCTTTTTTCTTTTTGTGAAGCGACCTTGAGTTTCTTGAAAGGCGCTATATAAATTCAATTTATTATTATTATTATTATTATTAGTAGTAGTAGTAGTAGTAGTAGTAGTAGTAGTAGTAGTAATCAATACCACCAGCGTAGATGAAAACTGGACTCAAATTCTGACAGAAGAAGAAGATAGGTAACAAATATGGCCAATTTTGACTTAAATTTATTCAACTTATTTCATCTTATTTCTAGGCTTAAAAGATGGTATGAACATAGGTGACACTTTATCATAACCATCATTAATAACTGGTGCATTTATAGTTAATTTTCACTGTTATGAAACTATGAAATGGTTCATAAAACATTTAAGCAACTGTAGAGGTTAAACATATCAGTTTCGACTCTCTAATGGCGTCAAAATAATGTTAATAAATGAACTACACAGTATTTATTGACCATTTAAAAAGTATTATGATCATCAACTGCAACTTTCCAACAAACAGCTGCTCATAAATAGTTTATAAAGCATTTAATTGCTTGTTAACAGTGAAATAACTATTGACTAAGGTTTAATTAACTATACATTTGCCATGTTTTTGGATCATATATAATTGTTTATTTTAATGATTATATGAGAGGACATGATCTCAGTGTCCTCAATGGTAGCTGTATCTGTACGTGGTAACACTTTATAACACAGTTGTGTATTTGCAGTAGAACAAGCCACTGTTACAGAACACATTAAAGGGGCATTATGTAGTTTTTGAGAAGAAATTCAAACTCAGAATTTTAATATTTACATATTAATGAGGTAATAACACAAACTCAGAAATATTTATGTTTTCCATAAGTGAATAAAAAAAAGCTGTTCTCAGAGGAAAATAAGGTCCAGAACACTGTTTGAAGCTAGAAAGGTGGCAGGGTCCGCCACATGTAAACAAAGTAAAACCATCACCCAGTCATGAAAACGAACTTTGTTTATTAAGTTTGTTTAGGCAGAAATAAATCAGGGTTAAAATGTCCAAAAACAAGTGAAAACTAACAAACAAAATTGATTCGAAAAGATGATATTTAAACCCTTGACGACTGGTTGAGCTCGTGCACCCGCTAACTCTTTTAGCTTCACCGCTACAGTGAAGATTTCAGCTTCAAAAATGGTGTAAATAATGTGTTTTAAATCAATTTGGCCTCTGGATTACACCGTACGAGCTGTATGGATATCATGTTTTATTTTCATACATTATATTTTTACCTCTCTACCTTTTTAGATGTCAAACTTCACCTGCTGAACATTCATGAATATATATGATTCACCAACTCCCAAAAACTACAATAACTGTGAACAGGGGTCCGATCGAGGCCCCTTGTGTGGGTTAATCTCTACGGTATCTGTATTTTTTTTTCAAAGTAAAACCACGGGGCTTAACGTAGCAGGAAAATCCCAGGTGTGACTAATAACATTCATGATGGCTCCTCTCCATTTTACCTCGAGCCAGTTCAGTGAGCAAATATGCACAAATCATTGGCCTGGAAGTGGAACATGTAATTAAAGCTGTTGGTTACACCTGCGCATATCCTGCTCTGGTATGATACAGTGTCTGTGACGACAAATTTAAATAAAACTAGAGAACAAAATCAGTTCACTGTCTCGGGCTGCAGTTCAATGAAAAGTGCCGTTAGGACGCACGTTGCTCACAAACTATTATTAAACATGACAGGATGTTTTTCAGAGGAGGGAAAGCACAGGTGGAAATAATGACAATAAGCAGAACGGAGCCATCGTTAGAGTTACGAGCAAACACCTGTGTGTTTCCTGCCGTGACGGGCCAAAAGGTGTGCTGAGAAAAAAAGGTACATAATGACTTAATTCCAGTGATAGAAGAAGTCTGTCACTGCCAGAAACAGACTCCACTACAACAGGTCTTAAATGGGTGATAAAGCACATTATACTTTAACATTTGACAGGATTAAACTCAGATGTGTGATCGGTCTAATTACACCTGTGAATTTTTTGTCTTTCAACACACTTACTGGACTTTATAACCAGTCAGTTTGTGCTTTTTGGTGTTTTCCTCATCCAGTCCTGTCGCACGTATTCGAGCTATGAGTCTGTTCTGTTATTTTACTTCTCTTGGCGTCTGTTGTTTATTAAATCATCTCACCATCAGTCACCATCCCTGTTCAACACGATTAACAGCTCTGACTATTCTCAGCTCAGTTTCCATGACACATTTGCGCTTTGTGGTCAGATCTGTATCAAGGTTTTATCGTAACTGACCGAAAACTTCCTCGAATCCATGCAGTTATATAAAATAATTATAATCAAACAATCAGATGTGTTTACAGAGGCTCTTAAAACTTAACTTTATATATAAATCAGTGACAATAACTGTCAGATTAAAAATAACAATATTCCCACACAGTGTTTTCAAGATGATTTTATTTCACTTGTATATAAAAGGAGCACCTAATGTCACCCTGCGTTCTGTCAGAAGATCCAGGCTGAATGTTTTTTTTTTTTAATGCTTTACAAATATACATAAAGAGATGCTTGGCATGGGGTCACACCAGCCGCTACGCCCGCCAACACGCTCACGCTCTGCTCAGTGGTGATTACTACATGATTACATTTGTTCTCAGTACTTATGGGTCGGATCCCAGCCAGTCTGCAGTCTGATCTCAACAACACACCGGTGAAGTTTCCTCCTGCCTGCAGCAGACAGACAGACAGACAGACAGACAGACAGACGTATAAACACCTCGAAAAGTACTCAAAATTGTGTCTGTTGCAGTTCCCACTATAACAGGTGACTCCAAGCTTTCAAAAGACTGTAACAGGCTTAGAAAAAGCTACTTTGCACTCATATCAACAGCTTTGACATCCCAAACCCAGCAGGTACACAATCAGTCGACCAAATCTCCGCCCTCCGTATCTTTGTTGGTCACGCTCTCGGGGAAATAAGAACAAATTCTCAGACTCCTTCAGGTGTTATCGACAAATGTTTTAAGAGATTGCTCTTTGCTGCGATACATTAAAGGGTTCATTAAATCATTAAAGTGTAGAAATGTGTTAGGTGAAAACCCTGCAAACCTATTAATCTGTCATTTACGCTGTTTGTTTTTTTTTACCCTTACGGTTTTTACTTCGAGTATTGTATTTTTTTTTCCAGTCACAAAGTTCATGAGAAGTTCGAGGACTTGAGATCTCTTAAAAATACCTGCATAATCTAAAAAGTGCATAGCTGCCCGGCTACAAATAAGGCTGTCTTCTTAATTTTTGTAACATTTTGCTGATCTGAGGTTCGAACAGAAGATTATTCCGACCAAAACAAACGAAGGTAGTCGGAGTGGCTGAATCTGATGAGTCAAAAAGCAAAATATGAAATAATTAGGTTTCACGACACCTACAGTAACTAGCTCTAATCCCTGGTGATGAACCTGGTCCAAGATGTTCTTGGTCCTTGAAATGTGTGCTTCAGATTCGTGTCTAATCTGCAAAAACAGAAAATTATTCTTCCCTGTGTGCGTCTGCTACAGTTTTTAATTTTCTGTGTCAGTAGGTATAAACTCAAAACACCCGACAGTGCTACTGCTCAGAGAACTATCACATGTTATTCATACATATGTACACATTTTCATAATTCCTGAGGTGTTTTCAGCAAATAAATACAAATATAGAGATCACCTTTTTTAGTGAAAAACGCTACGACCATTACAAAACATAAACACCCATCTGAGTAAGTAAAAAAAAAAAAAAGACAATGACTGTGGACACCAACATGATTGGTAGATTTGGGTTGGCAGACAGCTTTAGGCTGAGCCGTGCTCCGGTTCACTGGGCCGGGATCGGACTCCGCGTGTAATCTAAAGGAGGAAACAGGAACTGTGTCTGTGCTGCTCGGCCTGGCCGCGGGGTCAGAGGTCACAGACGGACTCACAGTGGTCAGCATTTTGTAAACATATTCACATCGTCGCAGAGCCCTTTATCAAAACAAACCGAAGAACAGGAAGTCTTTCCCCTCGCAAAAACAAGAGGTATCGCACGCAACGCGCAGAAACCCCCCGGGAGCGTCCAACGGGTGAGAGGGAAAACTACAACAGACGTGTCTGTAACAAAATATCGGTCAGGTCATACAGCTGCTTTTCAGCTACTGCCAGACGCAATAAACAGATAAACTCCCTCGTACTGTCCATTTGTAACAAAGTGCAATGTCAGCGAGTCCTCTTTTATGGCGAGTGCAGAGGAATTACAAATTTACATCCAAAGGGCGAGTGGTAGCGGATCCCCACCTCCTGGAAAACCTGCTTGGGGATGCCGATGTCACACAGGTAGACCCTGCTCTCCGCCTCAGTGAGAAGCAGCGGGAGGCCCAAAGAGAGGGTCCACTTCGCCTGGACGGGCTGATGCTGCTCGCTGACCGAAGGATCGATGCTCAGGACCGGGGCGCGGTTCTGGTTGGCCCAGTCGGCGGCCGATTTGTACCAGGACTGCTCCCGCAGCAGTCGGTTCTCGTGGCAGTCCAGGCAGTTGATGACCAGATCGACGGGGCTTGCTGGCAAGTCTGAGAGAGAGGAGAAGAAGAAAGAGACAAAGTTGGTGGACAGTTGACACAGAACTAGGGATGTTAACCGATGACCGTTTGACCGATCATCAACGTTAACCGATCAATCTTGTCGGTTAAAAGAAATAATAAATAAATAAATAAATAATTAAACGCCGTCTCTGTCGCTGTCACTCTTCCGTCGCCGTCCCTCCCCACAACTTCCCCCTGTTCCCCAGCAACCAAATCACGTGATTTGCCATATCATTTTGTGATTGGTTGATGTGGTGGCTTTTCCCACCAATAGGAAAGGGGTATCACGTGGGGTTTTATTTGCTTGCAAGCGCTTCCTGTTTGCGGACACGTTACTGAGAAAAGTCTGTTTTTACCGTTTCTTCCTGCACCAAACACCAAACGTGACGGCAATATTCGCGAAAAAGCGTCGCGCACATCATTTATCACAAGTCCGGTTTTACTCGTCCTATCAACACAATTTAAAAACTGGTATATAGTTTGAAGTCTGCACTTTCGCCACAAGTTGAAACGGAGAATCAGTGAGGCTGCATCTCGCTGCTCCGTCGTCTTAAAGCGGTCATTGTCGTGATTTGACAAGCACATTTTAATCTGATCGGTTAACCGGTTTCAACCGGTTAATGAGGCTCGGTGGTCGGTCAAGAATATTTTTAATTTTCGCCATCCCTACACAGAACCATGAGAAAGACAACAATGTTTACTGTCTGTCTGCAGGAATGTAAAATGTGTTGGATCATAGGCGAGTAAAAGTAGCTGCTCCACTAGAGGGCAACATTTATCTGTGTGTCTGTGGACGGCATGAACTGAACATCTACAACCAGGGTCAGCGAATCCTCACTGAAGCTCCTGTCGGTGCGTCCTACCTTTGACGCTGGCCACCTGCTTGCCGCTGGTCCTGCTGTAGAGGTTGACCTCACCGGTGACCGACTCCTGCATTTTGAGAAAGTTCGGCAGGAACAGGATGACCTCCACTTCATGGTTGGCCAAGTGTCGGCCACAGCTGATGCCCTGCGCTCCCTGGATGTGCGGCCCACACAGCAGCACCACCGTGGGCCTCTGGTGGACGTTTTTTGGGGTGAGTCTGAGGACAATCAGCAGATGACGAGGAGATTACTCACACAAACAAAGACAACTGATGTGACGTATAGTTGTGAAACAACAAGTATGTTTGCATTCAAAGGGCATCAGGCATGAAGACGATGCTGATGCTATACACAGCACGTGTGATTATGAACCTGCACGCGATGTCAACTCAGTCCGTGATTCAATCACTTTATAACACACAAGTAATAATAATAAAAGCGGCCTAGACAGGTTAAAACACTACACTGCAGTGATGCAACCGACTTATAAAAGCCTTTCTGGAAAACATTAACAAACGTAACAGAGCAGCAAACATTAACGACCATAACAAAGCTACTCTAAGTAAGAAGTGAAGCACCTGTAATGTTCAACAGATCCTCCGTCACCAGCCGGTTTGGTTTTATTGTCAACTTATTTCCCCACCAAAAGTGCCACAGCCCATCACATCATCACTGAAGATATTGTTTTATAATTAGGCTCAGGGAGGAACAGATTATATAACAAGGATACAAAAAAGGTAACTGTATTATAAAAATGTGTAATTAGATTACATAATTTTACATTCATTAATGAAGAATGATACCACGCACATGAGCACGCATGACGGCGATTATTATAATTTCTCTAGTGTTTAGTCGCATATGTTTGGTGTTGAGGTAATCAAGTTACATTACAGAATATATTTTTAAAGTAAAAGTAATTTTTCTGACGATAAATGTACTGAAGTATCAAAAAGTTACATTTCATCAGATCCTATATTCAGCATTTTTCCAATTATTGGAAATGGTTTGTTGTAACCGATTTATCATAATATAACATAAATTAATTTGAAATGTAGTGGAGTAAAAAGTACTAACAGGAACTAGGTTCCTCCCAAAATAATAAAAAAATGTCATCATTTCAATTTTATTCCACATCACAGAGGACGTGTGTTGATAAAATAATGTTCATATATTGTTTTTGCATCTCGTGTCACAGTGTGTGAGCTTATTCTTATTAATCTGCTCCAATACATCAATAACTTATAAAATCTGCCAGAAAAGTTCTTTATTGTGATTATGAGCACAGCCGGTGATGAAAACTTGGCTGAAGCTTCTGAACTATGTTCACCATCTTAATCATAATCCTATTAGTGATGAATTACTGGACATATAAGGAAGAAGCTTGAGTTGGAGAATGAACCGAGTCCCTGTTGGCTGGATATAGTGTCTGAGATCCTGGTGTTACAATACATAATTAAACCTGATCCGAGCCCGCAGTAGTTCTGGTGTGAATTTGAGACATGCGAGATATTACAGAGCTAAATTGATAAAAGGATCTGAGACAGTGAACCTGGCTGATATATGAGCCTGAGTGAGCGCCGAGGCTCTTTGATCTTCAATGAGACTCCACCGCTCGTAAAGCCGCAGGTAAACAGCGACGCTGCTTCGCTCTGTTCGGATGTTTTCGACCTGCGGTGGGGCTGCTCGCTCTGAGAAAACAAGCCCCGAGGGTCTGAGGGGGTCGAGGTTAACGCCGAACTCATGTAGAAACATGGTAGTAAAGATGATCGCCATGGCGACTGGAAAACATGACGTGTAAACAAAAAATTGGACAGACCTGCTCTAATGATTGTATAACTCCTCAGACAGGCATGTTTGGCACCCTGTCGCACATTCCTCTTATTATTATCCAAATGACAGTGGCTCTGCACTGCACGGCGCTTTCGATGAGTAGTCATGTGTGCCAGCCACTGATTAACTCAATTATTTTACACACCTACGAGATATTGGTCCACAGTGGTATGTGTTACCTGTTCGGTCCGCCCAGCAGAGTGAGAGCCATCTGGCTGGCGCAGACGCCGATCGTCTCCAGCCGGCGCTCGACGGACAGACCCCAGCGCTCTGCAGCCGCCAGCAGACGCTGATGGAGCTCGTAGGACACGCTGGGAACCACCAGGCCCGAATCTGCAGGGAGACCAAAACCACAGCTTTTAGTTGAGGTGGATTGCATGTTAACGTTGACGGACACAAAGAGAAACTATGTCATTAACATTCCTCCATCGCTATCAGAATCATGTCAAGCACCGTGCCAACGCCAGGCAGCCGAGCCCTGCCTCGCTTTCTGGTAAACGTAGTGCACCGGTAACTTTCCCGTAAAAATGGTCCATGCAATGTCAAGGATATTAATATTAATGATTGAGAAAAAATATTATTATTAAACTGTGTTCCACTTATTCCACCGCTTCGTTATACTTCCACTCTCGATTTCTGATTCTTAGACTTGTGCTTTGAATTTCTGAAACACTTGACTTCCAGTTGAAGTAGGTTTTATCCAGTTCCTCATTTTCCCGTTTCATATCAGCACTTCTAAGAATCCAGTAAAGGTCTCTGTGGTGACATACAGCAACTTATATAATGCATTTTGGCCGGAGTGCTTGTTTAATCTGTACGTATAAGTGTTTCTCCCACAGTCTGATTTGATGGATGTTGTAAACTTTTATTATATTTCAAGGAATCTTGTGTTGAGTGTGTGAGTTCTCCCTCTGAAACCTAGGATTTGTTGTTTTATGTAGGTCTTTATACAGTTACAGTGACCTTTTAAAGGAATTAAAACATATACATGTCATCGTACCGTATACATTTTATTAAAATTAAAGGTTTATATCAAGTTTCATGTTGATCGGGGCATGACAGTGTTTGTCTTTGATCAACCAAAGACATGAAACTTGAAATAAACTCGAATAATTTTTTAATATATATGCTTTCATACAGCTGCAACGCTAATTCTAAGTGCTATATCGTCGGCAACTGGACTTTACCCATGATATAGCACTTACCATGACATCAACAGCTGCAACCCTTGTTACATCACTGCATTTATGGCACAGGGGAGTTAATATTGGGAGACATTTTGCCAAGATAAATGCCATCAGGTATATTTGTTGTATCTCAAAATCACGTTTAACACGTTTAAAAAAGAAGAAAAAGCAGAATATTCATGCACATTTTTTGTCCTCTTACATTCCTGCATCCATCGGAGTGCTGTGGGAAGTATCGCGTGTCTAAATTTGGCATTAGCACCGTGTCAGTTTATCTTCGTCGGTGCACCTTGAAAAACAGCAGCCAGAGTGGAAGTCAATCCCAGAAACCTGACCTCTAAGATAACAACAACTGTTGGTCTACAGATAAATGTGCTCGCAGGTTCTCAGGGGGGAGTTTACGTGGAAGACACACAGATCCTCCTGCGAGGAACCCATTCCTCGGGGAAAAGCCCTTCCTCCTCCTCCTCCTCCTGACCTGATCTTGTTCCCATCACGGAAGATTCTCCATTTCCTCTCCTGTTTGTCACTGCTGTCCGCGGCAACAAAGGGAAGATTGGCAGCCTTTACAAAACATGACAAACATGAGGCAGCCAGAGTGAGACGCCTATTCCCCCCGGGCCCTCATTTCACACGCACCATCACATGCTCTCTGACCAATCCCCAGCCCCTCAGCTCCGGGACGGGGCTGCAGGGTGTATCGGACCCCCCACATCGGCTGCCGCCTCAGTCAAAACAGACCGCAGGTTGGCGTGACAGAGAAGGGGACAAACATCATGTACATACGAACACCTGCACCTGTATCCTGAGAGTGAGGAGGACTAAACATGGGGGGAGGCTGAACAGCGGCTTCAGTTCAGTTCCTTAAAGTCAAGTCAAAAACTGCAGAATTCCCCCTTTTCACACTTTCAGTCCTTTGTTTCACAATTAAAGTGAAAGGATAAGATGACCCTAAAAACGAAAGTTATTATTAGCTAATCCCCCTGAAGCTGATGGGAAATCGGGTGAAGTTTCGGGAAAATGCTGCAACAGTTCTGTTTCACTGTGAAGCTCCAGAAACATCACCAGACTTTCCATCAGCATGAAGACGGGTCGAGTGTATAATAACTGAATTTATCCCTTAAAGGGATATTCTGGTGTAAGTTTAATCCATGGTCTAACACACCGTGACACCGAGTAAGACTCCCCCTCGAGAGGTCAAGTTAGCTGACCGCTAGCTTAGCTAGTTTTAGCAACCTCAGAAAAGACCACACGATAACAATACACTGCAGCTTATGTCTCCAACTAGAAACCGCCATCAAAAAGCCACAATTAATGGTGAGAACAGCAGCAAACTTCAGCAACAGTACATGTACAGTCCCAGCACACAGTACGAAGCATCAAACATCTGCTAGCTTTGCTGGATTTGTATTAAAAACACAGCACAACTCACCCTCTCCTCCAGCAGCCTGCCTGTGTGGGGAAGCCCTGACGAGTCGATTACCGAGTGCAGTAGATTTCTGCAGCTCAAGGATGAAAATGTCTGATTATTACTCCATTACTTCCGTTATTTTCCCTGTCAGCTCTCGACAATAAGAACTGAGCATCCCATGGAGTAATACTCAGACATCTTCATCCTTGAGCTGCAGAAATCTCCTGCACTCGGTAATCGACTCGTCAGGGCTTCCCCACACAGGCAGGCTGCTGGAGGAGAGGGTGAGTTGTGCTGTGTTTTTAATACAAATCCAGCAAAGCTAGCAGATGTTTGATGCTTCGTACTGTGTGCTGGGACTGTACATGTACTGTTGCTGAAGTTTGGTGCTGTTCTCACCATTAATTGTGGCTTTTTGATGGCGGTTTCTAGTTGGAGACATAAGCTGCAGTGTATTGTTATCGTGCGGTCTTTTCTGAGGTTGCTAAAACTAGCTAAGCTAGCGGTCAGCTAACTTGACCTCTCGAGGGGGAGTCTTACTCGGTGTCACGGTGTGTTAGACCATGGATTAAATTTACACCGGAATATCCCTTTAAGGTGCAATCGAGCAGGACGGACACATGCAGCAGCGGAGGAGGAGTCAAGTTTCAGATGTTTAACTCTTGTATGGAAAGCGTTTTGGACGTCTTTAATAAGTTTTAACATTCACACTCACTTCCACTTGTTTTCCAAGAGTCTACTCTGTTATGAAATTCACTCTCTCAAAAAAAAATGCTCAAATCCTTTTTGCTTTTAAGTGCCTTGTCATTTCAAGTCACCCAACCTTGTCAGAATTGTTCTCTTCTGTGTATTTTTTGAATTAGTGTATTACAGAACTACAATTCAGCCTTTTATCGCTGTACAAACTGGAGTGTGTGGAAACCTTTTAAAGAGCCCGTGCTAATCCCCGGCTGTCTATTGCCTGTGGCACATTAGAAGGGTAATGAAAGTCAAGCTGGGGGAACTGCACGGCTCGGGATCCCTTTGATAAATAAAGCTGCTGGGAGGCAGTTAAGTCCTTAATGGCCTCCTACAGATCTCTGGCCTGGTAGCTGAGAACTTGGTGGCCTCGGTGGCGTGCGCAGAAGTTCACACGGACACACGCATCGTGCGCATCGCCTGCACACACCTCGTCCCGCAGCGTCGATGTACAAACACATATACACCCACAACTTTTCACGGTGGCACGCAACGCGGACAGAGTGACACACACACACCCTCGTACACGACATAATGACACGCACACAGCGAGGCTCATGCCGTGACTGACTGAAATCCTCGCTTATCTTGAGGTCGGCCCTGCTCCCCTCCCAGTATTATTTTATTGATACCGCACAAAAGGCCGCTAATATGTCTCAGTGGGCAACAGAAGTCTGGAACATGCCAATCCTCACGTGAGCGATAAGCACGGCAAAGTCAACTGCCTCTTGTCATGCAAACTGCTGCCTCGGGTGCCAAGCTCAAGGGAAGTGGGAGTTGCACTAGCATGCACTAATTGCTTTTCAACCATCCCAGCAGGTGCGTGTCTTAATAACTCTCTCGCTGAAGTTGCCGCTACTAAAACAACCCCCCTTCTTGCACACACACACACACACACGCCACCTCCTCCTCCTTCACACTCACGCTCACACACATGCAGTGATTTATGCAGACGCACACACCCACTTTCGATGTGGTGTGAAACACAAACTCGACAGCCAACTCGCTAAACCGGGTAGCCGTGAGTACGCTCGCCGCGGCACTAAAATAAACTGAGCTGGAAGCAATCCTTCAAGCATGACAAGGGAACTGACGGGACTGAAAGCAATACACGCTGGCTGGACGCGAGCCATGTGAGACCGAGGCTGGCGCTGCGACGGGGAGGGTTAGACGAGGCTGTTTCGCTCCTCGCTCGCCGCAGCAGTCGAACTCTGTTGACCTGCACTGTAAGGAAGCGGCAGGACAGGGCGCTGATTCATCAGGGCACAGAAAACAAGCTGACTGTAATTATCTGTAACCTTTTTTTTAATATATAATTTTCTGTAATATCCCACTGCTCAATGTGTTTCACACAAATCACTCATTAATTAAACCATGTAACTGTAGTTTTTACTGTTTCAGTGAATAAATATATACTAAATATTCCAAGCGAGTCATGATTGAAACCCTTAAAGAGGTCGTGTTGTGCTCATTTTCAGGTTCACACTTTTATTTGGGGATCCTGGTAGAATAAGTTTACATACTTTAATATTCAAATAACACATTACTTTTCTCATCTGGTGCATTGCTTGTGATGCTTTTAATTTACGGGGTGAGACATCTCGCCTGAGAGTTGCACGTGTGGATTACCTAATGGGCAGGATTGTAGCCAATCAGAGGCAGAGTCGGGCAGGTCATGCCGAGCGAGGTAGTGTGATCTAAAATAACGCTGCTACAGCAGAAGCAAATGTTTATCTGCAGACTGACTGGAGTGTGTACATTTTTGTACATTAATTAAACCATATAACTGTAGTTTCTCAGTAGTTTTAACTGTTTCAGTGAATAAATATACTAAATATTCCAAGTGAGCCATGATTACTGCTGCTGCTGGACGCTTCCTGCAAACTTGCAAACCATAAAGAGGTCGTGTTGTGCTCATTTTCAGGTTCACACTTTTATTTGGGGGTCCTGGTAGAATAAGTTTACATACTTTAATATTCAAATAACACATTATTTTTCTCATCTGGTGCATTGCTTGTGAATGCTTTTAATTTACAGGGTGAGACATCTCGCCTGAGAGTTGCACGTGCGGATTACTTAATGGGCAGGATTGTAGCCAATCAGAGGCAGAGTCGGGCACGTCATGCCGAGCGAGGTAGTGTGATCTAAAATAACGCCGCTACAGCAGAAGCAAATGTATATCTGCAGACTGACTGGAGTGTGTACATTTTATATATGAATATTTATATTTATATGACACCTGTTACAAACTGACGCACATAAGTTACGGAAGTAAAGGCTCGAGTCCAAACCAGGTGTTTCAGGCAGTGCAGGAGCAAATTTCTTCACTTTGCAGACCTTTTACATGCACAAAAATCTCAAGGAAATTGAATCGAATGCAACTGGTCGCTTGACTAGGCTGGGACTAGTCCAACTAGCCGGTGTGGAGGTCCAGCTATTTAACCTCTTAGGAGGCGGTCACAAGGCCACTGATGTCTATGGGTCGTATGTGCTCCATTATTGCCAACGACAGTCGTTAGTATGGTCGTTGGGGATGGTGGAAAGTTGGTTTCGACTTCGTTAGTCAAGCGAGCAGGAACTGATGAAGCCTCTTGGATGAGAGGTGAAACGTCTTCAAGACAAAAACCAAATCCAGTTGCGTTCGATTCAGTTTCCTTGAGATAACTATGACCTGGATGAATGAGAATATTCACAGGCTTCATGCACAAAAATGCGACATAACACGATAAAGGAAAGGCAAAAATAGGGCGACTGTGGTTCAGGGGTAGAGCCAGAGTCTTGTTATCGGAAAATCGCTGGTTCGATTCCTCTGGTCTGCATGTTGAAGTGTCCTTGGGCAAGATACCTTGCATGGCATGACCTCTTTAAGTCTTACTGACAGCAGGTGCGACTCCTTCACAACCTAAAGATGCACACTGTTGATCGCTTGTACTCACTTTATTTGCAACATTTCAGTCCTCACACCTTCGTCAGGTAAAATTAATCCAGATTTTTATCTAATGAAAGAAACTTTTCATTCGTAATGTTGCAAATTAAGTGAGCACAATTTTTATTTTTACAGGAATTTATGAATTTATGATCTCACACACCCGTTTATGAAAAAAACTTCATGGAGTTTAAGTAATAGAAGCAGTAGTGAGTGAGTAGTGATTTCGGATGTACTTCTTCCTGTGCATTCATGTGAGCATGAAGTTGTTTTAAAAATGTGTTGAAATGTTTTGAATGTTTATCATTCAGTGCAGTTTGGATGATTAACTGCACCTGCCACCGTCGGTATTTACGATGTATAAATATGGGCGCTGGTTTTCTCATGTCTCACGCAGTTTGACCTCCTTTTCCAAGATCAATGGAATGATCTATGTCTGTAAATAAATGAATGAATGAATGAATGAATGAGTGAATAACTAAGTAAATAAAAACTTGGAAAACCAACTGACTGTTGGCGTGGCTGCAGTTTGTGTTTGCACTGAGGTTTCGCTGCACAGCTGGAGTCAATCACACCCAAGGAAAGCAAGACAATGGCAGAACCAAACCTACACAGACTGCAGCTATACAATAAACAATAGTCTAAAGAAACAGGCCTGTCAAAGTTATGGCAACGCTACCGATACACCTCAGCACTTTGTTTTTCTTTCCTCTGCTCCAGTATTGTTGATTTATCTGTTTACTGGCAGAGATTCCAGGTCAACAGCACTGCGGTTTTCTTCCTGCTTTCAGAGGTGCTGTTTACGTAAGGCTGCGCGGCGGCATGCTAATTACAGAGTGCAGAGGATGGGGATTATGATGACAGCCCTGGGAAGCAGATCTGCCTGCACGGTAAGAAAAAAAGGAGGCTCTGCTTTGGCAGCTGGCAGCTGGCTGGTAGACAGCTGCTCCTGCCGGGGCTGCGCCGTGTCACCACAATCACATACAGGCTGGGGTGGAAAATCCTAGAAACACCATCAGTGCTACGACCGACCTGTCACCTACACAGCTCCAGTCATCCTAGTGCTTTATTCTTCAGGACAGGGGGGATACGGTGCACAGGAGCTGAAGTTACTCGAGGGAAATTTACTGAAACAATAACACTGTTTGTTAACGTCAATTCTGACAACCAACGGGGAAAAAAGGTGGATTTTAGAGCCCTTTCTCTATCACCACCCACCCTCCACCTTCTTCTTACTGCACTGACTCTGCTGTTTCGCTCACATTGTGTACTCCAGGGCCCATGTGAGCACGCCACCGACTTATCTTATGTCTGTATCGCCCTGTTATGCAACTCTGTGTTCCTAGAGTGAGCTGAGGTATGCGAGAGGATGGGTACATCATCTCTGTACAGTTGCTGATTGTGGTGGGAGGGGTTCAAAAGTCACCTCCACCCTCCCGTCTGCCCCAAGGTGACCTCTCTGCTGGCCAATGAGGAAAAAGGCCATGCATCCACTGTGAACTCTCTTTACAGTGCACGCTGTTTCTTGGCATTGTGTTCGACAGCACATTCCTCAGCGCGAGAGAGAGCTTGTCAGTGTTGCGATCAGGATCGAATGTAAAAGTTTAAAATACTCGACGAGAGCTGTGGCGGTGATGTTACATAAACGGACGGTGGTTCTGGTCAAAGTTTAGACACGGTGGAAAAAAAAACGGCTCCTTCCAAGACAAACACTGTGGTCAGGACGCCGACATGCTCTCTGATAAAAACGTCCCAACAGAGGGAATTCGTTTTATCTTGCAGGTATTTCCCAGTACAGAGGGACACAATGTTAACTATGTCATGTGCCAGAAGATTATGGCGAGTGCAGTTACGAGTAGAGGACAGGTGGAGCAGCAGGTGGGCGAGAGCTCTGTCCTCGTATCGTCCACACAAACCCTGACATGACAAAGTCTTGCAGGCACACACCTTGTTCTCTCACACAACAGTATCGTGACAGATGGGCTTCATAAATAAGATAAGAGCAGGAACACAGTTAGTTAGTTATGTTTTCAACTGCACTAGCTTTTCTACAAGTGGTGAAATGATTCATCTGTTAAATTCAATAAGAAATCAATGGAATTGGCTCCTCCTGAAAATGCACAAGTGTTTGTACAAGTGATTTTCTAAAACAGATACTGGACTTTTAAAAGCAAATGTTACATAATGTTACTCAAACAGGAGTAAATACTGCAACCGAACTTCCCAGCAGGGAAAGAAATCAATAAAAGGTTTGTCTTATTTGTTGTGGAACATTTCCAGTTTAATTCTGGCAACACAGACGCAACTTGTTTTGGTCTTTTCGTGGCATTTATGATTAAATATCACCAGATATCCTTTAAGGGAGTCATATTCGGCTCTAAAAGCTGCAACAGATTCAATATTTCTTTACCCTTTTGTTTACAGTGTTGTAAATGTTGTAATGTTCTCCATCTGCCATGAGAGATTCAGCGACGGCACATATTTCTTGTTGCACGTGGACGTTTCTTCTTCAAGCAAGTCATCCCAAATTAGCAGTTTCAATATTTCTGAAAGGTTTGTTGCTGCCGTAATTACTGAAAAAACTATATCAATGAATCTGGAGCAACATTAGAGTGTGTGTGTGTATGTGTGCATGTATTTTGTCCTCACCTGTGCAGTACTCTTTGCCGCCGTGCTGGGGCACCGTGATCTGTCTGAATATGACGGGTTTGGCCTGCAGAATATTCTCGTCGTGGCGATAGGACACGGGCTTCTGTTCGCCCTGCGTGCTGTGATGCTGCGTCCTGTTGCTGTGGTTGTTGGTCCCTTCGATCTGGGAGAAGACCGCGGCCTTGTCGAACAGCGCCAGGTTTCCCTCGAAGTCGAAGTCCGTGTCCAGGTCCTCGTCGGTTCCGTCTCCGAAGCACTCGTCGTCCTTCGCCCTCATCGGCGCTCCCGCGCCTCCGTTCCTCACGCCGTTTTTCTTCGGTACGGCCTGCGGCACCCCTCTGCTGTTAGATGAAGCTGCAGGAGCTGGAGAACGAAGACACATGAAGATGTGAGCAAACAAAATCTATACTTTACGAAGCATTCGATGAAAGAAATGTCACGACCGAAAGCAGACAAATACTTGAATTCATTCTCAGTGACTCCTGTAGCCGTTCTGTGAGTCCTCGTCACGTCCTGTAATGTTTGTTTTGTTCTGTCTCGTCAAATCAGCTGTGTTGTCTCTTTCTTCCCCAATGAATAAATACATTTAAATAAAAAAGAAAATTCTAATTTAAATTCACCTGGGACAAAAGGAGGAAGATCACTATCAACTAGTAAACGTACATGCAAATTTTCACATCTAAGCTTGCAATGATTCATTACTGCATTGCTGCATTAAAAGAAATAAATCAAATGAGTTTCTCAATAATCCTGAAACATGTATTTATTGTACGATTACTAAAAAAACATATTAAACTTCCGTTAAGCAGAAAATCCCCCGTCTACTTTCAACTAATGTCACTGAAGATGAAGGTCGACCTACAGAAAAGTCTACAACGACTCTTCGTATAAAATAAAATCTTTCTATCGTTTTATCAATTTTACTTTTCTCAATCTATTTATCTGCTTTCCTCACATCTCCTCTGATGTGATGTCGTCTTCTCATCGTCCTTTATCGATTTGACTCTTTTATTCATGTCTTTATCTGCGTTGCTTTTGTTCCTCACATTTTGTGTTTCGCCTCCTTGTTCTAACTTCACCTCGGTGAACTCGGCTGTCTTGTCTGACTTCACTCTGGGCTTCCAACGGGCCGATTCTGGCTTTGATCCCGAGCCTAAAAAAATGCATAGATTACCCAGAAATCCTCCCACCTCCGAGCCTAATCACCCCTGAAAGGAGGCTATGAGCTGTCTCACTATACATCATCACATTGTGTGAATGCCGTAATCCAGACGCACACACACACACACACACACACACACACGCACAATTGGTTCCTGCACTCAGCAGTTTTAAATTCTGCCTAGATGCTCGAAACTCCTTTTATCTCCGGCGACACGTCTTCTCCTCCCTCACACCTAGTTCCGAGAACAAAACACCGCCGACACACACAAAACATACAATGGCCCGACTGAGCGATAGTCAATAAAGTTTACATACATGTAGGCACAAACACACACACACAAAAAAAAACCTAAACGAACAGAGAACAAAAAAAAAAAAAAAAAAAGAAAAACTGGAAAAACCTGGCCTTCAACCCCAACCATGCTGAGCTCTCACGCTAACAAGGAGACAGAGAGGCACAGTCGCACGCTACTGTCACTGTGACAGCTAAGGTACTTTGGACTCTCTCACGCAAGACACTGGGAGGCTCAGTCATAGTACACTGGCATCGACACAAAGCTGCTCACAAAATATGAGCTAATGCGAGACCTGACTCAACATCACAACGCCGACCTGGAGCCGCCGGGACGGAGACGGAGGGAGTTTAACTGACTGCACTCAGTCAGCAGTAAATCAGTGTGTTTCCACCACATGTGAAGTCATATCAATGTGACTTATTTTACTCTTAACGACGAAGTGATTTAGTAATTAGAATCCTCTCTAAAAAACATCAGACTGGTCCGACATGTTTCAGGAGAAGGGTCGTGGGTTATTGTGTCCACAGGTGTGAACAGGGACGAAAAAAAAGTAGCGTCCTTATTAAAACAAGCCAGAGTCGTCTTTATTTACAAGGAAGTGTTCTGTCAAGCCGCGATTCAGAAAATATGAATGAGCTGGGCACGGCTCCAAGTCAAACAGGCTAATGAATAACACGCAGCGAGACAGACAGTGAACTGCACTGATTTCAGTTTAGACAAACTCAACCGCTGCAAATTAGCACGACGGCTGCACACAGGCCAGGAATATTTCACACTGAAGCGTTAGCTGCAGTAAAATGTCACCGTTACATGCATCAATAATGTGACGTGCACAATATTTTACTGTTTGTAAGCAGGCCTGCACAATTAAAAGGCGCAATGTGCAAGAATTTTAGCTGAAAACATTTGTTAAAAATGGCTAAAAATGCAAAGATATCTGCTGAAGTTTGCACGCTAACCAGCCACCAACAGTCCCCCCGATCCTCTGAGGTCCCAGTCTGAGCTGCTAGCTGCACAGCTAACTTACTGTGATCATGATGCACTGCCACAACTATTTGTTTTGAGTATGAATGCAACAGGTGGCCAATTCTCACAACCTGCACCTTTAATTTCTGTGAAATATTATTGAAAGTGCAATATCCATTGCAGAGCTGCAGACAAAACATGATAATGGAGCACCGTTGAGCTGCAGAGACGTCCTGTCCTGCAAACCTTTTTCTCTCCGGATGTAAGAAAACATGTTTGTCTGCTTCAGGCACCAACTAATGTCACATGATCATTACTCGAAAAGGTTTTTTCAGTTAAAATGAAAGTTGTGAAGCCGAAATGATCGTCCCCACTAATCATGAATCAAACTGCAACTGTCATATCTGTCAAAATAATGTCAATATGATTTTTCCCAAGCAGTTCCTGGAAAACGCTGCACTCAAAATGTGTGCCACAATAATCCCGCCCTCATTATCACGTTACTGTTGATCAGGATTATCGAGGAGGGATAAATCAGCTGATAAATCAGCTGATACAGGTGTGGACATAAAGATAAACAGGTCACTGACAGGCCAATGAGGGTTCAAAGCGAGACTGATTGCACATGAGGCCATAACAAGTTTGTGTGCGAGTACGAGCCAATCAAGGAAAGGAAAAGAGAGGTTGTGGAGACGGCGACAACAAAACGAAATCTGTGCAAGGAACATTGAATCTGCAACGTTCATCACCGTCACAGTAAACGACAGCTGATGTGCCAGCGAACAAAAAGCACCACAAGAGTCACTGTGTGGTTACTGGTGGAAGTCCGTAATCAGACTGGGAAGCTCTCAGTCCACGTTTATACGTAGCAGGGTTTTTAGAGAAACGAATATTTCCCCCCCTTCGTTTTCAAAAAAGTTGTCATTTCCATCAACCCGCATAAATACGCCGTCGAGCGCCATCATAACTCTGCCAAACCTCTGGGCGGCAGTGTAGGGAGAAGGATAAAGCCACACAAGCCAATCAGAATCCTCAGAATCAACAACAACGAATAACACGAGCGACTTCCTGTTCCTTTCAAAACAAAGCTCACGTGACGTTAAGCATTTTCTGGCGCATAGCCTAATGAGCGTGAGAAGCTAAAACCCCGTTTCTCCCAGCTGACACGACAACACATAACCGGAGTTTTCCAAATTCTCCACTTTGCCCGGAGTTTTTAGAAATAATCGTTTTCTGTGATAAAAATGGGGTTTTCGTGTAAATGAGAGGCCAAACCGCCTGGAAATATCTGCGTTTTCCCTTCGTGTAAACGGGGCATGAGTGTGAATATGTCGAGATCAGCTCAACAAAACATTGACACGAAGCAAAACCTTTCCAAGAAATAAAGACGTTTATAGAAATCTGAAGCGGGGATTTACAGGAAGAGTGCCAAGCCGCTAAACTTTGCCTCCATATGCAGAGGTAGCACGCCGGTTATGGGAACAGTTTTCATAAGGGCAGACTCTGGAGGTCTTTTTCCAAAAATGCCCCTTTAACGAGATCTGTTTGGGTCTAATGGAATCCGACTTCTGGAGGCCTATGCATCATTCACAAAAGCAGCTTCCCTAAATTCCCATCCTACTCTCCCAGAAAGATCAATGGCAGATACTCAGAAAACCATTTCTGGAATCCGCCGTCTTGTATAAGCAACAAGCCCACCCTGCTTTCCCTTCTTTGTGGCCGGGGGCTTCTTGGGATCGCATGGCATTGCGTGTGAACGGACCGGCCCTGCCCAGGCCACTCAGCACGCCGGCCCCATGCAATTTGGGCATTAGCTCCCTGGCCACCAGCCTGAGAGCTGGAGATTAAAATAAAAACTCAGAAGGTAAACACTGCCTCCACAATTGATATCGCTTTTGGCCTTCCGAGCACACTGGGACAACATGGCTTCCTGTCGGGGAGGAGGGGCGGGGGGTTTCCTGTGCCGAGCACGAGCGCGGGAGGGAGAGAGGGAGGACAGGAGGGCACCGAGGCACGAAAGCCCAGGCTTTGCATAACCTTCTCTTTAGGAGCAGACGCGGGGAGGGAGGGGGAATGTTTATTGATCTTAGTCACACACATATTGTAAAGAGGAACTTTGGTACAAGCCGTTAGCACGCTATGGGAATCTAACGGGGGGGGAGTCGGCGTTCGGTCCCATGCTCCGGCTTCTCATTAGGCAACTAAGTGACACACGGGGTGCATCGCTGGGTCAACACGCCACGGGTCCTGCTGACACGAAAATAAAAAATGCAGACTGCAAAAATGAACGTATTTCTTTTCACAACTGGTATTTTTTTTCTCAGACAAAAAGAAGTGCAATTGTGCAAGCTTCGTCTCCCATGCACAGGAAAAAGCACCGCGGCAGAGGTCATTTTTACAACCAGGCTGAAGACTATTACACATTAGTCCGCCAGCCAATTCCACTGACCTCCCGACTTCTCCATTGTTTTGGGGATCCTGAGTGTGAAAGTGAACTGACTTTGGCCGATTCCTGCAGAGGCCGCAGAGCTGTCCGAGCAGACTTCCTGCTGACTGAACGCTGATGAGAGGAAATGCCGTTTTTAACCTTTATCTCATCAGGAAGGTTGAGTAACACATTCTTATTTTTACAACCACACGTACAACTTCGGTCAGGAGAATGTGCCTTTCCGTCTCATCTTGCGAGAGACGATTAATCGTGTCTTGTAATTATTTAGACTGCTGATTAAATCCCATGTTGGACATATATTTTGCTGCCATTAAGGTAAAACTACAGTTAAAATAAAGGATTTACAATAAACTTTTTTTTACTACAAAATATCGAGAGCACACGCTATCAACTCTGAAATAACTACGTGACAGTAACAGCAGCTTCCAGATGACTCATGATGCATTCCCATCTGAATCTCGACATCTGCCAAAGAGGAACAGCAGTCACAAGTCGAACGTCATCCCTAATGACCGTAAAACACCAGACAAGACACCTGCTTATCAACACGACATCCCAAACTGCTCCAGAGTGCCGCTGATGACTTGAATCAGCCGTCTGCCCGAGCTCGAATACAAACAATAAAACACGCTTCACAGTGTTGTGGCTAGCGTGTGTTGATTGCTCCCGTTATTTTGTCTCCCGTTTCTTTACACTCGTCAGGCAGGTGGCAACGTAACAGTCTGGGAAAAAAAACAACCTCCCATTACAGCGATCACATTAATCACATCCCCACCAAAGCCGAGCAGTCGGGAGGAAGCTCTGCAAGCAAGTAAGTAAGTTAAAGCGCCTGTTGAAGTGTTGAAGTTATTTTGTCTGTCCCCGATATGAAGATACATACTGATCTAATGGATATGTTGTTTATTTCTAGATGCCGTATAGGTTTAAAAGGTGCACTATGGAACTTTTTAGCAACAATCGTCAACAACGTTTTAGTCTCATAACTCAAAATACAAGAATGTTTTATTCTAATGTTCATCAATCGGCTTTAAAGTGCATCCAAAATGTATCAGGAGAAGCCGCGTTATCGCTGCAGTGGCGGTTCGCCAATTCTCCGCCGTTGGTCATCCACACAGAGCGAAGCAGCTCCGCCTTAAAGATGAACCGCTGTGAATTCACACAGAAAGCCGGCGCTGCGGCTCCTAAAGAGGCGTGATGATGAGGTCGGTGTGTTTTCAAGGTGTTAATCTAAACCCGGACAGTTTATAATCCTATGGATGCTGTTATGATGTTTTGTGGTTGAGATCACGACCCACCAAACATCCTGGAAAGGTTTGGTTTTTTTTAAAAAATAAAGTACGAAGCCAATTTCTTTTGGAAAAAATAATTGCGACAAATCAAGACAAAGTAGAAATGCATAACAGAAAATGGAAAAAATTAAGTTTTGAGTAAATGTATAATTATAACATTTAATTTTTGTATATATACATCCCTTTTGTTTTTGGTCCTGCTTGTTTTTTTGTTTTTGTTTTTTGTTTTGTTTTTGTTTCTTTTGTCAAGTTAGTTTTGTCTGTTTGGTTTTGTTTTTTTGGTCAGTGCGTTGACAGTGTACATGGTATGATTTTGTATGTAACTGCCTGTTTCCATTAAATAAATGAATAAATAAAATAAAAAAAACATCCTGGAAAGTGACAAAGTTACATTTTATTCGCTCTAAATTACATATTTACATAGTCGGCGTCAGTAAACTAGATGCCGTCTGACTCGCGGTGACGGAGGCTGTTTTCTGGGGGAAAGTTCACTGAAGTCTCGGTCTGGACGTCTGACGGTCGCGGTGATTTATTTTCATCACAAACACTCGGTGAGTTAAAGTTTCTGCCGGTGACAGACGCTGTTTTTTGGGCAGAAATGTGACGAAGAGTCAGTAGGACAGACAGGAGGACAGAGGCTTCTCCACGTCCAGCTGCGATATTTTGTTTTCCTCATACAAGTTGCCAAAGACAGTTACAGTTACTACGTTACTTTTGTTTGGTCCTGTAACGATGCTCATTGGGACATTTCTCTGTATTTAGCTGAGTGATGGACCTGTGCAGTTATCAGACTGTCAGATCGACACGCCCTCGATATGCACAGCCGGTTTATCCATTCACACAACTGTTTCGGTTCGCCAATACTAGATCACACACCTGCTGTACTGACTGCTGCACTGTTGGTTTGACCTTCTTCAATAAAGAAACGACTGTCTGCTCGAAGCGTGACTCTTACAGTGAACTGGTATGACTCCGCTGCTAGAAACTTTAATAAATCATCTGACAGCTGAGGAGTCATTTGATCTGCAGGGGAAATTTGACTTCCTTTCTATTGTAAGCCAGAAAGCATCACTTGTGTCTATCAAACAATCAAATACAGTGATGTCGAGTGACTTTGCATTTCTTTCAGCACACCTCATCGGGCTTTATAAATAGTGCAGAGTAATTCATGACATTACTGTGCGTGACATTTCCTTCAGTCAATAAACAATATCTATTTTTGCCCTCCGACAGACTCTGTCACCAGTCTTGTGGTAAATTCCTGTTCTCCTGACTCCCAGTGCAATGACAGCTTTATGATTTGAGAACGAGGAATGATGCTTCATAATGACCAAGCAAAAACATCACATAAAGTGGTCTTTCTTAACCTATGAAATCCAACGTCGTCTGGTAATCCACAGCACGATCACGCTCTCCTTGGACAGCGTGTCTTAGTTTGATTATCACTCGCAGAGTTGAGCGTAAAGGTCACGGGCTTCGGTACAAAACCTGATTTTGTTATCTGCTGCTGATGCTGTTCAGCGAACTCACCTCGTACTTACAGGTAACAGCTTACAATCACAAACGAGACAAGTCAAATTCCTGTTAGCGCACCGATGCTGTGTGCGTTAACCAAAAGTCGTTCATGACACAAAACATGTCAAACAACTCCAGTTGCACTTGCTGAAATTTAAAGGGATTAAAATGTCAAAATAACAACAAACAAAGGCGGTCCTGAGTCCTGAGTCCTGAACCTACCTCTGCGCAGGATGGTGATTGGAGCGGAGCTGGAAGAAGAGCTGCTGCTCGTTACGTGCGACTGAGCGGTTCTGTTACTCTGAGCGGGGCGTCCTGAAGGTACAGAAATGGGTTCTGTTGCAGCTCCCTGACCACAGCTGGGCTTGTTGACCGTGTTCTGGATATCGAGGAACTTCAGCTCCTTGATATCCATGGCACTAAAAGACAGAGAAAGAAATTACCCTTCGATTTTAGCCCTTAGTAGAAGCTTAAACTGACGAACTGGAACATGTAGTGCTTCTTATTCGGGCTCTGACAAAACAGGGTTCCCCTTCCTTTTCTAGAGATCATTTTCCAGGACATTTTCTGTGACGATCTAGCTCGTACGACAGACAGGGAGCGAGTCCATACACTAAAAAGTTCCCGAATTAATCAATATATAGCCATGTGTTATCCATTGTTGCCTGAATTGCATGAACACCAGTTACCAAGGGTTGCTGGAAGTTTTGTTTTCATCAAGAAGAAATGAGACAAGTCACTTAAAATTAACAACTGCTTCAAGAAAAATCCAATTTGGGGAGTTTAAATAATGTTCCAGGACAACACAAGATTTTCCAGGACATTCTGCTTTATCTCTAGTTTTCCATGTGTGTTCCATGACTGGAAAACTGGTCAACTGTTGTCCAGATTTTCAAGGACGTGTGGAAACCCTGCAAAAGTATCCCTGTTTTAAAATTCAACAGGACTCAAGTCTCAAGACTTTTAGACATTTATTTTCAGTCGACATGCTGAAAAGTAAACCATTCACACATTCAGGGCGTATGTGACTCATCGGGTGGAAGAAGGCACGAACATTTAAAGGGATAATGGTCTGATTTACAAACGTCCATCAAGGCTGCACAATCTTCTAAATGTAGTCTAAAAAGAAGATTTTTATCTACATCTTGAGCTGGATTCTGAATCAAAAAGCACTTGTTGACAGACAACGCTGGTATAAATTTGGACTTACTGCCAAATCATCTAATTCAGTAAATGTTGTCGATTAGAAAATAACCAATCTTACTCTGATTAAAACTGATCACTGAGACCTTTTAACATTATTTAAGGTTTGATCACTCAAAGTAAAATCTCCTTGATTATAATTACAAATCTGATTCGTGGCAAACAATAGGGCCTTTTTGACTTCTTGCAGAGCACTCAACTTTGCCTCAGGAGGAGCTGCTTATCTGCTCCTGTCGATGATAAGAAGATCTGTCCGCATCCTGCCTCTTTCTTACCTGAAGGTGACCTCAGGAACAGGACATCTGATCCCGTTGTGATAGGGCTGTCTCAGCGAGATGGTCTGGCTGGCGTGATCAACACTCGACACCTCTCCCTGATAAACTCCCAACGTCAGGCCACAGTTTATCGACACGACACTCCCCAACCAGTCTGAGGCCATTCTACTGACTTTGATCCTACGGGTCAATAACAGAAACAGGACAGTGATAATCATTATCAACACACGGCAGTCATTACCATTACTGTATGTGTATTACAAGCAGGGTTCTAGCTTCATGTTGCTTCCACTCAGGACAATAATGACATTCAGGGGTTTAAAAGTTTGACTACTTTTAGGCCAATAAATAATAACAGGATGTTAAAATAAAGGTGTTTATTGGGAGCTATTCATTTAAGTGTCTTGTCAGCAGTTTCAGAGGAGGTGGAGGGGACTAGTATTTCTAAAATCATGACTATTACCAAAATGTAAAGGTGCACTGTGTAGTTTTGGGGAAGAAAACTTTAAGATCTTCACTGACAAACTAAATAAACAAACTCTCTTTGTTTTCATGAATGAAAAAACTGAATAAACAAACTGATCTTAAAGGACAACACAGTTTCACTCTGTTTATATGTGGCGGACCCTGCCACCTTTCTAGCTTTAAACAGTCAATGATTTTAGAAAAAGTGGGACTACTGTGTTAGTCCGACTCAAACTGGACTTTTAAAGTCCATGTAAATGTGTTAGTCCGACTGATATCGTACTAAATTGAATTTCTCAAAGTTGGGCTAACACATGCAGATAATGCGGTTGGAGGTCGATTTAGTCTTTTCATGTAAACGCCTCAGTTGGGCCTGAACTGGCCTCGCTGTTCCGCACATGCACCACAGTCCCCGTGCTGTGCAGTGACCGAGGAAGTCGCCCATGCATGGCATAAATCCCGAGAATGAAGCCGGGAAAATAAAAGAAGAAGACGACGATGAAGGTATCAACATAGCCGAGCGCTAGAGCAAGAAAAGCACTGTTTGCTGCTTCTTGACTTGTTTGGTACGTGACGTATTGGGTCAACCGGACGAAGGTTACAGCAACAACTAGCAGACCTACTTGCATCAATAAATCGATTCTATCCTGGTGCTTGTATACTTATGGAAAAAAATAAGTGTATTATCATCTCATAAATATTATAAATATCAAAATTCTGAGTTTGAATTTCTTTCTCCAAAAACTACATAGTGCCCCTTTAAGCCTGCATCATTTGGCCTCCATGTTTAAACTCCACTGAATAATCTGCAAGATCACTGTTGATTAATTTATTTGCAAATATTTGATCTAGTACAGTTTAATTGCAGACATTATACTAAATGATCTTCAGGTTTACCCTGCACCCGAATGTAATGAATTAGCTCCCTGGCTATGTTGAACTTCCCCCAGTGAATAGAAGCTCAACTTTAAATGCAACTGGGATAACTAATGAACAGCTTGTTGTTGTTATTATTATGTTTTCAATGTACTAAATGCTGTAAGTTACCCTTAAATTAACTAGTCTTCTGTTTCACGGTGCACTCTGAACACATTAGCTAACGCTAGTTAGCTTAGCGTTGATTTAAAACGGACTTTCGGGCGTTGCGTGAATCTGTCTGAAGCAGAAGTGAATATTAAAAACACTGCAGGAAGACTAATCTTAAAGATAACATCAGTTATGTGTGTCGTGTTCAGAGAAATATATGAACTATCACAACATTAAGCTAGCTGTACAACCAGCAGGCTGTTAGCTAAGCAGCTAACATTAGCTTCGCTTTAATCCGCTCCGTTTGCTTCCGTATCGCGGCGGACGGTTGTAAATCTGTGACGACTGCTTTCTACTTGTGTAAAAACTCAGTCTGAGTATATTAATTACACGCAGCGAAGATTTACCTAGTCGATGAAACGGTATCGAGGCGTTCAAGGGAAGCTCCAGCTGTGGTTTGTGCCGTTTTCCGGGTTGGTATGTGACGTCACTTCCTGTTTCGCCCACGTGGCTTTGTTGTGATTTTTTTCTTCTCTCCTCTCAATCTTCTGATATGGATTTTCACACGTCACTGACTGAATCACCACTTATTACTTGTGCGGTGACTTAGTTTGATATCAGATGGAGACAACAACAGTCACGAGACTTCATTACAACATATTTTAAAATTTTATTCGCGAGGCTGATTTGTTCTTACATGTTATATACAATCATTGGTACAGTTGAGATAGAAATACAAAAAAAGTTGTATAGCCTTCCGATATATTGCAAAAATCACTGGAACTCTTTTGGTGTCCTGATATTTCACATAGATGCACGTAGATCAATATTTCACCTCAAATATATACAAACGCTGGGCACATAAATTTTTTTATAAAATACAAATATCTTGATATGCACATAAAAATCACATTTTGGGATACAAATATAGCTTCTTTAACTGACTCTTAAGCTCACTGTGACAGTGTTTGTGTCAGCTTACACATATTGAGTCATACATTGCACATTCTAAATAGCTTCACTCCTCATTGCGTGCTCGCATCGCGGCTCTCAGGTGGCAGCGTTTGTGCTTCATTGTGAGACCGTATTCTCGGGTCATGTCCAGTGGCTCCCCGGGCATCGCGTGGAACCGCAGATTCTGGACGAGGATCGCCAGGAAGAGGTAGACTTCGTTTCTTGCAATGACCTCTCCGATGCAGCGTCGCTTTCCCATGCCGAACACCATCATCTTCTCCCCCTCGAGCTTATTGACCTCGCTGCCGTCGGCGTTCAGGAAGCGGTCTGGGTTGAAGGAAGACGGATCTTTCCACAGCTCGCTGAAAAGTGCAGAGAATGAAACAGAGGTTTAATCTCCTTGTTCGGCCAGGACAAATAGCAAGGACTGCTCCTTCAAAACTACCAGGTAACCTCCCACTACTTTAACAGAGCCCTCCCTTCTACTAGTTGTAGTTATGATGCTCAAAAGTGTCATCTTTAAACGTTTTAACGCAACGTATCACAAAGAACTTACGCATCGTGGTTGATCTGCCACTGATTGATGAAGACACAGGTGTCTTTGGGAATGAAGTAGCCGTTCAGAGACGTGTCTTTTGTTGTGCTGAAACAAACAAACAAAGTACGTCACATACATTCTTCAGTTTGCGATAGCTACGCTTGTGTTGCTTGTGAAGACAAATGTGTTTCTCTCATGCATCGAAAAGCGATGAGCCTCACCAGTGAGGGATGGTGAAGGGCAGGAATGAAGAATGGCGTAAGGTTTCCAGGATGAAGGCCTCCAGGTAGGGTAACTTGGGTTTGTCAGCGAGACAAGGAATGCGATCCAGGCCCACACTTTCCTCTGGAAATGAAATAAGGGCATTGGATATTAGCTCAAGATGAGGATGGAGGTTGCAGTGTATAATCCTGCCTCACTTTTTTTTTTTACTGTATTCTGTGTCAAAGTGCTGTACTCACTCATTTCTTGATAAAGCCTTTCCTGTATCTCTGGGTATGCAACCAAGTACATCACAGACCAAGACAGGGCAGTGGAGATGGTGTCAAAACCTAGAAGAGAAACATAACGTCTATAAGGACAGGTCTTTTTTTAATTTAGGGAGAGGCGGCTTCTCATCAGATCATCCGAGTCATAGTCAACCTACCAGCTCCAAACAGGTCATTGACGATTCCTACAATCTTCTCATCCGACATCTGGACATTGGAGTTCTCATCCAGCTTCCTGTCCTCACAGTGATCAATGAGGGAGTCTGTGATGTCCCGAATGTTGTCCTGAAAGAAGACGATCAGACAATCTCAATCAATAATTCAAATAGGAAAAATATGTCGAGTTTTGATAATGATCCAGAAGAAGAAACGGACTGTACCTTGTCGAAGGTGGTGTAGTGCTCGCTGACGATCTTTTGCACAAACGTGTTGAAGCGGCCGTTGATGTCCAAAAACTTCTTCATTGCTGTGCTGGGCAGGTACCGAAGAATGGGGATGAAGTCTACAGGGTTGCCGCTGGCCACCACCTGGCCGAACTCATCGCTGAGGTTCACCAACTCGAGCAGCTCCTGGTTGTTGTGGTCGTAGCGTCGGCCGAAGCACATGCCACAGATCACATTGGCAACGGAGACGACGATGTGGCGGAAGGGGTCGAAGCTGCCGTCGGCCTCCATGACATTGTTGAACTGTTTGACCAGATACTCTGCCTCTTTGCTGACGTGCTCCTCCAGCGCACAGGAGTACTCTGGCGTCGTGCCTTCCAGGGTGGAGAAGGAGCGCAGGGCGCTGTAGGCCAGCTTCCTGCGGGCTCGCCACACGCCGGTCTGGTCCGTGCTGAAGGTCAGACTCTTGCCGTCGTTGATGAACTGGAAGCTGTACAGGTCAGGCCTGCCGGCGAACTCGTCCCCTTGCTTGATGAGAGCCTGGCGGACTGTTTCATGGCCACTCAGCACGACGACGGGCCGCATGCCAATCTGGATCTGGAAGACGTCGCCGTAGCGCTTGCTCATGGCGGTGAGACTCAGGTAAGGATTTCTTCCCACCTCGAGCACATTCCCAATGATGGGCAGCGGCTTTGGTCCGGGCAGCTGACGAAGCCCCTCGGGAATCTCAGTGCGGAAGAACTTGAGGACCATGTAGACCAGACACACGGTTGCCATGGCCACCAAACCCTCCGACACCGACACCGATCCAATGATTGGCAATATCATCAGCACCATGATGACAGCTTCTTTTCTTTTCTTTTTTTTTCTGGCTTGTGCACAACCTGGAAATTAAATAGGAGGGGCATTAGAGTAGTGAAGGCAGGGAGGAAGAAAAGTGTTGTGCAACATGTTGACTACATGCACCGTAAAGTTTGGAGTAACTGCAGACTGTCACACGGCGTTGTGAGTTTGATTTTAATTTAACTCTTTACAGTCTCATGCTACCGTACGCAAAGACACCTTTCTTTTTCTTTTTTACAAGCTGTGCAAAGCATGTCGAGTCTATCACCAGCATGACTCGCATGAACCCCATGAATAAAAACATATCAATTAAAAAAAAAACAAAGGGACCGTGCATGTTTCGAAGCTGCAACTGCAAAAAACAAAAAAACTTATTAGCAGCTGTGCTCGAATAATAAACCTCCAGTCAGCACTTTGCTCTTATCACTCTGCTCAGCTTGGAATCAATCTGTCCCCATATTGTGCAGGTATGGAGCTTACCTTGAGTCCAGCGGTGGAAGAGGAGCAGAGCTGTGGTCCCACGGACTATTTATCAAAAAAGAGAAACAGTCAGAAATATCTTGTAGTAAAACTTATTGTCCGAGTTTTACTCTCTTGATGTCCCAAAACAGAGAATGGGCGCTTGCTTTATAGTGCGCTCCGCAGCTTCATTGGCTGCTGCTCATGACGTAATCTCTCTCTCCCCCCCCTCCTCTCTCTCTCTCTCTCTCTCTCTCTCTCTCTCTCTCTCCCTCTCTCTCTCTCTGCTATGAATGAAGCACAGAGGAAAGGTGTGTGCGTGCGTGCGTGCGTGCTTGCGTGCGTGCGCCAAGTTTGGAGATGATTGTAGTCACGAATAGGTGAAACACAGTCTGAGGTTTTATCGCCCACATGTGTTTTATTGTTTTATAGTTTTATGCGCAGATAAAACATCACAGGCAGGTGTAATTTCCACCACTGTAAAAATACCAATCTCTGATAACAGTGTTCATTTTAATGCGTGCTCTGCAGGCATGCAATATTAATTTACGCTTTTATGGTTTTTTCACCTATAATAAATAATATTAAATGTTTTATTATAAATGAGGTGATTTTGTCTTTAAAATATATATATATATACTTGAATCTGATCAAATAATCTGTTTGATCAACGTCTCACGCGTTAAGGAGCAATTTCCTGAACATGTCAGGTGTAAATCAAAGCTTTGTCGAGCATCCTGTAGATAATTGCAGGGGAGTTTCATTAAGGCTATAGAAGGCTGATAGCCTACATCTCACGCATTCCTGTCGAGCACGCGATGTTACCGCTGAGCTAATCCTCAGATGGGACGATGTGACATGAATCAATACGCTGGGAGTGTTTTTATCATGTGTGAACACCGAGAAGAATGATGTGTCACATGCAGGGAGATTTATTAAAGGCAATCATTTATAAAAACCCTGAAATAATGGATTTTTGACTACTTGACGACTTTTTTTTTTCTTCTTAACTTTGGCCCGCTGCCTTGTGAAGTCAATCCTATTTGCTCGCAGTAATAAAATCAAAGTTTGGGGCTTTGAGAACAGGAGTTTGTGACAGCTGCCACAGCAGCAGCAGCCACCCAGGCAGCGTTAAGTCCTGATAACACAGTCAGATGCCGTTTCGTGCTTGTACCTGTTAGTCCTCCGCTGCAGTTAAACATTGACCAGTTGCGTGAGAGCGCAGTGATCAAACCCTCACCTCCCCTTTGAAGAGGATGCTGGGGAGGGAGGGGAAGAAGCAGAGGGCAATCGTGCAAACTGCGAGGGGGTAGATGAGTTCAATACCATTCCTCTTTGTCCCCTTTTAAACCTTTAAGCGCGCGTTCAAAGTACTGCGTAATTTCTCCAAACTCCTTTCGCTATATTAGCTGAGGAATGACAAGGAGTGTTACGCACGGGTTTTACGCGCCGGTCTCAGGCTGTCCAACAGGTGTTTCACCCAAATCTGTGACCTGTGAATGTCTGTGAGGGGATTCATACAGTCATTTTTGGGTTTTTTTATGCTGTCAAAACGTGACTGTCTCAATAGGATCATGGTGAAAGTCTGACGTGGGATTATTCTGCATTATTCCAACTAGAATAGCCTCTCTGATTAGGCTCGCTTGTTCTCTAATCTGCTTTGTTTCTGTTTCCATTTGTTCTTGTTCTTAGCCAGATGCTAAACTCATTTGTCTGCAGGGTTTTTCAACACATACGACCAAAGATTCCTTTTATTTTACGGTAAATCTGGACGGATGGATCAGTTTCTGTATCGATTGTCTGAGTGGGGGCGATGTAAGTTTCTGTGATGTGCTTTCAGGATAAAGTGAGCATCGAGAAACTTATTTGCTCTTTTAATTATTAAATGTTCTGACTCTTAATCTGTCTGTGTGGATTTATTTTTTTGTTTTGCTGAACCTGGATAAAAACAAGAAATAATAATAATCTGGAATTGGACAATTTTTATTCAGTCAGTGTGCTGAAATTTAGATCCGAGTACAATCCACGTGACAATGAATGGATAAAGGACTAAACGAAAATTAAAAAAACACACTAACACTCAAGAACATACTCTGATTTTCACAACCTTAGAAAAATATAATGTTTTTGGTGAAAACGCGCGTTCATCCAAGACGAGCGCTTTAATGTGTGTGTGAGGCCTCGTCTCCTGATTGAATCTGTGAAAACACAACACGTTGGTGCGATAGGATTTAAATTCTTGTTTGCTTGAATTATGTGTTTCTTTGTTTTTTATCATTCCAAGTGTCAGAACCGTTATCATCCTGTTATCTCCTGAAATAAGACAGAAATGGAAACAAAGAATAAGAAAGAGGAGGGGAAAAAAAACTTCCTCAAAGCCTAAAATAAAAAATATAATTCATGTTCTGTTTATTCTGAAGATATGTGTCTTTAAACATGTCTTTGCTTTTTGAGGGGGGATTATTTCTTCGACAGCTGCTTCCAAATTGTGTGTTTTGTGTATTAAAAAACAAACAAACAGGCTGTTTACGGGCTATTATACGTGTTTATGTTTGTTTGTGTCGGTAAAATCATCTTTTACCACACACGAGCACTTCAACCCAACAGCTGTGAAGTCAGGAGGAAGAAATGAGAAAGAAAAAAAGAAAAAAAAAGAAAAGTCCGCTCGGTTAAAGTTTTGGTTGTTCATTTATTCTGCGTAATCCGCGCGGCTCAGCGCCGTCCCGATCCTCCCGGACTGTGTGTTGACTCTCCGGGGACTCTCGCCGTGCGCCTCGGGGCTGCGCCTCTGGTGCAGCAGGTTGCGTGAGAAGCGGAGCTGCCGTCCGGAGGGGAGGGTCTCGGTCTTCTGGACAATCCTAAATCTGCTTGGTCAAGTCACGCGAAGGCAGCAGCCTCTGGAAAAGACACAAGGGTCTTAAACTCGCAGAACAAAGAGCGCAGGACGCGAGACTCTCTTTTTTTCCCTCTCCCCCCCTCCTCGGGCACGAAGGTGCACATATTTGCGCGCTATAGCTTCTGTAAACGCGAGGATCTTGGGGCTTTGGAGTCATGCAATCTGCCACTTCATTCATCGCAGTCATGCAACGCGATGGGGCAGTCACACACAGGCGGGAACCCACCGAGCGCGAAACAAGTTAGGAAAACTTGGAACTTATAACACAAAGTGAGCGAGTCACACTTTTCTCTCACGGAACGGAGCGTGTCGGCGGGGTTAAGATGGATTTCATGTTTGACACGAAGTCACGACAGGGAGAAATATATCATATTATTTATAATAATAACAACAATGATAATAATTTAGAGCTGAACCAAAGATTTGGTGATCATTTTTTCATGTGACAGTTGCAACAATATCCCACACAACAATGCAGTTTTGTCTGTGGGCTTCAGTGCTGCACATCTACTGCACCCCAGATGACATCCTGGTGCTCTTGTGGGTCAGTAGGTCAGGAGAAAACCCACCTTTCAGCTGCACCGCAGACCTGAAATCAAATTATAAACCCATGAAGGCAGAACAGCTCGTCAGTGTGGGCTGATTTAAGATAAATCTCTCCAAATGAGCTCGTCTCACAGCATCAGAAGTGAATCATATCCACACTTGAGTAATTGTGCTTTAAGTGAGCGCGATCAGATATTGAAATTGTGTGTGTCAGATCACAACAGGTGTAAAGTGTCACACAACTGGGGGCTGAAAACTCAACATTTTGAATTCCCATCTCAGGCGTTCAGCCAGGAGTCTCCTCACCGAGATCTGAGGCAGCCGAGCCGGTCAGGGAGTCAGAAAAAAAGTGGCTGAAAGTAAGAGATTCGGAGGAGGAGGAAGGATGTGGATGTGAGTCAGCAGGGGGAGATTCTGCGGTCGAGTTTAGTCTCCCAACTTCTTAAAAAGATTAAAGAGATTACTACTACGGGAAGTGAAGAGAGCGGTGCTACTGTATAGCTCCGCAGCTGTGTGTGGACCCGACCGCAGCCAAAGCAGCAGCGGTGGTGGGTCGAGTCAGGATGCACAGGATGAGCTGGAATGCAGAGCTGGACGCCGGCCTGGAGGTGTGTGTGTGTGTGTGTGTGTGTGTGTCCATTTCACAGAACTGGGAGGGTAAAAAAAAAAAAAAAACTCAGGGAAAAAATGTTTTGCCCTCAGCCATTTACCTCTTAAAGAATTCTTGGACATAAAAGCAGGTGTAATGACTCTGAGGGTTGTTAGTTTCTACTCACGCAAAGGCTGTCAGGCACACACCTTCAGAGCAGGTGTGTGCCTCGGCTTCAACCATGTGAATGTGTTTCTTTGCATACCGGCGCTGTCAGGAGCTGGTTTTTGAACTTTGTGTTGGTATGTTTTTTTTTTTTGATCCAGCCTGTGGTCATGATGCGATGAAACCTCTTCAAAACACGTCGATAAAGATAAGAAAATCATGGTGGCCAGACAAAGAAACAGACGGTTTTCCTTCTTCAGAGCTTTTTTTTATATACAGGTATTTTTTATGAAGTAGAAAATCAAACATAAAGAGCTGCTTGGATAAAGATGTGCTCAACAGAGAACAGGCTTCCTTTATAGCGTGACAGTCACCGACCACGTTACCACCAAAAGAAACTGTTGAACTTGTTTGATTTCTTTGTTATGGTTCTTTAATAACTCTCGACACGACGCTCGTCTGATCGGATGAGCTGTGAACTTCAAGGAAGTGGGAAAACAAAATAGTAATTTCCCGCCAACGATCTGTCGAGTATCGCAGCTTCTCCATCTTCGAGCCAACGGCCTATTTTAAGATGATGCTTGTCTTCATTTTATTATGTTACTTTGAATGTATTACAAAATATCATAATATAGCAGAACAGTGAACACAGAGAGACCAATGTTCCATCCAACACCTGGCCCGACATTTCCCATAATGCACATCAGCACGACACATCCTCATACCATAAACGTCCGAATGGGTCGATTGTCAGCATCTCCCAAAATTACATATATCACTGTTCCCAAAACAACACGACCATAACACGAACCAGACCTTCGTAGTACACTCTTAGAAATAAAAGTTCTAAGTAGAACCATATAAGGTTCTTCGGCTTGTCCTCATAGGAGAACCCTTTTTGGCTCCAGGTAGAACCTTTTATAAAGGTGGAGGGTTCTACCTAGAACCCAACATAAAGGGTTATACCTAGAACTGTGTGTGTAAGGTTCCACCCAGAACCCCCCATGAGAGGTTCTACAAAGAACCCATACAGGATCTTATACCCATGCTTTCAACAATCCCTGAAGAACTCTTCCTCCAACAAAGGGTTCTCTGGATCAGAATGGTTCTTACTGGAACCGTTAGTGTTACCAAGAACCCTTTTAAAACCCTTTATTCAGGAAAGGGTTTTTAAAGGGTTCTCTGGATCAAAATGGTTCTTACTGGAACCGTTAGTGTTACCAAGAACGCTTTTAAAACCCTTTATTCAGGAAAGGGTTTTTAAAGGGTTCTCTGGATCAAAATGGTTCTTACTGGAACCGTTAGTGTTACCAAGAACGCTTTTAAAACCCTTTATTCAGGAAAGGGTTTCTAAAGGGTTCTCTGGATCAAAATGGTTCTTACTGGAACCGTTAGTGTTACCAAGAACCCTTTTAAAACCCTTTATTCAGGAAAGGGTTTTTAAAGGGCTCTCTGGATCAAAATGGTTCTTACTGGAACCGTTAGTGTTACCAAGAACCCTTTTAAAACCCTTTATTCAGGAAAGGGTTTTTATAGGGTTCTCTGGATCAAAATGGTTCTTACTGGAACCGTTAGTGAGTGACCACAGCGAGTGTTGAGGTAGTTCTCTGCATGTCGAGTTAGCTGAACTTCATGTGTAACACTGGTGGATTGCCCTTTAATTGAAATCCAGAAGCTAAACCGCTCTCACCGTAACATAAATATAATAAAACAGCCGCTCTGCTACCAAAGAGAACAATGGCTCGACCAGTCGGACATCAGTGAACAGACTCCTGGACTTGCGTGTGCTCGATCGGGCGAACCTTAATAGGATTATTTTGGACTGCAGGTCATGACACCTCACATGAATGTTGCCTATGACCTAATACAAACTCACAGAAAAACCCCCATTAAGGAGCAGTTCACCCAAAAATGTTCATTATCTACTCACCACCATGCTGATGGAAAGTCAGGTGGTCGACAAAACATTTCTGGAGCTTCACAGTACGTTACAACAACTAAGAAAGAACTCATACAACCTAAAATTTGACACACTACTCAGTCCAGCACAAGGCATGATGGGTAAATAGGACCTTCGCTACAATATTACAATAAAGTTTACCCAGTGTGAAGCTTTATTGAAGGTCTAATGTGGATATATACTTCAGTGTGTTAAGAAACAAAAAGCATATTTTTCTTAAAGGGATATTCCGGTGTAAGTTTAATCCATGGTCTAACACACCTTGACACCGAGTAAGACTCCCCCTCGAGAGGTCAAGTTAGCTGACCGCTAGCTTAGCTAGTTTTAGCAACCTCAGAAAAGACCGCACGATAACAATACACTGCAGCTTATGTCTCCAACTAGAAACCGCCATCAAAAAGCCACAATTAATGGTGAGAACAGCAGCAAACTTCAGCAACAGTACATGTACAGTCCCAGCACACAGTACGAAGCATCAAACATCTGCTAGCTTTGCTGGATTTGTATTAAAAACACAGCACAACTCACCCTCTCCTCCAGCAGCCTGCCTGTGTGGGGAAGCCCTGACGAGTCGATTACCGAGTGCAGTAGATTTCCACAGCTCAAGGATGAAAATGTCTGATTATTTCTCTATGGAATGCTCAGTTCTTATTATCGAGAGCTGACAGGGAAAAGAACGGAAGTAATGGAGTAATAATCATACATTTTCATCCTTGAGCTGCGGAAATCTACTGCACTCGGTAATCGACTCGTCAGGGCTTCCCCACACAGGCAGGCTGCTGGAGGAGAGGGTGCGTTGTGCTGTGTTATTAATACAAATCCGGCAAAGCTAGCAGATGTTTGATGCTTCGTACTGTGTGCTGGGACTGTACATGTACTGTTGCTGAAGTTTGGTGCTGTTCTCACCATTAATTGTGGCTTTTTGATGGCGGTTTCTAGTTGGAGACATAAGCTGCAGTGTATTGTTATCGTGCGGTCTTTTCTGAGGTTGCTAAAACTAGCTAAGCTAGCGGTCAGCTAACTTGACCTCTCGGAGGGGAGTCTTACTCGGTGTCAAGGTGTGTTAGACCATGGATTAAATTTACACCGGAATATCCCTTTAAGTTCATTCTTCTGGTCAAACACCCATTTCTAAAAACAGTATATTCAATGTTTTTACCTCATAAACTTGTATGGTAAGTTCTAACATTTGGGGAAAGATTCACCGCTTTGTGAAACGAATGATTGTATGCGTGGGCTCGGGAACAGATCGTTACATCGCTGTCAGTAAACTGTTTTAATCTATGTTAAACAGGGGTTGTAATTGATCTCCAGATAAACGGGACGTGATAAGACCGGTGGCTGGTGTGCAACAGGTGACTGTGCTGCCGAAGAGGACGTGAGAGTCACATGGACCTATCATTTCAGGTCAAAACGGAGACAATCAATAGATAAGAGGGTCAGGGTGGGTCGCCGGGTAAACACCAGAATCAGCTGCTGATATGTCTTTCACACGCAACCATGAACTCAGCGCAGGCACGGCGCAGCATCCACGAGAGGGAATATGGCTTTCACATAGGCCTATTGTGTGTGTGTGTGTTTGCATGTCAGGGAGGGAACGATCTCGAGTGTGTGTGTGTTTGTGTGTGAATATGTGCATGGGTGGGGGGCACTGGATCACCTTCCCTTCCTGACCAGGCGTGAATACCAGATTAGTAACTGAGCTAATGGCTTCCCCTCCCTCCCTCCCTCCCTCCCCTCACAACCCTCCTCCGTCCTTATGCAAGCCAGTATTTGCGCTCTGCGGCAATAACAATAGTTGCGTGCGGAAATATCTCGGTCATCCATCTTTCTGTCACCTCTCCCTCTCCAGCGGATCACGAAGGTGTCATAACCGAGCGTAGGAAGGCAGGCTCATAAAGGGAAACCCCTTAAGATGCGTGTCTGAAGAGAGTCGTGACCTGCACGGCAACGAAAAAAAGAAAAAGAGCGAGAAACTGCCTGGCCAGACACGCTGTGCGTGTGAATGTTTGGCTTAGTTTCAGTTTGAAACAGCGGAGTGGATATAAATAACGTCTGAGCTGAAAGAGTGTTTTTTTTTTCTGATCATAAGTCAAATGTAACATTTCTGAGAGGAATCAGACTCGTCTTTAAAGGGAAGAAGAAGTTTTGGAGAAGAAATTCAAACTCAGAACAGTTTTTCTTTCCATAAGTGAATAAACAAACTGCTCTCAGGAGGAAAATAAGGTTCCGAGAACACGGTTTGAAACTGGAGAGGTGGCAGGGTCCGCCACATATAAACAGAGTGAAGCATTATGAAAGTGTGTCAGAGTGTTTATTCAGTTGTGAAAACAGAGAGTTTGTTTTGTTAAGTTTTCCTAGAATCAACCGGTGAAGATCTTTCTCTTCTCGTTAACATTTCCTCACAGTTCACCTTGAATAAACAAAACGGACCTTAAATACACTTTCAGTCGGAACATTAATGTTCTGAAAGTCCATGTGAAGACTTTGGACTTGAGGAAGACCAGATTTTGTTCCTTAAGTTCGAACCCCTGTGATATTTCTAAATCTTGGCCTCTGATGATGATCCCGGCTGTTGTGAAAGTTTTGCAGCGTGGAGACAAAGATCCTGACTGCAGCAGCGTCGCACACCGTCCACCTCACGCTGCAACTGAGTAAATTGAGTGAATTAGGGTCACGACCCCAATTATCTGTCTGGCCACGGCTGCACGCTGGCGCCACAGAGACAAAAAGGGGGAGAAAAAAAGTCTTTCTCCGATCTCCCGGGAGAACATTTAATCAGTAGTCTTTATTCTAACGTTGAATAAAAGGACAAGTCTGCCTTGAATTATCTCCCGACACTCTGCAGCTCTATAAAACATTTCTTTTAGCTGATCCTCGTTGGTTTAACGACACATTTATGACATCATTCTTGTTTTCTGCGGCACTTTTCATCAGTAAACAAAGTTTGATGGTCAGAACTAATGTTGCTTTGTGTCTCAGTATTAATAACTGTTAGCTAACTCTAACCGCTGCCCTCTAGTGGCCAAATATCGATCGTTGCAGCTTTAAAGAAATTATCTGCAATAAGGAATCTCAGTGAGAACAATTACGCAAAATTACACAAATTTACGTGCCACATTACTCTGTCACGACTTGTTCACCAGCGCAGGAAAGCTGCCAACAACTACTTAGAGATTTACCCGGCGACTATCGACCTCATCAATATTGTGTGAACATGAATTGCAATTAATTTATATGAAAAAAGTCCACTCTGCAGGTTTAAAGTGTAAAACCATCTATGAATAGTAGCTCTTACTGAAGCCCTGAGGGGGCAAGTGAGGAATTTTCTGTGTCGAGTGTCGAGCCAAGTGAAAAAAAAATGTTTTTCACGAGAATTTTTGTCTTTTTCTGTGTGTCTGCGTGAAAGGACATTTTTCTAACACCGCTTTTCCACCAGAATCACTGACGTCACGTTTCACATCACGAATGCGGCGGAAACAGTTGTAACAGAAGAGAAAACAACAATTGACCCGTTGTGAAAGAAGCATCTGTATAACGGTGGATTAATTCTTTGGAGCGTCACGACCCCCGAGACATGACTCGTTTCACCGTCATAATTTTGAGCCATTCAGTCCGATAACATTTAGAAAGTCTAGAAGAGCAGCACGATTAAATTATTTTATCCCCCTTCAAGTTAGACTGGGTGCTAAACCAGAAGTTAGCCAGCTCGGTCGGTCCAGTTATCAGGTAAGTCGAGCTTTTTTGTCTTCAAAACACCACTGAGCAGCTTTCATAGAAATGAACTGTGGCTCCACCTCCAACACTGTGTCCAGTAGTAAAACGTCATTAAATAGACCGCATCCCAAATTCCTTCCTTATTCACGCACCACTACTGGATGTTGATAACACGTCATCACTTCACGCAGTTAGCGTGTTCACCTGGGTCTTACGTTTAGATCAAAGCCGTGTCCACTGTTCACCTGACTGACCCGGGTGTAAATGCAGAGTTTAAACATTCCCATTGCACAAAAAAGCTGATCTTAGTGGGTTTAAGTGAGATTTTTGACCTGTGGAAACAGGTTATAAGTGTTTGTTTCTGCACTACTCATGTTGACCACCAGAGGCTGAAGTGTGCGACCACTCTGTTGCTTTTAATTCCTCTCTGCGCTCTAAACACAAGATGCATCTAGTACAGTGTATGTTAGCAGGTTATGTAGCATGTGTGTTGATATGAGGTGAAATTAAATCTGAGATGCATCATTATATGTAAAAATAATGTTTCATTCCTACAATCTTTAAGTCTTTAATTAACCACCTCTGTGTGGCCAGTTTCTCCCAGTCTGCAGCCTCTAGAGGTCAAAATGAGTATTACAGAAACAAACACTGAGAAAAATTAGCCTTAATTTCAACCTAAATGTGTTTTTTTCGGGCGCTCCATTAGCTAAGTGTGTTACAGTAAGAACACAAGAATTAATTTGTAGTTTAGAAACACTTCACGTCTGCGCTCTCGTCCTGCATCATTATCGGCCCGTTGGTTCTCTATAGGATAAGAACGAGTGTACAGTTTTGCCGGCATTTTTTCTGGCAGCCGCTCCTTTTCTCTTTTTTTTTTTTCTGTGGGGAAATAAGATATGGATAAGCTTGGCACGCAAAACGAGTCATGCATGACAGAAGTTAACCTCTTCTGCCCCCTACACACACACACACACACACACACACACACACGTTGCCCCCACCACAACCTTCATTCTCTCTGCAGAGCAAACCAGCCGGCCGTCAACCACGGGTTAATTCACAGAGACTGGTTTCAGCCGGGAGGTCTCACTCTGATCCGTTTTCTGAGCATCATGTGGAATGAGTTTTCTTTTTTTTGCATAATCAATTGTTGTAGATTAATTCATTCAAATAGAGGTTAGTTTCTTTTGACCTGTGTTCCTGATAATTTCACGTGTCAGTGCGTGAATGTGTTGTGAGCTACGGCTAAATTAAAGGCGCAATAAGTAGGAATTTTAGAGGAAAACATTCCAAAAGTTAGCTCCTGAAGTTAGCATGCTAACCAGTGAAGCAACAGCCTGTTTCATGTCAAACATTCCCAACAGTCCCCTGGTGCTCTGAGCTCTCATCCTGGACCACTACATTCACAGCTAGGTGAGCTAACTAGCTAACGGCAGCTACAGTTAGCAGTTACTCTGATGATGTGCAGCCCCCTGTTTGTTTTACGTATGAAGCACCACACCAGAGCAAAAGAAAGCTGAAAGATGTTCTCTAAATCCACAAATGTTCGATTCAGCAGTGTCATAAATGATAAATAAATCATCAGCAGTCACACAAAAGTTTAAAAATGTGTCGTTCATAGGCAGCTTTGACGTGTTTACTAGAGAAATAAACATCATCTGTTGCTCCGTGTGGTGAAATTAAAATCCATGAGACGTATTAAAGCAAAATGTTTCGAGGCAGCACACAGCTCTGATTTCCACCGGAGAGCTGCATGCTGGTTTGAACAAGCAAGTAAAGTTTACTGATCACATTACCGCTGAAATTGTTTCTATCATCAACAGACTGCTGCTGTCTATAATACATCTACAATCCCATTTTCCAAGAAAGAAGGAAAGAAAACACGTTAAAACGTCCAGGCTGAGTGGACTTTCACATGGAGAGACAAAGAGGGGAGCCACAGGGACAGACCGGGAACCAGGGCCAAGTTTTTTTTGCCTACTGAGTGATTCCTCCCTCAATAGACAATCTACGGGTTAATCATTGTGCATTGCGTGCAGACTGTGTTTGCTTGGACAGAGCCAAGGGTCGGGAGGTTGTGTACAGAAAGAGCTGAGGGTGGTATCGCTCACCCTTTTCTATCAAAACAATCGTGGGCAGTTTTTTTAGACAGCACGCTAAGTTGTGTCAAATAAAAACACGAGGAAGAAAAGTTTGCAGTCATGCATTTGTGTGCCAACTGTGCATTCGTGAAAAAAAATCAGCTATCAGATGTTAGAAAACAAAGTTTAGCACGAGATAGTGGAGTAAACTCTGCAGACAGCAGCTCCTCAGAGGGAAATAAAGGGATGAAATGCTGTCGGCTGTGTGGATGTAATTCAAAATCAACAAATTCAGCTGATGTGATATTTGATTTTTGGTGTCACTGATTAACGTTTGGTTCAGTTTAAACATTTAGGGAAGATTAAGGAACTATCACGGACACAAGCAAGCAAACTAACACGTGTGCAGTCAAAGTCGAACGCCTCGTCCGTCCGTCGGTTTCCTGCTTTTGGAAAAAGTGAACCAAACATAAGTTGTTTAAAAATGTCTGAGGCGACAAACGCTGCCGTTCGTCTCGACGGGACAGCGTCGGCCCTTCTGTCCTCCGTGTGACCCCCGGCTCTGTAGTAAAAACAAGAATGACAGACAGAAAGAAAAACAAGGAAAAGGAAATGATCTGACAGACGGACAAATGGGCAACAGTTTGTTATGGACACTACAGAACACGGAGCTCGATGGGGCTGAAGTCACTCTACTGAGCTCGCTGCTGTACTTTTGCACTTTTGGCCTGTTTGTCCCGGCTTCTGTCTCCGTCCTCATGCCTTCTTAGCAGTTTAGAGAATGTGATTATATAAAAATGCATGAACTGAAATAAATGTTGTCAGCGGTGATGTGGTCAGAAGACAAAACCAAATCTAGCAGAGAGGGAAACACAGACCAGCCCGGTTGAGGATGAAATGTTGAAAGTTGAACGTTTCTGCACACCACGGGATCGTTCACGTCTGACGGCGTCACAGGTTTACGTGCCGTATTTACCAAAATTTGAACAGACACTCTCATGTGGCCCGCATATCGTGCAGAATAATGCACATGGGCGGTCCGCTCCTTTTTTGCCAGATCTGATACAGCTATCTGGGGAATTTATTACCAGACTTTCAGGTCAGAAGGTTGTGTTCCAACATTTTTATGTGCGACACCGCAAGACATTTAAAGGGGACAATATACAACCGTGCTTGTGGCGACCAGAGCTTTTAAATGTAAAGTAGCAACGTAAACGTGGATTGCACAAAAGCACATCGACAACATTTATTCTGGCGCTTGTCAGAAAACAAACCGACATGCGTGCAGCGGACAGAGAGATGTATCACCGTGTAATTATGACGCTCCGCCAAAACATCACGCCACAAAAACAACCGAGAGCGCGTGCAAACAAACACAGCGACTTTCTCTGAAAACATCCGCGTGGCTCCAGAATCTCTCGGGAGAAGGATCTTCTAGTGTCGAGAACATCCACAGTGTTCATCGAGGTCTGTCAGAACGCAGCAGGTCGGCTGAACACACAACACACTGTGCTTTAAAAAGGTTGTGCAACCCGCTGCTGGCGCTGAAGTGTTGCTCCATGAATAGTTTACTGTGCTGGCTTGATTATTGTGTATTAATGAGTCTTCCTGGGTGCAAATCATAACGGCAAGTCGGAAACACGATTGCAAACAGAAATTCCATCACACAATCTTTACAAAGTACTCTTGAATCTCGAACGTTGTAAACCTTCCGTCTACTTTGCATCTCCAGGAATAGAAGATGAAGTCACAACAGAAAGAGGACGAAGCATCATCTGCCTCTAATTTCTGATGCGCTGGTTGTAATGAGACTCATTACTTCCCCCCCTCCGCCCGGTCACCTTTGAGCCCTCGCTCTCCATGTGGCAGATCAGGAGAGGTCCGTCACCAGGAGTCCAGCGGGCTCAGATAGCTGTTCTGGTGTCACTGAGCAACGCTCCTTAAGCAGAATCGGTACCAGCCGCTAACAGACCCGCCGATAATGTATGATAATGGATTCTTTCGCAGCCCGCCTCGTTTCCATGCGGCCCCACGGCTGTGCAGCCCAACAGTGATCATGCTTTGTGCACTTAGACTTAGATTTGTGCCTTTACAGCCGTTTAATTCTTCACCAGTGTGACTCAAGCTTCCATAAATAGCCTCAGATCGTAGTTGATACCGTCATTGAATTCTAAGCTAACAAACAATCCAACCAAAGTGCTCATACACGCACAGTTTGGAGATTAAAGCACAGTTTCTCTCTTGTGCATTCAAGAAACTTGGCGCGGGGTGTTAGAATCCAGACAGAGTAATCAACAGAGGTGAATAACTGCCTTGCGTGAGGAAGCGCCGGTTATGCAGGTACACGTGTAGCGCCGAGGCGTTTGTGTGCCAAGCTTTATCTCCTTAATCAGTTCTCTTTGCCACCAGTTAATCATTTGTGCATGCCAAGGCTCCGACACGTTGGATTCATTACACGCAGTGGGAGAACAGAGGCGCGATGACGACACCCCGGCTGATAGCGCCGGCTTAGCCGCTGGACAGCGGGTGTAAATTACACAGCCACCGGCCCTCCTTTTGTACCGGCGGGAATAGATTTAATCGGGCGCATTGTGGAGCACTCCAACATCTGATCCCTCTGTGTCTCAACATGCTCTTTTGTGCAGCGCACTGAGTGACAAGGAGGCAGATAAAAAGGAAGAGGGCTGACACATCTGGCTACCGGGCTTCTGCATGCATGTGTGGGTTGCTTTTGTGCGACGGAGGCCCGAGTGATGTGCACGTCTGCAGCTTATTTTCAGAAACACTCGTATGCACTCGTAAAGATGGCAACATTATGCACTCCTGGGTTAGAAGGCAGACAAGAAAGTGAAGAAGTGTGTTACCGACGCCGGCTGCTGTGTGCCGTGCGCTGGCATGTGTGATAAGTAAAGGCAGTAATCCAGCAGCTTGTTAGCTCGCAGGCCCTCACAAAGCAGGAGATTAAAGATGGTGATCATGATACGGGAATGTTAAAGAGACACGACAGAAACCGCTGAAGGAAACCGCCACGCCCCGGCACGAATATGTGTCGCAACGCCCGTCGGTGTGTGTGCACGCACGCCGATGTAGGTCTGTGTACAGGTGTGTGTGTGTGTGAGAGAGAGAGAGCTGCTCGCTGCCAGTGGGTGTAACCTGGCTTAAATAAATTTCGATCCCTACAGGGCAGCGCTGCCTGTCATCCGCCCATCTCTGGGATGTGAGCATCTCGTAAACACGGCGACAAAAATGCAACAGAAGCACGATGCCAGCCTCCCGTCCAAACTTAATAAAAACTGAGCGATAGGAAAATCACATTTGATAACACAGTTTAGATTGTGTGTGTGTGTGTGTGTGTGTGGGGGGGAGGAAACGGCGCTCGCTGATGTGTCGTCACGTGTGGTGACAGGACACAGTGTTCACACAGTCTCGCCCTCCAGTGCCACATCAAATGAGGTTACAAATAGATCTGCCAACAGCCCATTACTCCGGCTGTCAGGTGAGAAAGTGCTCTGATTTGATGTGCCGCCGGTTTCTCAGCCTGCAGATGTAATTTATGAGCGATCAGAATCGCGGCAGTTACGCGAACACGCAACGCGGCCTAATACGTTACCGCCTGGCCTCGGGCGGTTTTACAGCCGCTTTTTTATTGTCAGACCGAGTTTCTTTGATGTTCAAGTGTTCTCCTCCAAAACTATCCTCCATTTTTTAATTTTTTTTTGCAAACCCTCTTGCTGCCTTGTGCTACGGCACGTTAAATAAACTTGCATTCGTAGTGCTGAGGTGTGTTCAGAGATCATTTGCAGCCTCAGTTCAATCAAACGGACTTTTAAAGACACACTGTGGAATTATTTCTCCCATCTAGTGGTTAAATGTTATTCTGCATCCAAACGAATGCTGCTCTCTAGCGCCTCGCGTCTTCAAATGTGCGTTGCAGCCTGTTGGAACTACGGCAGGCGGGATGTGTCAAGATTCAAGAAGCTGTGACAACAACGTGTCTTCAAACAGCACTTCATCAAGTTTAGTTTCGGGTGATGAGGTACGTTATTTCAAACAGACTTCAAACTGCAGCTGACGAGCGCGTCTGGCTAAGCTCCTTCTCCGTTCCACAGTCACGCTGGCTCTGAGTGAAAACGCCTTTAGCCTTATCTGTACCACGTAGAGCTTTTTGTCCCTCTCACCAGTTCATCGTTTTTTATAGAGCGGAAGGACATGGAAGCCTCCGTAGAGCTCGCCCGTCCTATGGAAATACAGAGAAGTGATTCTTCCCTCAGGAGGAGAAGTGAGATTGTTGGCAGAGATCATTTTACACCAATGAGGACTTATTTATGAATGAAGACGCTGATTTGAGGTAATAAATTACTTAAAACACGACACAGTGGACCTTTAAAGTCTGACTGAAATCGTATTAAATCTCATTCCTCAAAGTTGGACTAACACGCCCAGATGATGCGGGCTCTGAACTGGCCTCAGCGTTCTGCGCATTCACCACAGTCCCCACGCCGGGCAATTTACCCAGAAGAAACAAAAGAAGAAGACGACAACGATAACGAAGGTATCAACACAGCGAGTGCTAAAGCAGGAAATACACTTTTTATTCCTGGTGCATGTGCAGAACACCGAGGCCAGGTTCAGGTGCGACTAAAGGCCGGCACACACCGGCTAAAACGTCGGACGTCTGAAGCTTTGGAGAGAGTCGGACGAGTTCGGTAGCTGCTCTGTTCGGTGTGTTCAGCTGCGTCTGATCCGACTGAACATGCGCAGTCGGACGTCTGAGGTTGGACGCCGTCGGATACTCTGATTGGTTGTTAGCTAGCTGTTCAGTGACCATTCTGACCAAACCAACGTATGTTTGGAAGCCATGGCTGTGTGGACCGAGGACTTTGAGGAGCAGCTGGCTGCCCTGGTGGAAGAGAGACCACCGTAATACGACATCACGCAAGTAATGCTGAGCTAACACTGTGTGTGCTTTGTTCTGATAAGCTACGGTCCGCACTCCGTTCTGTCATTTCCTGTTTTTATGTTTTGGGTGACTGGCACGAGACTAGCGCCACCCGATGTTTAGGAGACTTATTGCATTTCACGCAGGCGCAGAACGTATACGCTACTGTGTAGCCGGGGCGGTGTGTTTCAATGTGACTTTTCTACCGAACGGATCCGAAGGAGTGGTCGGATAAGGCATCGGCCTTGGGCGGTGTGTGGGGGCCTTAGTAAATTGACTTCCAACCGCATTATATGTGTGTTTATCTGACCCTGAGAAATTCGATTTAGTGTGATTTAAATCCGTAGCAGGAAGCCGGGAAACACTAAAGAAGAAGAAGATGGCGAAGGTATCAACGTGGCGAGTGCTGGAGCAGGAAGTACACATGTTTATGTTGTCTCAGCTGATGGAATAAAACATTTTGAAGGATGGCGATCTTTTGTTGTTTACTGGGACGATGGCGGCAGTCAAATTAAAACGGCCTCATCAGGCTGTGACATGTCGCTCGACGTAAGCGTGCATGGAAACGCACCGAGTGTTTTCCTGTGTTGATCATTTAATTAGAAAAGAGGTTTTAGTATCTGCTGCTGTGAATCTCTTAATGAGTCTCATAAACACCAGAGCTTTTGTTGTCTGACCCATCACTGATGTCATCCCGAAAAGATAATAAGATAAGCCGAAAAAACATCTGCAGCAGCCTCTATAAATATTCACTTAATCTCACATTCATCAGCTGAAGACAATAACTGCGTTTCCTTAAAGGTCAGATGCCACCTTTGTTCAGCTACCACCTGAAAATGTGCTGAGTCAGCCGACAGAAGGAGCTTTGTGTTGATGTGTTGTGTTTGGAAATCAGTCAGGACACCAGCCGTTTACACTGTATTTATTTAATCGCTCACGTCACGTCGTGACAGTGCATCCTGTCTGCTACGTGCGGGGAAGCGTCCTTATGCGTGCAATCAGAGAAAAAAAAACTGATCTGAACTGATCCCAGGTCTGTAACGTGCGATGTCACACATGATTCACCGTCTTAATTTGTTTTCCCACAGTCATGATACAGTGACACAACTCGTGCCATTGTGTAACGGGTCGGCCAACCGTGACACGGCACATACAGCCGCACCGTCGGGAGGCGTTACGCAACGACCAGGAAGGAACAGACAGTCCCAAGATTCACTCGCTGATCAGTGACATTCAGCGGTTAAACTCTGAACTCTCTGCAGAAACAGAGATTTTGTGAAAATGCACTGGTCAGATGTCTCGTGTCTGTACAGGAAACATGAAGCCTGTTGCTGCTGTCAGTCAGCTGAGCTCAAAGGCTGGAAACATCTATAGAAATGTAACACCGAGCGATGGATGTTCGTCTCTTGATGATGCAACTTTTCGTTTCTTTAGGTTCAGTTTGATGTTGTTACAACGCTGTTCGTACACTCTGGTTGGGTTAGCAAATACCTGTATTGGTCGCCACAGAAACGGCCGGAGATTTCCTGATGTCTGCTTAAAAACACCCAGTGGTTTCACGCTTACAGATATTGTAACGCAGTCTTGAACGGCGGTCGCCGACTCCGCCGCCTCTCGATATAAAAGTCAGATCGTAAACACGTAATGTGAACGTGATATGACTCAGACATCAGCGTGAATGTGTCAGTGGTGACTTTTCTTCTGCTCTTACAACTCAAGAAAGCAAATAAGTGTATTTTTCCCACAATGTTGAACCTTTCTGTCGTTCGGCCGTGTTCCCAAAGCTCAACAATTGTTTTTGGTGAGCAACTGACGACCAAATAATGAAAATAATGCCGTTTTTCCACCGACAGTACCAGCTCGCCTCGGCTTAGCGTGGCTCTACTTGGTTTGGTTTCAGACGCGTTGCGTTTCCATCTAGAATTAGTATCTCTTCAACGTGGGCGGGTCGTCATCAACGTGGGCGGGTCGTCATCAACGTGGGCGGGTCGTCATCAACGTGGGCGGGTCGTCATCAACGTGGGCGGGTCGTCATCAGTGACGTACTTATCCACGCGACACATAAACAGGGCTAGCTGTGGGCTACGCAAAACACGTCCACCTTTTCATTTCTTGTCGCACCATCGAGCTCGTTCTGGATGCGTCTTCAGCGACAACACTCAGGAGCGTCTCCACCTCTGCCACGGTCCACGCCGTGTTCCTGCGCGTTGTTCCTTCCATGTAATCGCTATGTTGACTGAACGCAGATGCTAGTTTTTAAAGGTAGCGGGTGTCAGGCTCGGACGTCGCGCTCGTCACGAGTCATCAAGTGGCGTCGCTCTCTGTCCAATCAGTGGCCGGCTGCCAGCTTACGTCACACAGAAGTATCAGCTCAGCTCGGCTGGAACTTATACGGAGGTGATACTAAAAAAGCTCCACTTTAGCAGGTACCAGGTACCAGATTTCAGTAATGGGAACGCAAAAAAGGCGAGCTAAGTGGAGGCGAGGCGAGCTGGTACTGTCGGTGGAAAAATGGCATAAGATCCGAGTTGTAACGATCTGTAATCATCCCTTCGCATTCGATCTCATTTACGTATTATAAGAACATAAAGAAAAGACTTTGGGAGATATTTGAATTAGGCTGTTTAAATGAGTCATGTGAAATAGCTGCAATCACAAACTATCTAATAAAATGTTGCATGCGAATCTAAAGAGGGCAGTAAGTACAGCGATGGAGATGTTCGTGCGTCGGGTGCGGCTCCAACAATGTGCTTTCTGGTACGTGCACACAGGTGGGTGAGCACATGTGCAGGTATGCCACTCTGCATTCCTTTTCCCACAGCGTGACTCATGCATTTGCTTTTCGACGATCAGCTTAAATGCCCGTGACTTGCAAAACAATGCTTTCATGTCGAGGAGATGTTACGTGTAAAGAGAGATTCTGACTCATGAAAAAAGTTTCCCATCGCTGTTTGTCGCTTTGTTTTACAGATATCCTTGATTTTGCTGTTTTTCCTGATCGCAGCCGTGCAGCTCCACAGGGAGAAGCACGTACATACATCGTCTTGCAGACACTCCCAGGCACAGATGAATGAAAGCTTTTTTGTGAATGACAGCAGCTGCCTGACAAAGAGTTCTCTCCGTCTGTCATTCAAGGCCTTGAACGCCGAGGACGAGCTGTTTTCTTTGGCAACTTGTAGAACGGAGACGAACTCTGACAGTGCACGCATGGGAGCTGTTCACCACGTCGGAGCTCAGTTTGCTTTAATAACAGGGGTAAAACGAGGTGATATCTTCAAAAGTAAAGGCAACAGAAAAATAAAATGATCCTTCAGGCAGGGGCAGAAGAATAATGTGTGGTGGCCCAGAAAATCATGATGATAAAGTCAATGTTCAGGTAAATAAACTCAAAAGTCTGAACATTAAACATACGTATTACAGAGAAAGTCCAATGACAGTCGTCCAAAGAATAATCTCATGTAGGATTTGACAGTTGACAGATGTTTATGTGGTTTGATTATCAGCTGGCAGAAGTATAAGATGCAGAGCAGGCGTGTCAGCCCAGATCGATTTTCACAACATGAGTAAAATCCGGAAAAAAAAGGTTCAAGTCTCCAAAGTAACAAATCCTGACAATAATTATTTGAGTACATTTCAATTAGAGGCAAAATACTCGTGACGGCCTGCAGAGAGGTTAAACTTTGTACGGCCATATTGAAGTGTTGTCTGTCCCAAGAAAACAGCCGCTGAGTCTTTGAGACAATGAGTTACTTGTAATGAAAAAGGAAAGCCAGGGTCTCTCCTGACCTCCTGACCTCGATTTCCCCTCCATGCACATCACAAATGGGAGAGACGAGCGATTGTTCCCGCTGTGTGAGTTTACCAACCAGTCAAGTCTTCACCTTGTCCAATACCGTGGTTTATAACCAGATACCCACAAAGCGACAGTCTGTATGTCTGTTGTTCGTATATCTCGAGAACCATTCATCCGATTAACTTCACACTTGGCAGGTTTGTTGCTGAGGATCCCTGGAGGTGCGATTTGGACACGCATCGCGGTCAATATGTACATTTTTAATAAACGGCAAGTGATAAAATCAAAAATCACAAGTGAGGATGAGCAATGAGAAAAATAAAAGCAGAAGAAGTCAGGACGAGTGTGGAGAGCCGGTCAACGCAGCGAGAACTGGAGGTGAGAAGTTTCTGTCGCTAGCTAGCGTTAGCTTCCAGGGCTAGAATGCTTCTTGGCAGCACCGTCAGCTGCTCAATATTAAAGGGATATTCCGGTGTAAGTTTAATCCATGGTCTAACACACCGTGACACCGAGTAAGACTCCCCCTCGAGAGGTCAAGTTAGCTGACCGCTAGCTTAGCTAGTTTTAGCAACCTCAGAAAAGACCGCACGATAACAATACACTGCAGCTTATGTCTCCAACTAGAAACTGCCATCAAAAAGCCACAATTAATGGTGAGAACAGCACCAAACTTCAGCAACAGTACATGTACAGTCCCAGCACACAGTACGAAGCATCAAACATCTGCTAGCTTTGCTGGATTTGTATTAAAAACACAGCACAACTCACCCTCTCCTCCAGCAGCCTGCCTGTGTGGGGAAGCCCTGACGAGTCGATTACCGAGTGCAGTAGATTTCTGCAGCTCAAGGATGAAAATGTCTGATTATTACTCCATTACTTCTGTTATTTTCCCTGTCAGCTCTCGATAATAAGAACTGAGCATTCCATGGAGTAATAATCAGACATTTTCATCCTTGAGCTGCGGAAATCTACCAAGTTTTACTCACAGAGATCTTTTCATCAGTGACCAAATCACACAAAGAATAACAGCAAAATTAGAAAATTTGCCAAGTAATTTGTTTTATCAGGATAACTCTGCTCCACCATGATAATCCTGTTTAATCCTGTTCTTTTTCCTGTGTATATGATTTCATATGAATTCAGGCACACGATATCAGCAAACGGTTGCTTCTGTAAATAAATAAAAAAATTAAAATAACAATCAGCATAACTGTCACCTTTCAACACGCCGTGTGAGTCACCAGCGAGGGTTTGATCACAGTTATGCAACAGAGGAATTAGAAAACACAATGAAGCAATGTCCCGCATCATTCAGTTACCAAGGGTTGAGTTATAAACATGTAAATACTCCGGCGAGCAGTGCCAGCGTTAATTACATGTTCATGTTTTATTAGAGAGCCTTCGTGACCCGGCAGGCGCTGTGTGTTTACTCTGAATCCATGTGTGGATGGATTCTGACACATCAGAGGCGAAGACAGAAACATTTATCTCATTTCATGTATCTCTTTCTTGTTGCTGTAGCAAAATCGTTAACGTCTAATAAACCGGCAGCATCGATTCCCTTTCATTTACTCAATTTATTTAGTTTCAGACGTCAAGACTTTTATGGACGAGGGAGTGTCGGCGTGGCCTCGGGACGAATCCATCAAAGAGACACGATGAAACGCCACCACATCCTCTTCATGTCGACTCCGCGGTGGACCGTAAATCAAAACTTCTTTTTTAACCGTCCGTCAAACATCTTTATAAGAGGAACGTTCCTCCTTTACTCCCCCGAGCAGACGAGCCATCTGCTCACCTGGTGATCCAGACATCGTGTAGCCATCAAAAGGAGAATGATGTTTACCTTCAACACCTGATCATAGATCGGTGGTGTTTTCATCTGCACGTAAAAACACGGAGGCTCGCCTGCTTTCATGATCGAGATGGAGATTGTAGTGATCTTCTCTTCTGACAGAAATTCAAAATGGACAGTATTGTTACGTAAAACAAGGAGGTGATTTCGTATAACGTGACACAAATTCAAGTATTTTTCTAGTTTTCTTTCTAGTTTGGTCCATTAAAAATGAGATTTTTGTGCGTAGATACACATTTAAAACACTTTGACAAAGTGCCAAAGTGAAACAGAAACTTTGAGCTCGTGTTCCAGAAGTAATAAAACCTGATGACAGAATTACACCAACAACAAGAAAAGTACCTTGAAGTCTCGTCATGGGAGCTGAAGTTTCTCCCGTGTTTTACTTTTTGTTAAAATCAAGAAGGTTTCAATTTCTTTTCTTCTCCTGCTTCAGTGAGAATATGAGAGTATTTCTGGTGAACTCCAGTAACTCGTCATTTCAGGGAAGCCCGATAAAAGAAACGCTGAGTCGTGGTTCGCTCTGGCAGCACTACGGGGACGTTAGCTAACATAATGCTACGTTAACGAGTGATGAGTGTCTGAGCTTTTCTGTCTCTGTTATGATGATGCCTGGTGATCTGGTGGTTCAGTTTCGTGGCACTTTTTTGTTGTTTCGTTCGGGGAATGTTTTGGCGAGGGCAGAGGGAAGAGCCCGGTTCCAGCAGCGCTGCAGGGCCGGACCGAGGTGGCCTCCCTGCTTTTGTTCTCTTTTTGCCGGCTCATCAGTTTGTCGTCAGTCGGGGTTAGTTAAGTTTAACTTTTGATTGATGGTCATGTTCCGTCAGCTGAAATACAATTCTTCTATTTTGGACCTTGTGGAATTATGTTAGACCTCTTCCAACAGTGATAAAGCTCTGAGGAGACAAACACTGCCGGAGCAAGCGCGACTTCCATTTCCTTGATTACCACCGGATCTCGTATATAGATTGGTTGCCTGAAATAGAGCAACAAGAAGTTCATCCAGAAGTACTCGAAGCAAGAAACGATGCTGGATGAAGCGCTTTTACTCTCAGCAGCTGCACGCAGAACAAAAAAACCTATATCGTGACAACTACTGGAAACTAAATGAGCTCAGTGAAGATCACAACCTCTGTTGTCTGTGTGCAAAGATGATCTCTGGCATCAGACGCGAGTGGCGTCTCATCTGTGTGATCTGGCCCGTCCACTGACTTTCATTGATCGCCTCACAGCGACCGCCGGCTTTGATCTGGTGTTTACAGACAAATAAAGTTCAGACAGTCCAGACTGGACTTCAGTTTATTCCTCATATCATCCTTTCATTCACTCCTCTCGCTCGTTATTGCCTGTCGTTGTCTTGGCGGCTGTTGATTAATATCAGCCGGGCACATCTGTCCAACGCACCTTCATTAGCCCCTTTTAGATAGTAAAGGCTGCAATGTGCCGCCTTGTCTGTCTAAAAGGGAGGTGTAATATTCCACCTTTTCCAAAAAGCCTCCACTTTTCCTCCTCTGGTAGGCGTCAACATGTGACGTGACGTGAAGCAGGAAGTTGGGCGTGAAGAGAAGCAGGGCAGTTTCTGCTTTTCTCCCAAAACCCTCTTCCCGTTTAACATTGGGGCTTATGGGGCAGTTGCTGGAGTTTGTGTCGGTTAGACGCAGATAATTTAAAAACCGTACATCCTCCCGATAAAGTGGACACGTTGCCAGACAGAAGACAAGTGTGGCTACGTTCTTGGAAAATATCACTATTGTAGTGTGAAATCTGTGGCTAGGATCGTCATCTAAAGAAACATTTTCGGAGAGTTTTTTTCAGGCTCCCCCACTCTGCCAGTTGGTGCTGCACGAACATTCCGCAATACACACACATTGAAAATCCTGAATTTTTCTGATTTTTTGAAATCACTCATGATCAATTAAGGGTCACCGTTCAAAAACTAAACATTGTAGAAAGAAAGTTCAAATACAACTCAAATAGATAAGACTTGTGCCTACATTTTAAAGTTTGAATGGTGTCTCTAGGTCAAAGTCTGCCAGAGCAGGAGATGTTTGAAAAACGTTGATGATGTTGCGACTTTTTTGACCCCGTCCCATTCATTCCTTATGGGACATTTTTCGCAGTTTGTCTTCAAAATAAGAGCTTTACATTGCACCCCATCGGAGTTTAGAACTGGGTTCTTAGCGGGGGGCTTTTAATGTGAAAGTAGCGACCGCTATTAGCTCGCCGCTACAACAACAAGCGGACAACCAAGACAGCTACAGAGAGCGAGGAGACGCTAGCATCTCCCGGATCTCAGCGGCTTTCCAGCTGCTCATCTTCGTGGATGAAGTGACGAACTGACTGCTGTGATCAGCTGTTTCCTGGTTTTAAAACTCCCGGCTGTGGGTGCGCAGCAGTGCACGTCATCCACACCTCCGCCCATCTCAGCATTTGCCACCACATTGCCGCCTCGGATTTACACAGCAATGGAGGCGCAAATAAGTGTAACGTTACCCTCCGAGGGGCAAAATTGGCGGACCAAAACAGCCAATTGCCACCTTCTGTCTAAATCCGCGGAGCGAGCCACCAAAAGGACGACAAACTGGTGGCTTACTGCCCAACGGCTATTGTTAGCTGCAGTCTTTCAAAAATACGTTGTATCTCCCACCTTTCTCCACCTCTCACCGCTCAGACGAGTCATCAGCCACCACCACCAGTGTCCGGACTCCACCACGGGATCGACACCCTTCGATCACGTAATCTCACGATCGATCATCATCTTCACTTCATTCACGACTCTCTTCTTCTCGGTCTTTCTCTCTTGGGAAATCAAACAGGTGCAGATGTCCCTCCTGCACCTGTAAATTCCTATCAAAGCCCAATGTGTTTAGACTGCTGCTGAACCAAATCTCAACATCCATTTAGTATTTTTATTAGCCAGTCATGAGGAAAGACGAGGTAGGTGTTTGGTTTTCTTCCCAGTCAACAGATTGCGGGAGGCCAAGTGTTTGACATGCAACCGGATACGACTGTTTGAAGACACGCTGCTGCACTGAAACAGAAAAATATACGTATCCGTTCAGATAACACTGCTTGTTGGCATTAAATGCACCAGTTAACCTGCTAAAACGATAAGTAAAACAGCATGACGACACTGCTGTCACATTTTTGACACACTCTTCTTCCTTGCATTGTGTTTTACTGCATTATTGTCAGTGTGAGGTGGATGGAAGTACAATTTAAACAACATAAACACACTTAAAGAAGAGCTGAGTTCAAGCGGGTGTCAAGTCTCTGCAGGAAGAGAGAAAAAAACTCGCCTGGAAGGTAAAAAAATCAGTGATTTATTATCACGCTATTGCTGTGAGGGTATTTAACACGTAAAGGAGGCCAAATATAATAGTATAAAAAGAGGAAATGATAGAGAAACACAAGCACCTGGTGTGCAGGGCCCGAGTTTGTGTAAATCTCCCGCCTGCTGGGTAAATAACGGGGCGGCTGCTGTCTAAGCAAAGAGCTTTGTTATGGTGGGAGTCATTTCGTAACGCTACTGGTGTCGGCATGTCGGTTGCCAGAGCTCTAATTGAATTATCAGCCTGTTTTCCAAAGCAGGCCACTTGGAAATTCCACGATCATAGATACCGCCGCCGTGCCAAAAAGCTCTCAGGCTGCCGGGCCAAGAGCAACACTCGGCGACGCTGCGCCGTCCTGTCCTGTGCGTGTCAGTGTGTCCACATGTCTCCCGGTGTCGGCAGGATGAGTGGCGGTGTGCGTGTATCAGCTCCGACAATCAAAGTGATTTGTACTGTACGCTCCAGGTGCCTTTAACAGACGTGGTGTGCTCATGCGTGCCACGGGTTGATTTATTGGTTCATTTGGATTGGACGCTCTGACAAGCAAACCGAGATGCGGTTTCGCCACCGACTTGTCGAGAAAGCCCTTCGAATTTCACACGACAGCTAACTGGAAGACAGACGCGGGAGATTAACTGCCGTTTTGCAAAAAGCCGCACCGTGTTGACAGGAGACGTTACGACCTGCGTTTTGTTTTGAAGAATGTGCAGATTGCACGAACACGCGTCATTAAAACAATATTATTATTTTCTCAAAGCATAAAACGAGCCCTCTCTGAAAAGCGCTGCCGCTGTGTTCTGACAGGAAACATGATTGGCAGGGTGGGATCGTCACAGCAGAGTCGATTCATCAGTGTTGTGAAATCGGCCGAGGCTAATGGAGGTTATGATGACTTGGAGTGGAAGCACTGCAAATGTCCGTGTAATAACTGATTTAGATATTTAGTTTAGTTATTATTGTTTAATTTCCAAATGCTGATGTTTGTATATTAGAAAGAGCGAAAGGGAAGTGTTGTTTTTTTAAGGATGATGAAGGATATTTTGTTGAGATGTGTTCAAACCAGAGAAATCCTCAGGTTTACTCAAGGTGACGGTGAGTCTCAGTCGGCAGCCTGTTCCTATAACTTCCTGGATAGAGAGTGAATTTCAAATCAAATCAAAATAAGTTTTATTTATATAGGAGGTCATACTGAGACATATCAACTTTTTAACGGGGAGAAAGAAAGATGGAAGAAACCTCAGGAGGAGCCACAGAGGAGGGATCCCTCTCCCAGGACGGACAGACATACGATAGATGTCTCGTGTACAAAACAATAAAATAAGAATTTACAAATTGCAATATAAAGTGTGTGGATCCAGGAGGATGACTGAGCAGGACGAGGCATCGCCAAGCGGTGCCGCACGACCTTCTCTCCACCGCCGTGACCTGGACGAGGACGGGACACACAAGATGATTAGCAGTTTAACAGAAAACAACAGAGTGAAGAGGCGTCAGATGTTTCAGAAATACAGATGTAAGGAGATAGTAGTCAGAGAACATTGATCCAGCAGAGCCGAGGGTACGAAAAATCCAGATCTGTCAATCTGTGAGGCAGTGGGAGCAAGGAGAGGTCCATCAGGTCCATCAGAAGGGTGCCTGAATGAAAAGAGAGGAGGAAGAAGCTGTAGATAAATTAAATTAAGCTCCTCTAGAGCGATTGGAGGTGTGGGTGGATTGATCCCAAAATATCGATACAACTGATGCTCCGTACTAACCTGACTCTCGCCAGATGCATTTCGTTCGGCCTAGCTCCACTCACATCCATCTGGGATCGCTCCCGTTGGGAGGGATTTCAGCACCAGATTTTCAGGTAGAGCCAATCAGGACCGCCGGGCGGGAGTTTCATAGATGTGACGTAGCGGAGAAGCGACTGTTTTGATTCAGACAACAATGGCGGCTCGCATCGAGGAAGCAAGCGTCAACACTGATGCTGCTGTTTCATCCGTGTTGTCCAACCTACCCAATATTTTTCCGTTAAGAGAACGTCGCTCTCATCGACGTCACAGGTTGGTTTCGATGTGAGTGGTTGAAGTAGCACGTCAATAAAGATGACAGACAAGTGGTTTATCCAATCATATGCAAGGATTTTTGATAAGGCCCAGCCTTCTGAAACACATCTCCAATGGAGCGATCCCAGATGGATGAGTGGAGCGAGGCGGAACGAAATTCATCTGGCGAGAGTCAGGTTAGCTCCGTACACCTTAAAAAGATCAATTCTAGCGATCGATACAAAGGGATCAGTTTCACACTTTTGGATTTTCAATATATGAAATGAGGGCTGAGAAAACAAAAAAGAGGAGCAAAGCAGAGCTGTAAATAAAAATGGTGAGTGTAGGATGGCTGCTCACGACTGTGGCAACAACACAAACTTAAAAGCAGCAGACAAAAAGTGAGGAAGAGGAGGAGGGACACGCCTCAGCACCGAGAGAGTCTTTTCACAGTTTCAGGGAATATCAAGGTACAGTGAAATAAATAAAAACCATGAGCTGAAAGCCAAGATTAAACTTGTAGAGCTGTGAAGAGAATATTTCTGAGCACTTTCAGAGTACGCGTATTCGCCGCTTCAAGGAAACGAGCCCGGGTTCACGGTTAATCTGATAACAGCCTATTTTTACTTCCAGGATGTAGATAACATCTGCATCACCTCACAGACATAAAGGAATTTTTTTAGAAGCTTTAATTTTCCGTGTTTCCGGCCGGTAACCGTGCAGAGAAGCGTCTCTCCCGCTGAGATGCTCCTAACTTAGATGCATTCAGTGTGTGTTTACGTCTGTCAGCGAGAGGTCGTATTTCTCTGAGCGGGTTAGAAAAAAAAAGGTGAGTTGTAAAAGTGATGCAGCCACAGGCGAGGTGAGGAGGTCTGAAGAGATAAAGCTGTTGTCCTCACGCAAGGCAACTGTGCAACCAGAGGCAACGCTTTTTTTTTTCTTTTTTTCTTCCCCCCTCTACAAGACAGGAGCGCGGCGGACTCGCTCATCCGGTTTTTTCACACTCTTGGCTCTGCTGCGTGCATGCGAGCAGCTTGTAAATGACAGAGGAAGCCAAGGTGTACGGAGACCGAGCGCCTCGGGCCAAGGGAGTTTACACAGCGCGCTGCCATTAATCCACCCTCTCAGATTTTTCTATCCAATTCTGCAATAACAGTGCCAATCAAGTGCAACTTTCCCAGCGAGAGCCGGGGAAAAGCTCTTGGCAGGTCTGCGGTGTGCATTCTTGACAGATGCGATAGTGCATCTGCGTGAAGTCTGCCAGCAGGCACTACTGTGGAGAATCAAACCATACGTGTGTCGTTCGTATGGTAAATAAATCAAAATGTGGAAATCAAGTGCTGCAAGAATCCTTACAGGAAACCACTTTGTGTGTTTCTGACGATTGATTTGTTGCCTCGGCTGAGCTTTGCACAGCTCGTACGTCCGTCTCAGATGGATCTGCACTGATGAACCACTGTTGTCAGGTAACGTCAGGTCTTGATTGAGGGATCAGTGCTTCTGAAAGAGCCTCTTCTTGCACAGACACCTACAGGACAACAGCTAATACATACTGATCATGGGATTGGTGGCATTGCTTTTGACACGGCTAATAAGTCCATTACTCATCAGACACAGCTCAGATTCTCAGGCCTCTTTAGCAGCTCCATTATGAGCAGAGAGTGACAGAAGTCTGCCTACAATCGGAAGAGGGTGTGCCCAGAGACAAGGACTGGAGGAGGAACAGGCTTCAGAGAGTAAACTAGGGTGCTTAGCACTCAGCCTCAGGCATGTAACTCAGATTTAAGAATGAGTTAGCGTGTCAAGATAGCGTGTCTCGCAGCAGACCACGCCTGCACCTGTCAGGTGTTCTGTGGCATGCCTGTGTTTCGTGCGGGAGATCGTATGTACGTGCATGGCTGCACGCTAAATATTACGACATGTGCATGTGCGCTCCCTCCCCTTGTTGCACGCAGCTGCATACCCTAGAAATGATGGACACCTGTGATTTACCTAATGCCCTCGACGGCCACGGATCCCTGGAAACATCTAAATATTTATCAGGAACTGCAGCGACTCGGCTGCCGGGCCAGGCGGCCTCCTCGCCCTGCTGCTGACACATTAAATCTGGTTATATAAACTGTAAAGATTTCTGTGTCGGTTCCAAGTATCCCAATTACCTGCCGTGGGTTCTGACTGAGGCTGTTCCAACCTGTGTTGTGATTTGGCTGTTTGCATGGGCCACACTTCTCTCATTAGATAATCCATACTTACAGTAGGAGTTCGCTCTTCGGCTGACATCTGTAGGTTGTGTCTGATACTGATGCCACGACTCGAAAAGACGGAGACCACCACCCGAAACTCTTCTATTGAAGTCACACTGAATGTAATAACAGCATGCACTCGAGCTGGCGTGGACTCCACAAGTCTGTCCAGAACCTCCAAAGCCTCCTGAACGATTGGCCCATCAAATGTTGAATCGGGGTTGAGGTCATGTGACCGTGGAGGAAAGTACATGACGGTCAGGATGGGAAAATGATGTCGATACGTCTGTCGTCACAGGTAGAAGCGACGCCTGGCGGAAATAATCCAGCTGAAAACTCAAACCACAACAGTAGATTTAGGAAGTGTAGAAAAAAAGCCATATTCATAGATTATTTGTCATGATTGTGGACTTTTTGTGGACTTAGTTCACCTGATGAATTCATTCTTGCTCCTTCTGTTCCTCTACCGTCACGTGTACGGTGGGTTTATCTGAGCATTTTTGCAGTGTGGCTGAGAACAACAGTGATTAAAGTGCTGAGATTGAATAAAAGCTGCAAAGTTACGTGTTGCCAAATCAAAACAATGAGCTAAAAGACACTTTAAAGCTCTCTATAGGCTAACTGGAGGAGCTTGGTGATAATCCCCTGTGGGTCTGACGCTATGAGCGACGCAGTTATTTGATTAATTGTAAATGTAATAATATTAATAAGTGCAGCTTGTAGTTAAAGGGATATTCCGGTGTAAGTTTAATCCATGGTCTAACACACCTTGACACCGAGTAAGACTCCCCCTCGAGAGGTCAAGTTAGCTGACCGCTAACTTTACACCCAGTGCATATTATACCAGAGGGCTTGAAAGGAATGAGACAGGTAAAAGGTACAGGTGAAGTCATCCGTCTCTGTCATAAGCGTTTGTGTCCCAAGATAAAGTTCAGATGCTGGCAAGGGAAAACCTTATCCATGAGGAGTGGATAAGGTTTCCCCTCGCCAGCATCTGAATACTTCGTACGTGTCTCCTTCGTTATGTCACGAGATGTTTATCTATATGGGCTCCACAGAGCAGATCGGATGATAAACCTGGAGCCGTGCTGACCTGCTACTGGAGCCTGTATTCATTCTGAAAACCATTTTCACACTTTTTCTTTTTTTCTTCTTTTCTTAATAACGTGCGGTGAAAAAGTACCAGAAACGCCTCAGTGGTTTCTTCTCACGGATGAAAAGATAGTTTCATTTTGACTTCAGGGGAAAAAAATGAAACAAGAAGTTTTTAACACTTAAATGGCCCCAAAACAAAAAGTCCCTGATGTCAGTGTGAGAATTCATTTCTGGGTGAAATGAATAAATGTTTAGTCACGGTATGATCATCAGCGTGTGCGTGTTTGAGCCCATTTCCTGCAAATTCACACTTAACAAAGGTCGTTAGAGTTTAAAGATGAGGGAAGATGAGTAATGACGTGCAGCGTTCATGGTTTGAACTTCAGCCCTCGCATGTTAATGTAGGAAAATCATTTAACAGAAGCTTTTTCATGACAGGAATTCATTGCGATTGGCTGATTTATAAACTTTGAAATAGATAACCTGGCTATTAAATTAACTGCAGCCTCATTTTTTTCCTTTCCTTTGTGTTTTACATACTGTGTGTTCTTGTGCATGTAAAAGATGTAAAGAGAAGCTCCTCTCTCCCACAGAAAACACTGCTCCACAAACGCCTCGTCAGGAGTCCTCGCCATTAATTGCGTGACATCACACCACGTCACCATCGTCATACAACTAATAATAATTTATTCCTAGTTTGTTTGGCACGTAAGAATTAATTTAGCACAGCTGCTCTGTTGTTGTTGTTGTTTGTTAGTGGTGCTGGCTCAGGCGTGTGTGAGCCGACCAATCAGAAGGAGGTATTCGGACGGAGGGGCCCTTAAGGCCCCCACACACCGGGTCCGACGTCGAACGTCTGAAGCGTTAGGAGAGAGTCGGACGAGTTCGGGAACTATTCTGTTCAGTGTGTTCAGCTGTGTCAGAAGCGCGAGGACGGCGTCTGATCCGACTGAACATGCGAAGTCGGACGTCTGAGGTAGGACGCCGTCGGATACTCTGATTGGTTGTTAGCTAGCTGCTCAGTGACCATTCTGATTGGCGGTGTGCCAGCGAATCAGCGCGGCGTGTGGGAGGGGCGGCGGAAGTGACGATGGTAAACAAACCACATGAACAGAGACGGCACAGAGTTACAAACAACACTTCACCGTTCGTTATTTTGGGGATAAACCAACGTATGTTTGGAAGCCATGGCTGTGTGGACCGAGGACTTTGAGGAGCAGCTGGCTGCCCTGGTGGAAGAGAGACCACCGTAATACGACATCACGCAAGTAATGCCGAGCTAACACTGTGTGTGCTTTGTTCTGATAAGCTACGGTCCGCACTCCGTTCTGTCATTTCCTGTTTTTATGTTTTGGGTGACTGGCACGAGACTAGCGCCACCCGATGTTTAGGAGACTTATTGCATTTCACACAGGCGCAGAACGTATACGGTACTGTGTAGCCGGGGCGGTGTGTTTCAATGCAACGTTTCTGCCGAACGGGTCAGACGGAGTGGTCGGAGAAGGAAGTCGGATAAGGAAGTCGTCGGACCCGGTGTGTGGGGGCCTTTAAAGAGACAGGAGCAAAAAACAGCTTCACAATATGAGAAAACTGATTTTTGTAGTAACCCAAGATAAAATGATGAACCTGAAAATTTGCATACATGTCTGTGTCGGGGCATCGTCGGTCTGCAACTTTCTGACCTGATGACTCGTCCTTGAGCTAAAAACTGAATAATGTACCAGACTGTGACCTCTGACATTTCCCTGAAGACAGCCGACAGAAAAGAAAAATTTCCAAATGCACACGAGCTGATAAAATAACCTCGATAAACACACACACGGCTCCTCTCTCACACCCCCACAAACAGACCTGCACACGCTCAGACGCTTCTTCTCACACGTAACCACACACACGCACAGACACACACCGAGGCCCAGACCGTTTGAAGCGACAGCCCTGTCGTGCATGAGGTGTATTTATGAACGGCCATCGTGTGCCAGCGAGGAAATTCCTCTCATACGTGGAAACATCTGGCCAAAATGTATCTGTTATATCTTCGCTCTCATCTAAAGATGCAAGCAAATAGCTACACGACCCCGATAAAGGAATATTTGACTACTACATAATTTTACCAGCTGATACATAAGTTGTAAATTAAAAGATAGTCAAATTTTAAGATAATTCAATATTTGCCTGGCTGAAAATAGGACAACGTTCTGCTCCTATCGCTGATCTCAGCCCTGATGGCGTTGACAGATCTGCTGTGTGTGAACTGTTTTTCCCGGCGCCGTTGCACTCCGCTGACCTCGTCTCTGCTGTCCCCTGCAGGCCGAGAGGGAGGCCTCCACTTTGCATGACAAGTGCTGAAGGAAATGAGATAATCTCTTTCGCTCTCTCGCCTCTCTCTCGCTGACATGGTTCTTAAATTGTTTCATGTTGTTTTTCCTGATCCCTGTCGCCCCGGCAACGACCGCGCTGTGAGCAGTGACCGCACGGCAGGGGGCGGAGCTGTTAGGTGAGAAGCCTGTCAAGTATCACGCACACACACTGATGTAGGTATCGGGATAAACACCTACATTGCAAACACACACGCACAATCAATCTATGTGTGCATTTATTGACACACACACACACACACACACACACACACACAGAGCAACGATACACACTTTCTTGTATCTTGAGACTCGTTCATCAGGATCAAAGCGTCAGAAGGTCAGACGGCGTGAACTCAAGATCAAACACACCGTGTTATTTTTCAAACCACGTCCTCGGCGGTGGGTACGAGCCCAGACAGGCCCCCCATCTGACAGCCTGTGGTCTATAATCATCCCTCCAGCTGTTTATTCCCAGGCATTTGACCTCTGACCTCTGATACCTACACCCTCCATAATGACACTCAGCCACGCTACAGTTCAGCGGTAGGTGCTGAGGATAATGAGCGAGGGGCCGTGTGTTTAGCACATAAACGCTACGATGATTACCTATTTTTTCCCCAAACACTCGCATGTTTTATGGACGGTGGTTATTTGAGGATGCAGCGATGTGAAAACACACTCGGGAGTTTGGACATCTCACCTGGTTGGAATTCATGAGCGATACAGAGGCGAGGGCCGACTTCAGAGAGGATTGTCTGTGACTTAGCACCCTCTGCTGGTGGAGAGGTGGAGGAATCTATAAAAAGTGACACCAACACATCCAGTCACTTGATTTCTACTCACTCTGTGTGTATGTGGGGCGCTCACATAGGGCTTGTTGGAGTTTATTAAAGACGTCATATTGTGCTAATTTTCAGGTTCACACTTTTATTTGGGGGTCCTGGTAGAACAGCTTTACATACTTTACTTTTCAAACGACACATTATTTTACTCATATGGTGCATCGCTGCAGCTTCACTTTACACACTGTGTCTTGAACGCTCCGTTTAAGCTACAGAGTGAGACATCTCGCCTCCGTTCAGTCTTTGATGAGAGTAACTAAATTAATAAGGGGCAGGATGTAGCCAATCAGAGGCAGAGAGTCATGCCGAGCAAGGTAGTGTGATCTAAAATAACTGTATATCTGTATATCTGTGATGCACATAAGTGACAGAAGTAAAGTCTTGACTCCAAACCAGGTGTTTTCTGTGTGAGAGAGTAACTACCTTTGGTGTGGACTTTGTTCACTTTGCAGACCTTTAAAATGCACAAAATGCTACATAACATAATAAAGGAAAGGCAAAAAACCCAAAAAGCAAAATGTGACCTCTGTAAGAAAGATGTTATCTGAGCTGTTCTTGCAGAAATGAAAAAATCATATCTGCCTTCTAGTGCTGATTCCTTATTATGTCATATTGATTTTAAAATTGAGAAGAACGACAATACTGTCGCTACTTTTATGGATTTCTTTCTTTTGTTTATTATAGATAATATTTGGCTGGGTTTTTTTCATAATTTTTGGTGGATATTCAGCAATTATTGGGCTGGAAAACATCGATCCAACCTGGTAACCCTGCTCCTGATCCTGATCGGTTGGCATTAATGTACAGGGAGGAGACGAACTTTCAGCTTTGTGGTCATGCATTTTTTCAGATTCAATGACTTTGACAACAAATCATTGTTTAAATTTCCCTCGATCAGGTCATCAGAGGCCCTGCTGCCTGTAATCAAGCTGCTGTCCATTATAGTAACAGGTATTTTTCGTCAAAGTGATCTGCGTCTCCCCTCGTTTCCAGCCTTTATGCTAAGCTTGGCTAACCAACAGCTGATGATAGCTTCATATTTATATATTTAGATGGACATACTGCAGCAGTTTATGTGTTTTATGACTCATACTTGAACTTGAGTTGTTTGATTCTTCACTTTCAGACATCAGTGTGTTGGTGCAACAGTGCAGGACTGGGGTTGTAATAGTTTCTACAGATGCCGTCAGAGCAGAGAAAAGCTGCAGAGCTCAGACTGGAGGCCGGGATCCTGCAGGCAGGTGCAGGGGAGGCTCGCGGTGCGGGTCCTGGGTCTTTGTACCAACTCCCTGCAGGCAAACTGTCCGTGGCAGCAGAGCTTCAATGGACAGACACGGGAACAGGAAGAGATGTAGACGATAAAGTTGGTCGTTTGAAGTGGTTCAGCTCAGAGGCACAGCTCAGAGGCTCAGACATAAAGGCACACGCTGCATCTTTCTCACACCACAGCAGATGAGAGGCGGCGGTGAGAGGCTGCGGTCCAGTTTTCTGTTTGATAATCCGCGTGTCTCTCTGTTTTACTGTCTGTGGCAGTGCTGAGAGTGAAATCAAGGGTCCTTACTCAGTTCATCCCAGCGGTGAGGTTAGGAATCATTAACATGTTGGCACTCCGACCACCAGCGTCCTTCATCACGACAGAAACAAAGAGTCAAGTCTGGTGTTTGTTTTGCTTGAGTGGCTGTCACTGTGGCGGGATGTCAGACGTCAGGTACTGAGCATGAGATCTCCACATTCATATCTCGACTCTATAAATTCTGCTTGATTGTCCAGAGAGAGACTTCGCCGCTCCACAAACACCTTCTCCTGCAGTTCGATCATGTCGTTGCGGATGTCGGCCATCATTAGCAGGAGGAAGTCGAAGGAGCCGGGTGGTCCCAGCGGACGGAGGAGGAATTGAGGCACATATAATGCATCACCATCTCGTCTTAATATGGTTCTATTTACATGGAAATAAAATGAAATGAAGACCCTTAATCCAGGGAAGAAAACCTGGCCATGATGGCAGCAAAGAAAAAAAGTTGCATCAAAATGCAATAATTAAAACATAGTTCAATTACAGATGAATCCTGCATGTACAGAGCAGTTTTTGCTCTCTCGGTCAGAGCCAGACCTTCTGGAGGAATAAACACCTGGAGTCACATCGGATTACAGATGGGAGGACAGCTCAGAGATTACTTTGAAACTTTTAGGATTAAAAAACAGGTTTATCTTCACTCCTGTTTATCAACCTGACTGCAGCAGCAGGGGAAAAAGATGGAAGAAACCTCAGGAAGAGCCACAGAGGAGGGATCCCTCTCCCAGGAAGGACAGACGTAACATATATGTTGCATGTCCTGGTGGAATTGTGCCTGGCAAGACTCTTTGCATCAAAGGTTTTCATCTTGCCGCCTTTCAGTTTGTTCCTCAGTTTGGGTTTGGGTGACATCTGTCTCTTCCAAACTCTTTTCTGCAATTACCTCGGTGATGTCATCCACTACGACTACAATCATCTTGGCCGCCAATGCCTTAAACATTTCGTTGGCATGCTCAACCATAGCATTAAGTGTGCTGAAGTGTTACAGGCTCCTTGGTCTCCAAACTAGTGGAGAGTGCTGAGTGGACACTCGCTCGTATCTCTTTGCTAACCGAGTCTGACAAGAGTTTCAAGCTGTCAGACTGGACTGAGTCAGAAACACAAGTGTCAGCAAAATTCTGAGTTAGTCCATCGGTGGCACGGTACATATACACGATCCGTCACAACATTAAAACCACTGACATCCCCCCCTCATCACAACAACACTACCTGATGGCAGTGGCCCCCCAGCAGGACAATGTGCCCTGACACACCACAAACACTGCTCAGGAACAGCTCGAGGAACACAATAAAGGGCCCAAGGTGTTGACCGGGCCTCCAAATTCCCCAGATCTCAATCTGATGGAGCATCTGTAAGACGTGCTGGAGCAGGTCTGATCCATGGAGGCCCCACCCCCCAACATACAGGACCCAGAGGATCCACTATAGAGACACCACAGGACACCCTCAGAGGTCTGAAGTCCAGGTCTTGACAGGTCAGAGCTGTTTTGGCTGCACAAGGGGAACCTTCACAATATCAGGCAGGTGGTCATGATGTTATGCCTGATCTGTCGATGTCTAAAAGCAGGTCTGCCCACATAATCCTTGAGGCGACCCAGAACTCAGCACCCTCCATCTTTCTGGCGTCAGCCTCTGAAAAAAGGATTCAACCGGTGGTCGTAGAGTACCGATGCAACATGGCTCCTGTGTCTCCTGCACATGTTCTTTTTAACCCAAAAATATCAGAAATGTTCCCGTTTGTCTCTCTGACAATCATGAATTTTGCTCGTCGGTATTCAAACTACTAACAGCGACAATAACAACAACGACTTCTCTCTGATTGGCGAGCCGCTGTGTGAAGGGAGCTGTTAATCACAGCTCCTCCTGCAGCTGTAAACTAAGTGATGTGTAGCAAACAGTAAACAGATAAATGAGAAGTTACCATCGTTAGTCAAATGATTTTATTATTGTATGAACATATCTTGAAAGGTGACTCACATGATATATTATATCGGTAAAATAATCTTTCTTCTTCTTACATTTTAAAATATATTAGCTTTAACTACTTGCAAATGTTTTTAGGGTTAGTTTTAAAATATATCAACATTTTACCAACATCAACATTACTCTCTTTTCAGACTTACAAAAACCATATTCAACATCCTCGGTACTGCCTCGTCTTTCTTTACGTATACATCATGCATAATGTCTCCATATAAAACACTTACGTCGAGCAGAACTCTACCCCAACATACCAGAAATAAACTTCTCTTCCCTTTACGTAAATGAACAAACCCTCGATATCTTGAGGTTCATGCAAAATGTTGATATATCATCAGGAGAGCCTTCATATATGGACAGATAAATTAAATTACACACACAACACGAACACACAGACGGAAACATCAAGAAAACTATGATTCTCGTTCAAACAGGTCCACGTTAGTACAGGCAAGTTTCATCAACACTGACATATTAAGAGCCTGGAAGCAACCAGAGGGAACATCTCTGTCAGATCACATGTACGAGTTAGTCTCGCTGATGAAGGTTCATCCTGGTGATGTTAATTTGAAGCGCTGCATCGTAGGCAGCTGGACTTGTTTCAGTTTCTTGAAGACGTTTCACCTCTCATCCAAGAGGCTTCTTCAGTTCTAACTAACAGGAGGGGAGTCGCAGGGTTTAAACTCTTAAACTCTGTGTGGGAGTCGTTAAGGACACCTGTGAGCTCTGAGCTTCAGAGTCGTTAGGGCCACTTGTGGGTCGTTGACCTAACCAGCCTTCATGTGGGGTGCTGGGGCCAGGTGAGCCCAGGTGTGAATGGTTGGTTTAACATTTTAAGCCTAAAGCCTAATTTTTACTACTGCGTAAAGTGCTGTACGTAGGTCGCGGAGAGCCCTCTACGTAGTCGGAGAGCCTGTCGGAGAGCCTCTCCGTCGTCTCCGGCGGCACGAAATATTTTTTTAAGTGTCCGTCACTCCGTCAAGCGACAACGGAGACGGCAAGGGCTACGATTGGTCCTCTAAAAACACCATTTCCGGAATTACTTTTCCGGTTTGACTACTATCACAACGAATACTGGACGCGCCATTTTCAAAACACCGACTAGAACGAAGATACGTTATGCTTCCGTAACCGGAAGCATAACAACCAACGACGTTACTGACCATAGGCGTCACGGGACTAGGCCAGTCTTGCGTAGCGAGCTAGTAGCGACCCCTACTGATCGGGCGGGAAATTGCATTGCGTATCCGGCACCACGACGGAGAACTATGAGGGCTCGAGGGGTCTCCGTGGTTACGCAGTTGGATAGCGCATTACACAGTTGCAGAAGTGTAACGCTGCCTTTACAGACAAAATAATCAGCCACATGTTCACTCTGACAGCTGCCAGGCTCAGTAGAACTACAACACACACGACATGTTAAAATACAAGACAGGTAACTGTTGATTTTCTCACACAGGACACCGAGAACACGGAGATTTTCTTATATCTTTGCAAATTAAAATGTATATTTCGTCCTGTAAAGATGCATTTCAGCATGTTGAATAAATAAGTTCACAGTCCAGACTCATAATGAAAAAATAAATTCTTATATATCGTGGTTTGCAACGAGCTGCCGAGGCTGTGATGTCACATCAGTGTATGAGAGGTTACTGGAGAGTAAATACTTACGAGCACCACATGAACTGTACGAGCTGACGATGAGAAGCGTGGCCGCCTTCGCTGTTGGTCATAAAAACGTGTCTCTGTGTGGAGCAGCGAGACTCATCGCTCTGCCTGTCTCACTGCATCATGCAGCTGGAGCTCGGCAGGAAGTCCTGGACGTAAGTGATCGCCGCCTTGGACAGGTAGGTCATGGTGCCGTAGCTGCCGCTGGGGGCGCTGTCGTAGAAAAAGTTGCAGATTCCGGTCGCCGGGTCCTTCTCGAGGAAATAATCGCTGGCACTGAGGGATTTCTGGGGAAGAGGAAGTTCAACACAGTCAGCCTCAGAGACGATGCACAGAACACATGAATAGGCGCGTTTCCAATCAAGCATGCGCATGCATTTGCCTCGCATAACCGTGCATTCTGGGATTAAAAACGTCAGAAATGCTGGTGATAACTTCCCTTTGCGACATGTCACATGGCTTTAAAAACTTGCGGATCTCCAGGGTACCTCCTCCGTTTGCTTTTCTGTGCAGATGGTCTCAAATAAGTGCGGACACAAAACACTCCCCTCAATGTTGCCCTAGCTGGTTAGAATTAGCACGTGGAATTTCCCATGTGAGAAATGAAATAAATCCTTCCAAAGAGGTGTGCCCTCTCCCAAACTATGCTTAATAAAATGACACGACTCTGTGAACTTTCACTTCATCACCCAGTTTGTTATGAGGGAAAGAGGCTTCAGACAGTTGTCAAAAAGTTGACTTCCATTGTGATTACTTTCTATCTACACACCAGTCGGTAATGTCTCTGACGTCAGTGTAGTGGGTCGGCCATATTCTTTGTGCAAAGTCCGTGAAGTGCACCTGTGTCCGACTTGAGGTGGTGGGAACTTGACGTGTTTATGACGAGTTCCGGCGGATCCTCTCAAGTCTCGTGCATGCGATCAAGAACGCAGCCACTGTTACGTTTCATTTTGAAAATGACTGGATGCACTACGCCGTACCGCTGTCTGACTTCCTGTCTGGCTCGACCTGCGGCTGAGGCCCGCTTCTGTCAAAAATAGTCTTGTATTCTCTCGACGCTGCTCAAACACGCCGTTATAGCGGATGGAAACACGAGCTATGTTAGCATAAATGGCAATAAATGATTCTGATTCTGATTCTGAGTGCTGTCTAAAACGGCCTTAACGCACCGGACACGGGAATCTGGGTGACACGGTTTTCCAAATCCATGATTCGATTTGACTTCATATGTTAAGGTCACAATTAGATTTGAACATTTTTTTCAGCTGTGACAACTGCCCTCTACATTTTTTATTTTTCTTTTGAGTGTTTTCCATCGCTTGGTCTGTTCTCTGGTACTATAATCCGTCAGCGGGAGCGTTGGTTGGAATTGGTAGCTGTCCCTGTAAAACGTGTTGTCTGTTTTAAAAGTACAAACATAGGACTCATCCATCTTTCACTTGAGTGGTTAAGTCTCCAATCTGATCACCGGCGCACAGCTGATGGGTACGTGGTCTGTTTACATGATGTATATGTGACAGATACTCCAGCACCAGTCAGTTTATTGTCTTTGTGCACACGTGATAAGTGTCTGGAAGTGAAGCTGAAGGCTAACGGAAAGCTAGCTGTGTCAATTTTCCATTTAGATCTGAAATCAAGACGCCCATGACGAACCAAAGGGTATCTGATGCTGCGAGCTGTACCTGGTCACCGAGGAAGAGGTCATTGGCCAGATGCAGGATGCGGTCCACGTGGATGATGCCGCCGATGCTGTCCACGTCCACATCAGCTACCAGACCCAGAACCATGACCGTCTCCACGAGCAGCTGCCGGTACTCTGGCTGAGGGACGTGGTTCAGGACGGACTCCACCTGCACCGCAAACTTGATCTCTCTCGCTGTCATCTACGCACAAAAAACACAGAATCACACACACATCTCCTGAACGTCCACACACACACACGGAGTCGGCGAGACGCTACCTCTCTCGTGGTAGAAGACGGCAGCACGTAGCCGTCGATGGAGAGGCCGTGGCACTTCTGCAGGATCTTCCACACCTTCTGGTAGAAGCCCACCGGCACTCTGTTGATGGCTCCGTCCAGCCTGCGTCTCCTCAGCCACTGGCCCTGCCTCTCCTCCCAGTGCAGCTGTCCGTCCCCCAGGCCGGAGCCCAGAGGGGACAGCATCCCGCTGGGGGTGGACGGGCTGCTGCAGCGCTGCCGGAGAGGACGGGGAGAAGCAAATGAGGTGGAGCACTTCACTGATTTTCAACCTTATCTCCATGTAATGTGAATATATCAGTCAGTGAGTGTGTCAGTAATGAGGTAAGAGGTGTGATGATTGGTTAAGAGTATCGAGAAGATACGGAGCACATACATGTAAATAAGGTTGAAATATTGACTGTAGTCGACGTCTCACTCTCTCACACACAAACACTTTTACACAGTTAATACAGTTATTCATGCACACTGATATCATGCTCATGCTTAATCATATTTGTTACCAGAAGATAGATATTTCAGCAGACGTATTAAAGGATAAGGCTGGTGTTCTTCTATGTTTTTTAATTCTGAATGAGACAAAACAATATATAAATTGTGTTTAGAGCCACAGCTTGATCGTGAGTTATTATTCTTTTATTCGATTTTGGTCTCTTGACAGTAATGAAAAGACAAAGTAAACGGCAGCCTTATCCTTAAATGCAGCAAGATGCATGGATTATTCTCCAGAAAATGTGAAATCTGAATGTAAAAAACACTTTTAGGACGAGTTTGCTCAGTTTATATGTAAATTCTAGCTACGGCAACCCTGAGGAGGACAAACATGAGTCGTTGTGAAGCAGATGAGGTGGAATGGTTTACCGTGGAGCGAGGAGAGGTGACATTGCTACTCATGGACAGACCGCCGCTGCAGATCTACACATGGATATGGATGACAGATGACAGAGAACAGGTTGAGATGGTTCTTCAGACTGCGGCCACGATGATACCGCAGGAAAGTGAAAAGTGGGATTCACACTACATAACGTCAACTAGAGAGAAAAGATTCTCAGATCAGACAGAAGACGCCGACATGAGCGATGAGGTTTGGTTACCTACGAGCAGCTTCGTCAGGATCTTTGGTTCAAAAGCTCGTGAATTTGAAGGAAAGTTACTACAATTCCTACATGATACCTGGATGGAAGAGCAGCAAAGCATGCTCGCCTGCTGATATGTAATGAGGTGACGGTCGATTCGGCTATGGAAGGCGCCGCGGCTCACGAAACGTTAAGAGCCGACGGTTGGTTCATGAGCAGGGAGCTCGTTACAGAAAAATCCCTCTCCTGACTGCTTTTACGAGGAGTTGACTCTTTAATCCCACTTGTCACGCCTGTATCTGCCTGTATCCATGACAACAGCTGCCTCCCTTCACGTGCCACTGGTTAGCTAGCGTGCTATAACGGACAAAAAAAAGGCAGGCGCTCAATTTTAGCTTCAATGAGTCATTAATCATGTTGTCGGGAGGAAATTGTCCAAGAAATTTCAAGCTAACAGGCTAACATCTGTGCTTACTTCTCCAAAAGGCTAACATCAACGTTAGCTTCCTGGCAGGCTAACATCAGTGTTAGCTTCTCCTGGCAGGCTAACATCAGTGTTAGCTTTTCCGGCAGGCTAACATTAACGTTAGCTTCCTGGCAGGCTAACATCACTGTTAGCTTTTCCTGGCAGGCTAACATCAGTGTTAGCTTTTCCGGCAGGCTAACATTAATGTGAATGTTGTTTGGCAGATATTTTGAATTTAAGACACTTCTGTAACAGTGATTTAAGTAAATGCAGTTGGAAACTGTTTCTGTAACACCAAAAAATCCTAAATGTCATCCTAAAATAAGTTAAAGCTAGGGTCTACAATCCTGGAGAGCTAGCAAGAGAGCTAGCAAGATTTCCCTCCCCATCCCGTCAGTGCTCCGTCCAAAGCCACGCCCCCACAAACATGAACGCAGCACCGATGTTGACTCGGGTCCGACTTCTTACTTTATCCAGAGCCTTTTTCGTTGCACCCTTTTCTGCCTCAGGCTTTCTTTTCCTTGCCTTTTTAGCGGGGTGAGTTGGTAGAAGTAACGGTGGCTGCATTTTCTCCGCCACTGTAACCAAATGAACTCCGTATTCCTGCAGAGGAGTGTGCTGAATATTTCCGGTGTCAGTGAAAACGGACGTGTGCACGCGCGGAGGAGGGCGGGACAAGAAGGCATCTGACCAATGAAGGCATCTGACCAATGAAGGCACTGAGAAAAAGCTGACCAATCAGTGCCATTCAGGCCGGATAGCACTGATTGGTCAGCTTTTTCTCAGTCATGCAGCTGCCACAGAGGTCTGATTATTTTCGCTCCTTTTTCTGAATACATAATGTATTGACTACTCTCAGGACAGAAGGATTGTAGACCCGAGCTTTAAGATAGGATTTCACACTGAAGGAAGTTTCTGTAACGAGGCCCCTGGATTGAGCCGGCGGTTCGGTTAGAAACAGTCACATGCTCGATATCATCAAACCCAACATACACTGAGAGGCCGAGAGTCATCCAGCTGCAACCAGAAGCAAGAACACTGTTATTCTGTCCTCAGATCAACTCAGATCGATAAGCACAAAGATTATCATCCAGTTTACTTCAGTGTGCCTCCCACCTGCTTTATCTCGCTCTTCAGCTTGTGTATTCCTGTGCGTTCAGTCTTGGTGGCGCCGGTGTGGCCTATTTCATGGATGGAGATGGCGGGACTGGTGGCTGTCGACTGGATTGGGCGCACTGAGAAACAGAGAAGCAGAGAACAGAGAAAGTTACAGAAATAGCTCTGTTATCGGCGTGTCAACAACAACACTAGTAACTACATAAAGACAAATAAATCCAGAGAGAAGAAGAAAACTCACTGCTCCTCTCCACACCAAACTCTTTGCCGCTGAGGATGTGATGCAGCAGGCTCTTCATGCCGAAAGGACTCAGGCTCATCAGACTCTCAGACGCCTCCTCTCCTACAAACATGTTACAGTATTTGTCATCTTCCCCGTGCAGGTCCGTGTGCGTGCATGTTCACAGCTGTGTGTTTTCCTACCGGAGCAGTGGAGGCTGCGAGCCAGCTCGGTGGCCATCACCTGCATGATCAGTCCGATCCTGAGTCGGAGCATGTCCCCGAACAGAGCCGGCTGGGAGCGTATGTACATGGCTAGATAGACCATTATTTCCTGTGTCACAAACGCACAGCCGTGAGATTAGTGTGTGACAAAGATGTCCTGTGGAAGTCCCAAAGGTGAGAGGTTTACCTGAGTGAGTACAGCGATACTGATGTCCTGACCGCTGGCTTCATAGATGAGAGTGTTCAGCTCCTCAGGAGGAAGAGGACTGAGAGGAAACAGTGAGGAGGAAGAGCTGCTTTATTCTGTGGACTCGGTTAACCGTGAACAGCTGATGACTAATTGATTACTTACACTGTGATGACTCTTTCCCGGGGTTCAGGAGGGAGACCGACAGTCAGCTGCTTGTGATGGGAAATCAGATCCGTGCAGGCCTGAAGAAAAGACAAATACAGAAATGATCTCATCACTTATTAAATCGGATTCAGGAGGGATTCAGCGTGTTGATCAGAGTGTTGAATTCAGTGTGCACGTTAATTAGAGGAGCATCAAGCAAGTCACTTTTCTGATACTGAAAATGAACTTGAGCCTCCCTGCTGTGACGTCACACTGACCTCAGCGAGGACCTCGACTCTCTTGCGAAGTATTCCAGAGATGTATCTGATGAGTCCCCACTCTTTGCAGGCTCCCGCTTGTACGTACAGCTCCTCCAGCAGGGAGCGCACACTGACCCCGCCCTGCCCGGGACCTGACAACTCCACCGGCCAATCAGCTCCTCTGGTCATCAGAAGAGAAAACATGGGTTCAGGTATGAAAGTCACAGCTGACTTAATAGTGTGCTGACAATAAGGTCCGTGTGTGCGTACTTCATCACGTAGAGGATGTAGAGGATGTCGGCCTGGTCCTGCAGAGTCGGACACTCTCTCAGCTGCCTCACCAGCGCCGCGAAGTCAGTGTTGCCCTGAGAGTCCCGAGGAAGATGCAGATCAGCAGCACTGTGGGGCTTCAGAGGGATTTCAGTGATCTGTGTATTAATTTGAATAGCCAGGGTAACGTATACGTGATCATTATTAACAACACATTGAGATTTGAGATGTCGAACTTGAACAACAACAGCAAGGAGATGAAGAGGGAGAGATTTCCCCAGACTCCATTAGAAAATCGCACAATTTTGTGAGTTGTTGAGTTTGGAGAAACTAATAAACTTCAGGAAATGCTGCCCATGACGAATTCTTAATTATTATGACCTTCTTGTAAATTCGGCATATGTTACACATTAAGATCCATGAAGACTGTCCCCTCCAGCTTCCCTCATAGGACTTTATTTTGGAAAATTTTTGTCTGGTAGTGAATGAGGAAAGACAAATCATTTTTCGATCCCGTTTTAATTGTGTCATGAATCACACATATGATGTTTGTCAACTTAAAAGATAATTTTCCAATTCAATAAAGTCTCAGTTTGTCATGAAACTAATTAAATATCAGACTGTAAAAATGTGTAATTATAAAGACGACACAGTCAACAGTCTCACACTCACCAAAACCTTAAACATTAAACGTTGTAGAGCTGCTCCTGAATATTATCAGCTCACACAACTGACCAACTCTCCTTTCATGAGCAGATTTATTGTGATTTTCATCTTTTCTGTGCCAATATAATCACACATTTTCCTCAATATAATATTCATATAATGCCTCTTTTTAGGGGAGGCGCTGCAGCCTCCTCAGAACCAGAGCTCCAGCGTCCACGGAGCGACCCTGACGTCACAGGAGAAAGGACCTGCTGCGCCTACCTTCTGCTGCTTCACCTGTGGGACGTGCTGAGGTTGAGGAACGTCGAGGAGGTTGAGAGACCTGCGGTGTTTGCTCTTAACAGGAGTCACAGGTAGATACATTGAAGACTCTGAAACAAACACACACGTCCGTCAAAAGTCCGTCACCGGTGTGGAGGCCTGAAAATATAAAATCGTGTCTCGGGGACGTGTCCACTGTTCAACTCACTGGGGATGTTCAGGCCCTGGACCTGGGCCATGAAGGACAGGATGTCTCTGGTGGTGTGTTCAGCGCTGAAGACGTGGTGCTGCCCCCTCTGGATGGGAGGAAGATGGCACTTGGTGGTGGTGCTGTGGAGGAGCTGGGTGAGGTACCGGTCAAACATGTCTTTGGAGCCCTCTGGAATTAAACACACTCTGTTATTTTTAGTTCAACTCAATTATGGCTGAGAAGAACACACACTTTGTTTGTCACTAACGACCTGTCGGCATGCTTCTGTTATATTCCTCTCCATATTCATCGTTATCGTCGTCGTCATCGTCCTCCAGCAGGTCGTCGTCGTCGTTCTTCTCATCCAGGAAGCTGAGGCGAGTGTGGAACGAAGTGGTCTGGACGCTGGAGAGGTCCGACATCTGAACCCTGCAGGAACAAGACGTGCGAGAGATTTGACATATACGTTACAGACACACTCCAGTTTTATTCACGGTCGTAGTACGATGTCCTCGGTCACCTCGCTCCACCGAAATATCCATCCTGTAGTTTCCTGAGAGTCGCCAGGATGCACGAGTCAACCGCATCTCCGTCTTCAACTGGACACAAGAAGAACATAAATGACAAAATGGATCCATACATAATGAACATTAAATGTAATCTAGAGTGTATTAAAGACACACTGTGGAATTATTTCTCCCATCTAGTGGTTAAATGTTATTCTGCATCCAAACGAATACTGCTCTCTAGCGCCTCGCGTTTTCAAACGTGCGTTGCAGCCTGTTGGAACTACGGCAGGCGGGATGTGTCAAGATTCAAGAAGCTGTGACAACAACATGTCTTCAAACAGCACTTCATCAAGTTTAGTTTCGGGTGATGAGGTACGTTATTTCAAACAGACTTCAAACTGCAGCTGACGAGCGCGTCTGGCTAAGCTCCTTCTCCGTTCCACAGTCACGCTGGCTCTGAGTGAAAACGCCTTTAGCCTTATCTGTACCACGTAGAGCTTTTTGTCCCTCTCACCAGCTCATCGTTTTTTATAGAGCGGAAGGACATGGAAGCCTCCGTAGAGCTCGCCCGTCCTATGGAAATACAGAGAAGTGATTCTTCCCTCAGGAGGAGAAGTGAGATTGTTGGCAGAGATCATTTTACACCAATGAGGACTTATTTATGAATGAAGACGCTGATTTGAGGTAATAAATTACTTAAAACACTACACAGTGGAGCTTTAAACCCCTTTCACACTGCACAAAACCCCACTTAGAACAGCAAACGTCTGACTTTTGTGCTCAATGTGAACGTAGGTTATCAGGAATTAAACCCAGGTCACCAGTCGCGGGTATTTATCGCCTCTGGCTCGGCTCAGCTGTGATTTTGTGACCCGGGTGAACACGCTAATTTACTCTCCTTCTCATGGCGGAATGCTGTGACGCATGTTGAAGATTTTTAATATCTTTCCCTCCGTCTCCGTCAGGCAGCTTGAACATCAATCATTAAAAAAAGTTGTTTATGGCTTCCGTGTGGTCAGAGATCAGAAAAAAAGCAAGATGTCTCACTCCTGAACAATTTCTGTTATCAGCTGTGTCAAATTCCGATTATCAGAGATAATATTATTTTATTAAACAAGTTTAATGACTTCTGGATGTTGTCGGATGAGTTATATGATCTGCTGCTTTCTACTGTTTCCTGTTTTTCCGGGACACACAAGGAAATAAAAACTGAAAGTCAAACTCGTCCGCTGGCAATGTGAACCAGTTATTAGCATGTTTAAAAAACCTCTGTAAACACGCTTATTTCGGTGTAAAAGTGATACAACAGGCCCTGGACACAGATATGGGACACAGGTAAAGAGCATTATTACCCAGCATGCTGTGGGTGATGGGGAAAGTGAGCGTGGGCCGTCCTGTCATCCTCCAGCAGGAGGAGAGATAAGCCAGCTCCGTCCGCAACATCTCCACGATCATCTGGTTGTCCAGTGCCAGGTAGAAGTGGTGCTGATCCAGAAACTGTTCAGCGAGCACAGAGAAGAAGAAAAAGAGATGAACCGGAGTGTTAATCAGTAGAATCGTTGCTTCCTTCGTCAACGTCTCGGCTAGTTTTACCTGCGGGGTGAAGATATAAGAGCGGTTTCTGATCTCGTAGAATTTGGACGTTCCCAGAACCCCGATGTGTCTGTAGGGCCGCCCGCCCAGATTCAGCTTCTTGCAGTTTCCTGCAGAAATGAAACAACATGTTACACAAACACCCTGGTGTTGTAGCGCCTGAGATAGTCTTAGACCACTTTTTTAAAAAACAGCCTCCGTCTTGGACTCATTGGCAGTTTTCCTCGGTCTTGTCTGGGACTCGCTCTGGTCTTGACTTGGTCTGGGTTCAGGTGGTCTTGACTACAACACTAAAACACACACACACACACCTGTACACTGAGGGAAAGCGAGCTTGTTTACCCAGTCTGACGTAGACGTGGCTCAGGATGCGAGCAGGCATGACTCTGATGGGCAGAGCCTCTGACATCGTCTGGACCGAGATCCCGTGATCGCTCAACAACTCCTGGATCTCCTCCGACTCTGCGACAACACAAACTGACACACACAAAAGACACACATTAAATCCTGCTTTCTTTAAGGAGATCTGTATATAAAACTATTCTAATTTGTCAGTGGACTGCCAGTATTTGCTATACTAGCGATAACACTAGCAAAAATAAATTACGGTGGTGATTTCTACTTCTTCCTCAGTTCCTGTACCAGATTTTAACAGTTTCTTTCTGGGACTGAACCCGTCTTTTAATCCAACAGTGAGTCTGATATTTCCCTCTAATCTCAGGATCGATCACCAACCTTGCACCACAACATCTGGCTTGAAGTTTGTGGAGAATCTCCTGTTGAGAGGATCGATCTCTCCCGGTGCTAAGAAACCCTTCAGACACAAACAAAAAGAGAGACGGATACGGTGAAGAACTGCAGAGGGAGACGATGGCAGAGGTCCGACTGTGTGACCTTGTGACTACCTCGGCCAGCAGACAGCTCAGGATGTAGAGCGACTGTCCCCACATGTGAGGCAGCTGCCCCATGGCCACTCTGTCCACTGTGTGAGGGCTGCTGTACTCCTCCTCCACCTGCAGGGGGCAGACACAGCTCTGAATCACACGAGGCAACTAAACATGCACAGATCTTTAAGTAACTAATTAAAGAAGTGGATGATTAACACATATTACACGTGTTCATGTACTGTATATGTATGTATATATGTCACTACTGGTTTTAATGTTCGAACAACTGTCTTTTTTATTTAAATGTTTCTTATTCTGCTTGTTTTGTTCTTTTTTTCGTCGTATTTTAACACCTTGAAGAGGTGACTACAGATGAAATATAGACTACTGGTTAATTAGGTACTGTCATGTGTTTAACTTACCATGTACCACTGTTCACTTCTAAACGAAACAAAACTAAACTAAAATAAGACTAATTAAACTAAAACTAGACTAAATTAAAACTAAGGGAAAACTGAACCAAAACTTAAACTCAACTAAATTCAAACTCAACTAAACTACATTAAACTAAACTAAACTAAACTAAACTAAACTAAACTTAAACTAAACTAAAACTTAAACTAAACTAAACTAAACTAAACTAAAACTTAAACTAGACTAAATTGAAACTAAACTAAAACTGAACCAAAACTTAAACTCAACTAAATTCAAACTCAACTAAACTAAATCAAACTAAACTAAACTAAACTTAAACTAAACTAAACTAAACTAAACTAAACTCAACTGAACTAAACTTAAACTAAACCTTAAACTAAACTAAAACTTAAACTAGACTAAACTTGAAACTAAACTAAACTGAACCAAAACTTAAACTCAACTAAATTCAAACTCAACTCAACTCAACTCAACTTAACTCAACTTAAACTTAAACTAAACTTAAACTAAACTTAAACTAAACTAAACTTAAACTAAAGCTGCCTCTGAATAAGGAGGAAACGTGCAGCCTAAAAACAGAACAAAACATTTGGAAAGATAAGGACGAGTCCTGTCGTCGTCATGAAACACTTCAGACGGGTCTGTAGGTTTTATCAGAGAGAATGTGAACAGAACATCTGCTGTATTTATACCTTGTCATGCGGCACGGCGTAAAGCTCAGGCAACAGTTTGATGCCGTTCTTCCCTCGGATCAAAATCCCCTCCAGCGCCTCCCGGTACTCCTGCACCTGAGACGAGCACGCAATCGTTTTATCAATATTACCTCAAAGTGACTGTGTGAAAACAGTAGAAACAGCAGACAGAGCAGCGAGTCTGGGTTTACTTACCTGCACCTGATCTCCAGCAAAGATCCCGTCCAGGATGAGATAGGTCCAGAACACGGGCCACTCGCATTCGATGTTCTCAAACAGTTTGAGCTCTGCAGGATCGTAGTGCAGCCGGGACGGATCCTGGTGAGGAAACACAGAGATTAACCGTCCAGGTCCACTTATACAAAACACAACTGTCTTCAACCAGAGCGGAAATGTTTTGTCGATTCATCGATCAGTCATAAGACGGACGACTAAAGTCTAAAGCTTCACAGAGCTCCTTCAACACAGATTAGGATATTAGATTTTCAATAAGCAGACCATCTTACCTCTTTAGGGCATTTATATCCGTCCCTGATGAAGCGGCAGCAGCCATAGCGACCCTGAGATCACACAGAAGAGTGGACACTTGAACATGCTGACTGACTCACATGTGATCTGTGTTTGTCCTGCTCTCAGATCGTACCTGCAGCTTGCTTATGATTTCCGACTTGGTGATGGCCACCAGGTCTCCGTCCTCGACGGCGAAAGCAGGGAAGGAGATGACCGACAGAAGGCCGGCGTCTATCTCCTTCGAGGTGGAAGCTCTGGGCAGCATGGAGCACAGGATGGACTGAGGGGGGAAACACACAGACGTGCTGAGCAGGAGGACAGTGAGCAGAGGGCGATGCAGAGGAGGCTGAAGGTGAAGCTGATGATACCTGACAGTGCTCCACCTCATCGGGCAAAACGTGGATGACTGACTTCGGCCCTCCGTGAGCACCGAAGAGATCCAGCTCGTCTATGGCCTCCAGAGCCGCCTGGAAACCGCCCGACACACACAGATCAACACACACAGCCATGATACAACACCTGCTCTCTTCTCTTTAATGTCCAGTTTAACATAAATAAGTGAAATCTGTACCTTCGCGATTCCGACAGAGCTGCCATTGAGCTCGGGGATGCCCTGGTTGGTCTTGTCACCTCGCTCCCACATCCCATAATCCTTCAGGAGGAAAGAGGTCATGACATTATTCATCAGCAGAGTCTCCAGTCTCTAGAACATCTGCACACTGACAATCAAAACGGCTCTCCACCGATTCAGCATCTTCAGAACCATCCACACATAAAACACGATGGATGACGTAGCTTCGAGAATGAAGTCAAAAATATCTAAAGATTTCTAAGAGAGCTTGGAACAAAGATGGCGCCTGTTCAGTCCAATGAGAAGAAGGTCAGAAAAGTTTCCAGCTTCTGTGTTTACTTCCTGGTTATCTGTGCAGTGGAGTTCTCGCTCTGTACATCAACAACGTATCAGCCATAAAAAGGTTTTATACAACGTTCGTCTTACATTTACAGCCGCACTGCCGACCATCTGTAAACAGACGTTAACGTGAGAGTTCCTCTTTAGCTTTTACTCTCCTGAATGTTCCTGTTTCTGTACACCGCCCTCTCAAACCTCTGGACGATGTTACTCACCGCCACTTTGTAGGCAGCCTCTATGTAGAAGACCAGGTTCTGGATGAAGGCGACCTCGTCCAGGTTCGAGATGATCCGAAGACCTGCGCAACAACGTGACACACTCAGCGACCGACTCATTTGTTTGTCAGGGAACACAAAGTCACCATTAACTAACTGCTTACTGAGTACAAATACTTTGTTACGTGTACTTCAGTAGATGTTTCAGGTGTCTGTACTTTACTTTTGTCTCCTCTGTTAATAAGTTTTCCCGAAATACCAAATGAGTAAGTCAGAAAGTTGTTGGCGTCTTTAAACCGAACATCCTCTCTGCATCGCTGCCGTACCTGAGGCCGTCATCTGTGCCAGCATCAGCAGGTAAATCGAGGTGGCGTCCACCTGCAGGTGGCCCCACTGGTCGTCCCCGACAACCGTGGCACAGGTGGGAGTATCGTATTTGGCGTGCAGACAGTCCTGCGTACTCTGGGTGTGTTTGAACTTCTCCACCTTCGCCACCTGGAGGCGCATGATACAAAACACACAACACACACACACACACACACACACACACACACACCTCAGTGTTTGACCAAAGATGGAAGGCAGGATTAGCATGAAAACTCATGAATGGTTGACGTTTCCCTTTTTTGTGAACTCTTTTTGGGAAAATAAGAAGAGAAAGATGAGATGCGATAAAAGGATGTTGCAGCGACACAGAGAACCAAGGACGAGGAATCTTCCTCAGTCTATAATCGCTGCATCCCTGACCAGGATATGATGTTTAAATCACACGCAGTGAGACTCTATGTGAGCACACAGGTGTGTCTTACCTGTCTCATCATGCACTGCAGCAGTCCCTGCATCAGCTTCACCACACTCTGCCAACAAACACCAAGAGCTCCGTCAGTCAGTCACAAAAAACAACCACAGAACGTCATTTTAATCCAGATCATCATCTATTCTTATGAGAGGTGGAAATAACAAATCACAGAAACATCACTGTATTTAATCAGATTTATATCTGTCCCTCATCAAAAATAAAGAATCTCACACAACTCATCGGTTGTCTTTCAATTAATTCGATCAACCAGCTGATTAATGCGCTTGTTTTAGCTCGAACTGCGACCATTAATCGTTCGGTTGTCATTTATTAAATTAATCAACTGGTGTAATTTCGAAGAAAAGAAGTCAAAGCTTTCTGATTCCAGCTTCTTGCATGTGAATGTTTTCTGACAGTAAGATGATTTAGACCAAACAATCAATTAATTGAGAGAAAGAAAATAATCATTACTTCCGGCACTGAATAAATTATTGTACCAAGTCAGATCTGTCAGTTTGATAACAGTTTATATTCCCCGCTGCTCCTCTTCACTGTGTTGTTTTCATGTCATATTTGCCTACATTTGTGTGAACTGGTCGCTGTGATGCAGAACTTCTCTGAATATCTAACCCAGCAGGCTGAACAAACAGGCTCTGCTGTACACATTAACCCTCTGTCTCCGTCACACACACACACACACACACACACACACACACACACCTGCTCCAGCTCGTAGGCTTTGGCCTTGTCTTCGTCGCGGTCCGCGTTCTTGCGGTAGGCCATGCCCAGCGCCCACACAGCCAGGACGCTGTACACGTTATCCCTCACCCAGGCATCTTTCTTCTGGGCGCTGGCCGGCAGGAGTCCTGTCACCGGGTTCTGAAACACACACAGAGACTCTGTGGATCTTTTTATTCACCAGCTGCCTGAGAAATATTTAGAAATGATCTAGGTTGATCATCTCGAGGTGTTTACACTATGCCATGAGTGTTTTTTGTGTCCTGGATGTGGATTTGCCGCCAAGTGTGCTTTCCTAACTTTATCAGGTTTGTTTAGAGCTGCAGAAAATACGTTTAATTACTGAGTCATCTGCAAAATCTAAGGACTTTGTTGATTTAAAAACATTGGTCGGTGCATTAATAACCGATCCCATGCTTTGTAAGGAGATCTGACCCTGTTGTTTCTATCAGCCTGGTCACAGTTTTAAACATAGCCAGCAGCTGCTGAATGAGCCTCAGTGTGAACTCGAGCGCGGAGAGATAAAGGTGCATAGCTTCCCGGTCCTCAGCCTATCGCAGCCGCTGAACTTTGCTCACGCCCTGTTTATTTCCATGCGGCTCAATCTGGTTGAACCTGAACCTAAGCGGGACCCACAACATCTGCATGTCTGACATAGTTCTGCAGGAGAACGTGGAGGATGATTGACTGATCACAAAGATTCAAAAATCACACAAACATCACACAAATCCAGTGCACGCAAACAGAAAAAAATCAATCATTCAATGAAGATCTTTCTCTTCTGCTTACAATTTCCTCCCCAGAAGTACAGAGTGCACCTTTAAACGAGCTAACGGTGGCTACAGCTAGCAGCAGTTAGCGGTTACACAGGTGATATGCTGCCCTCTGTTTGTTTGGAGTGTGAATTGGACCTTTAAACACATTATTTTTTACTGTTCCTCAAGTCTCCAGCTCTGCCTGTAAATGCATCTCGATGCATATTTCCATGAACGCATCACTTGCAGTGCTGCTACCTGTGTGTGTGTGTCTGGACTCACCTGGTGGCGCAGGATCGTCTCTTGGACCAGCCTGGCATACCCATCCAGCCTCACACCTGAGTTACTGCGGCTCCTCATCCTCACTGATCACTGAAACACAAACACACACACAACAACACTTGAAGCTCGGTTATACAATCAAACACCACATTAAACCACAGTCCGTGAACTCACCATGCACCGAGACATCCGGGCTGACAGCTCCTGCAGAGGCGGCTCTGCTACAGCCTGCTAGCCGAGTAGCATCCAGCTGTTGGTGACGACATTTAACGTTGAAGTCGCAGCCTGTATCCACGCACACACGCACTAACACACACACACAGACACACACACAGCTGTTGTGTGTGTTGTGCAGTCAGGTTTTACAGATGACAAGAGAGTTTGACAGTGAGAGGATCAGAGGACGAGGACATCCATCCAGAGAGAGGAAAACAACCCGGGACGTTCCTGTTGTTGTTTTGGTGTTCGGACGACAGAGGGCGACACAGACCACGTGTCAGCAGGAGGTCACACAAAAAAGACACGAAGAAGAAAACAACACAGCCAATAGAACAACAGAGGAGACAGAAATAAGTACATACTGAAGAAGTTCAGAAGTACCTTCAGCTCATTTTACTTTTAAAGGAGCATTCTGCAGATTTGGAGAAGAAGAGAAAGATTTTCATTGACTGATTTTATTTAAACAAACTAAACAAACACTTATCTAAAGCTGATCATTTTTTATTATTGATTATCTTGTGTGTCCTCGTCCAGGTCACCGCGGTGTTGTAGGAGGTCGTCCTCCTGGATCCACACACTTCACATATATTATATAATTATTATTATTACAGATATTCTTTCAATGCAACTTCTAAACTGTGATTTTGTTGTTGTTCTTTACTGTACATGCAACATCTACTGGAGAATGATCCCTCCTCTGTGGCTCCTCCTGAGGTTTATATTTTCTCAATATGCCAAGTTTTTCCTCACTTGAATCGAGGATGTCGTTCACCGTACAGATCGTAAAGCCCACTGCCCGATGGGATCGTGATTCTGGGATATATACAAAATAAAACTGATTTGATTTATTAACTGACACACTGTCACCTGTGCTGTGCATCACTACCAGGTGAACAACAAAAATAACAAAACAACAAAAATAAACAACAAAATAAAAAACTATTCCAGATATCCACAATGTAATTTTGAATATCCAAAAATACATTGTGACTAGTAAAAATGTCATTATGGATATCCACAATATATATACAGATGTCCACAATTAATAAATTAATTTTCAAAGAAATGTATTAATGCCTATATTTATTGTACAATTAATTAAATGCTTTATTACTATTTACTTGTGGTCCTCCATACTAGTTCACATGACATGGAATCTATTGAAAAGAAATGCTGAATCTTCATATAAATATTCATATAAAATAGAAGAAGCAGTAAAAATGTGTTATAAAAACAGCTGTGTCTTATTGTGTCCCATTTAGTAATATAATTCGGCATTGGTTTTGAGTCACTGGGTCACATGACATGGAAGCTATTGAAAAGAAATGCTAGATTTTCATAATAAATATTCATATAAAATAGAAAAAGCTGTCAAATTTAATAAAAACAAGTGTGTCTTATGTGTTTCATTTGTGGTATAATTCGGCATTGGTTTGGAGTCACTGGGTCACATGACACGGAAGCTATTGAAAAGAAATGCTAGATTTTCATAATAAATATTCATATAAGATAGAAAAAGCTGTCAAATGTAATAAAAACAAGTGCGTCTTATGTGTTTCATGTAGTGGTATAATTCGGCATTGGTTTGGAGTCACTGGGTTACATGACATATAAGCTATTGAAAAAAGAAGCCATTGTCTTATAAAAATATTTTTACAAAAAAAATACATAACACATTAGCAATCAAAATAAGTGTGCTACATGAAATCTGTTTATTATTATTTTTATATTTTAATATCATCAAATCAGCATGAAGAAACATTGTTTTTGTGTAAATCAAACGAACAATAGGGTAATTTATGGATGGTCCCTAAATCAGCCTCCAGCGCATTGGGGGGTTCTGGGAGGCAGCTAACCGTCCTCCTGCTGTCAACACTGGGGGAAGCTGAGGATGTCAGCTGGGTGTCTCCGGAGTGAATGTCTGTCCAACATCCAACCTAAAACTAACTTCACCTCTGTAATATAATACTGAAATGATCCATTCAGACACATTACTACCTTTACTATCGCTACTTTAAATATGCTTTTATATTTATATTTTTGTACTTTTACTTAGGTAAGAGGTAACAGGATATTTCTTCACTCCGGTTCGCTACTTTTCTTTGAGTAAGAGGTCTAAAGACGTCTCAAAGCGCTCTATAAAAGCATTTTTATAGCCGTTTTTTATTACAAACTTCCAACGACAGGAAGCCATAGCTGCATACTAGGAACGACGTCACGAATAACGGAACGTGCCAGCTAATCAAATTCCTTCGCTGTGGCTTTCTCAGCCAATCACAGCGCCGCTGTCTCAATCGCTGTCTCACCAGCAACCGCCGTCCGACTGGCAGTTTAGCCTCAAGCTGGCTAACTAGCGAACAAACAGACACACAAACATCTGCCCGCTTTCTTCGGTGATGTGTTTCGCTTGAATTTACTGAAGTTACGGTTCGTCCAAGTGACTAAATCGAAGACCTGCTCGAAGGTAAGGACTCGTGTTTGACTTCTCGTTTCTGCTGTAGCTAGCTAAGCGTCGCAGGAGGGGGCGCAAATGGCACAAAACGTGTTGTTGATGTTAATATGTGGCGATTTAGCACAGTTAGCTAACATGAGCTAATGCAAGTTTGGGCAAAATGCTCCGGGACGTGAAATTAACTGAATGTAAAACACGTTTGACCAGATAGCTAGGTCGTGCTAGCCTCGACAGTAATGCATGTGTTTCCTATTCGGGCGTTTCTGACTTAATTTTTCCATCAGATGTACGGAATTAACTTTCTTGTCACGAAAAAATAATACTCAAAGATGTCACATGATCGCCGATCACTCATCGTCAACACCTCCTTTTATTTCACCTCTTATCATGTGTTCTTCTTTGAGTGCATTCTGCTCTCAAAACACTAGAAGTTAATGTGCATCTCGTCTCAGTCGTGGGTAACTTGAGGCTGAACTTCCTCCTGCAGATGCAGTTCATGCTGCTGTTCAGCCGCCAGGGAAAGCTGCGGTTACAGAAATGGTACGTGCCTCTGTCTGACAAGGAGAGGAAGAAGATCTCCAGAGATCTGGTCCAGACCATACTGGCCAGGAAGCCCAAGATGTGCAGCTTCCTGGAGTGGAGAGACCTCAAGATTGTGTACAAGAGGTGAGAGAAGTTTAAATCCAAAGGTGGCATCTACAGTATGGTTTATTATTCAGGATGCATGTGCACAAACATACAGTAAACACATGGACAAAGAGAGAAGCGTCAGCTCATCAGACCTTTTTATTGCCATATGTCACAAGCGTGAATCTCCCTGGTTGTATTCAGTGTCATTACTTCCTTTATCTTTGTCCTGTTATGAAACTCACATCCGATCAGCAGCTGGCTTCGCAGAGAGCATTTAAATCATTCAATCAGTCAACTCAGAGCAAATCAGCCGACAGTCTTTTACATGTGGAGCTCGAGTTCATTCATTCATTTTAGCTCTCACCACCAAAATGATGATTCAAGGATAACTATTGCAACAGCACATCATAAGTAGGTGAAAACTAATCCTATCTCAGGGCAGTCTAATCCCAGCTCACGTTCCCTATCAGTGGATGAACGATCCAACGCTTGGTCAACTCTGCTTCACAATGATAGCAAGAGCCAATATCGAAGGACCAAAAGCGACATCGCTACGAACGCTTGGCCGCCCACCCTGGTGGTATCTTTTCTGACACCTGCTTAAAACTCCAAAACTTTCACAGAAAGCACTGAGATCCCAAATTGATGTGAAAAGATGTTATTTACACCCGTCGTAAAGATGAAATCTTCACTGCAGCTGCTAAGCTAAAAGTGTAAGTATGCCTCCGGTCTAAAGTGGGTGCACGACCTCGAGGGTGTACATAACGTCTTTTCAAATTAATTTAGGATCTCAGGAATTCCAGAGACTTGGATTATGCTGAATGAGCTGTTGTTTAGGAGAATGCAGCACGTAGTTTTGCTGTGAAGCTGCAGAAATGTTTGGGGTGAGGTCATGATGACTGGGTTTTCACTTTTAGGTGAGCTGTTCCTTTAACTCCAGGTTCACTTGATACTATTTTTTTATAGTGTTTTCAGCAGATTGATTTTACTCAGTCGTCATGATTTCATAGTTTGATTGTTATAATGTGAGCTGAGCTTGGTCACATGATTACAGGCTGGTTGTAGAGACTGCACAGATGGAATCTCTTTGTTAATGTGGACTGTTTCTGAAAGATTTTGTTAAACTTTTAAACATTTCGTTCTGCTCTAGATAAGCTGCACTTACAACTGCTTAAGCCACAAATATCGTGGGATGATCTTAGTAATCAGACGTGTTAATGTTTGGTTTGTTACATCATTTGTGTATCTGCTGAAGCTTGTTGGCGTTTTTCATGAAAACCAGTGATTCAGTGATTATCTTGTCGAGCACTGAGATTTCTGGCATTTAGATTTCACCTTCTGGTGAGTTATGAAAGCCAGAAACACCCCCTCTCTGACAGACACTGCCAAACAATGGAGGACAATGACACGAATGTGCACAGAGTGCCTGATTTGTCCCGGCTAATGAGCGCTGAGTCAAAAACAACAAAGGACACATTTTCATGTTTTCAGTAAAACAAAAAACTAATAAACAAAGACAAACAGCCAGGAGACGGTCAGACAGTGCTGCAGTGCTGGAAGAAGTGTTTTATTGCATCACGACAGTCCACCGAGTTACCTGTTTATTTGGTACAATCCAACTCAATATCCCTGCAATAAATAGTATCTGTGTAAAGCAGGGCTGCAACTAATGACTATTTTCATTGTCGATTAACCTGCTGATTATTTTCGTGGCTAATCGATTAGTTGTTTGGTCAATAAAATGTCAGAAAATGTCGATCAGTGTTTCCAAGAGTCCAAGATGACGTCCTCAAATGACAGTCATAGAGGAAAGAAACTATTCACATTTAATGAGCTGGATTCATCAGATCATTTTGACTTAAACCGTTGAATTGATGATAAAAATATCTCTATTGTGAAGGTTATGCTGCTCTGTTTTTTCTTTTTCGAGAGTCATAATCAGATGGTTTTATCGGTTTATTAATGCCAAGGAACACAATGATGTCATCCTAAAAATAGAGCCGTAAAACATTTGAGATAAACATGTTCTTTAATTTTGGCATTTACAGGCATCGGCACAAAAAAATAACAATACAGAAGTAATGTTTGCTTTTTTGTACCTTCTCCCCGTATACATGTGAAGATCTGAGTGTTGCATTTCTGCTCAGAAAGTTAATCCACGTTCTGCCTTCTTTGTGTTTCAGATATGCGAGTCTGTATTTCTGCTGTGCGGTGGAGGATCAGGATAACGAGCTCATCACTCTGGAGATCATCCACAGATATGTAGAGCTGCTGGACAAATATTTTGGAAGTGTGAGTCTCATAAACGCCTCACATGCAGCCCGCTGATGGATAGCGTGAGGGGAAAAGACACAGTGTATAATCCACTGATCTGCTGCTGTTTGTGTTGTGGCCTCACAGGTGTGCGAGTTGGATATTATCTTCAACTTTGAGAAGGCCTACTTCATCCTGGACGAGTTCCTGCTGGGCGGAGAGGCCCAGGAGACGTCCAAGAAGAACGTGCTGAAGGCCATCGAGCAGGCCGACCTGCTGCAGGAGGTACGCATGTTTCTTTATCATCAGGTCGCTGAACCCATTAGAGAGATGGACCGGCAGGTCAGCTGGACAGCAACTAAATAATGTTTTTACTGCTGATGATTTCAGTGTTTGGTCTGTGAAATGTCAGACAATTAGGAAAAAATGCCTCCCTGACTCAACGTCTTTAAATAACTTGTTTTGCTCTAACAGTCCAAATCCCAAAGATATTTACTTCAGGGTCATTTCATGCCAACTCACCCAGAATTCAGTACTTTTCCCAGATCATGTCTCGCAAAATAAATTACAGTACAATCATACAGTCACATCTACCCATGAGATAAAACCACTTATTGAAATGTTGCAGCCAGTGAGAGGAGTGAAAAATAACCTATTTTCAAAAAATAAAATAAAATGATGGAGTGATATAACATCTCAATTTTTTATATGTCTGCAATAAATATTAACAGTTTAACATAGAAACTTTCAAGGGAATTAAAATAATCCTACTTGGAAATCTTACAGTCATTTGTTTAAGAAAAGAGGTTTTACAACCTGAAACTATATTTAACAAGATCTGTGACGTGCAGGTTCTTATGCAGGACCCAATAACTTCTGCTTTATTAATTTGATTCCTGTAAACATTCTGCAGCAAACACTTAAATAAACACATGTTGTAAATCTTTTCTTAGGGTTTCTTGGATGTTCGGGATAAATTTCAGTTAATCAGTCCAGAAAAATAAGCGATTGGTGAGGCTCAGAATACAAAAGAGAACAAAAAAACACAAAGAGTTTAGCTCTGAGAGCTGAACTTCAATTATTCATAACTAAAAGTATTCAGACTACAGCTACAGGATTCTGCAAGGTCCCAAGAAAATACATGACATGAACTGTGAGGGCCAAGAGGAGCTGGTGCGGAACGATTCTTTACTCAGTTATGACAAAGAAAAGCAGCAAATTTATGGCATTATTGCTAAAAAAAAAAAAGATTCTTGAACAGATTCATCGATTATGAGAATTGTCACAGATTAATGAGATAATGGGAAATGTATATAATCAAGTGGTCAATTATGAAGTTATAAGTAAAGCATGCACACACTTGAAACAGTAGATGGCGTTAGGCACTAAAGCCGACTGATACTGGATCTTTAGGGACAATTCAGATCCAGATAATGAGGAGATACTGAAGTTATCACATCAAATGTACAGATTTTCACAAATCCTACTGTACAGTAGCCCTCCCCTCTTCATCTCTCAGTTTGTACACCCTTTGATTCCTTCTCTCTTCGTGTCCTAGTCCCTCCTCCCTGAGATGTGAGCGGAGGAGGTGAGGAAGACGAGACGAGAGGAGTCGAGGCAACAGGCGTTCATCAAAATGAGACATCATTAGTTCATACCGTATTTTTAAAGCAACGTTAAATATCTCACCCTCAGATGTGCATAAACTAAAGGTTAGAAGCTTCAAGAGTTTGATTGATTATTGTAAATAATGATTGGTTATCTTATCTGTGTCGGCCATGAGGAGCAGGTAATCATCAGTATCAGCTGAGTAGGTCCGTGTGGTGCCTCCCTCCCTTGTTGCAGCTCTATCGTGGTTTGAAACGTAGCATGAATCTCCCTCAGCGGTGCCAACGTTACAGACAGACGGCTAAAGATGCTGATGGATCGCTTCTTTCACCTCGCAGCCAGCTACACCTGCCGTCACCTGTTTATTTTAAGCCCGCGGCTCCTGATTAATGCCTCCCTGTCCTCTGTGCCGGCGCTCCGTCCTGCATGTCTGCATTACTGTCTCGCTGTAGTCATCAGCACTCAGCAGCATCAGTGCTCAGTGAATTATTTATAACCGAGTGTGCAGCTCTGTTGTAATAACAGCAGTCCTGTTCCCGTCACACATTTATGACTCATGTACTATTAATTAGAATTCGGAGGGGTACTAAATGTGTGACAGATGAACAAACCGACAGTACGACAGTTTTTTTTCTTCTTGTGTTTGTCCGCAGGAGGCCGAGGCACCACGGAGCGTTTTAGAAGAAATCGGGCTGACATAAATCCTCCCCGCCTCGCAGACCTGGCAACCCTCCCCCGCCCCCTCTCCTGTCTTTTCACGGTGTCAGTGTTGTATGTATATAATCACCACCTCTGTACTGTATTACTGTGTACTGTACTATCCTGTAACGTCCTTTTAATGTGGTGCCAAGTGTGGTTTTAATGTGTCTCCTATGTACAAGCTGTATTCTGCAGTATTAGCAAACTTCACCCCACTCAGAACTCCTTTAGACTCCACAGAGTACAATGTAGCGACGACATGAAAACTGCAGCGTCACGTTTAACACCATCCCTCATCACCGATCGCAGAGCTGTATGTGCTGTTTGATGTAAAGGTTTGACTCTCTATGGTGCTGTTGCAGCTTCAGTTGGTGCGTCTCGTGTGTCACCATCACGTGGAGCCACAGAGCTGAGAATCCGGTTCGATGAAAAACTAGAAGGACCAACAGTCCCCGTTCGTACCGACTCATCGAGACGAGCCACCTGATTTTTCTTCATCACGATCCATGTGTTACTCCCCGAGAAACAAACGAAAGTGTAAGAAAACAAACACCATATCTTGATCTATTCTGGGCCGACACCCATCCTCCATTGAGTGAAAACACACGACCTCCTCGGTGGAGTTAGTAAAAAAATAATTCCGTCTGCTGCACAAGAAAAAAAATGGTTTAAAACAATATAACTAATGATGTTTTAAGTTTGCTTCATGTTGGGGCTGCACGATGTCTTGCTTCAGCATCAACATCGCAATGTGCACGTGCACAGCTGTTGTTGCAGGAAACAAAGCTCTCCTACAAAATCACTCCAATCACTCTAGAGTGAATTATTTCCAAATAGATCTATTCAGGTTATATTTTTTCCCAGTATCGTGCAGCCCTGGTTCACGTGCAAGTTGAGCATGAAGATATGTTATATTTGGATTAGGAGAGAGGACGACAGGTTCAAAATCTTAATTTTTGTGCAGTAGACAGAAGATGCAACCTTTTAAGACTGCAGAAATACTCTCAGACGAGCAGTAAGTGTCGCTGAATAACCTGGATTGAAGCGTTTCCACGCAGTATTATTGTCGGCGCCCGTCTCAAAGACAACCAGATCGTTTCGTTTAGTCTGTGATGGAGACATGAAACTGTCAGACTTCCATTTTCCCTGGAGGTTTCATACCCGTGCTGCAGACAAGTCAGCCTGGTGAAAGTGAGGTTTATGTAAATACAGATGATGTCGTTATTCTACAGCCATGACACTGTGCAACCAACACCAAACGTTCCAAAGCATAAACCTCGTCTTCTGCCAGTTTTCGAGATAATCTTGTATTTATTTATTTTCAAACGATCCGGTTCTCATCTCCGCGGCTCAGATGTGACGGTAACCCAGCGAGCGGCACCAACTGCGGCTCGTGCTTTTGTGGGAATCACTGCACTGTTACAATCACTTACACACGGGTCCAACCGACCCGACAATCCAGTGAAATTAAAACAATTCCGCCTGATCAGTATCAGTACCAGTGTTTATGTCCGGTCGGTTTGTGTTTGGTGATCCTCCTCCACAAATTCTTCATCTCATATTTGTTTTCAAGACTTCTTGTTTACCTTTTGATGAACATGAGCCGTGTCTTGTGTGTTAAAGTTGTCATTCTGTTGTGTTAACATTTCCTGCAATTGACTTATTTTCCTGACAGACATTTGTTTCACATTGAAGTTTGTAAAGGCCTCTGGAGATAAATCTTAGGCCGGTGTCTCTTTTACTCTTCGGTCAGGATAAGACAGTGACCCTAATGAATAAGAAAAAGAGAAACACTATTTTATGTATTATTATAGTTTGGCTTACTAACATTTGACCAAAGAACACTGTGTTTGACCGTCTCTATGGTGTCTACGGGAGCCTGACATGGCAGAAAAGGGATGTAGGATGATTAATGGAAGCTTGAGGGTGATTTGGCCGCAGTACACCAGTAAAACGTCATAATCCATCAGAGGACAGGTCGATCCTGAGTTTCTTTATGGAGCGGGAACAGAAGAAGATGAAGCACACATATCAGGGTACATCATCAGTACTCATTACTGTCCGCTTGTTTACCTCGTCAGCAAGCCGACAGGTAATGAATTGATCCTCATCCCAAACTGTATTCAGTCACATTTTTAACTGCATTCCTAAAACCACAAAGTGTTTCTGTTGAACGTTCAGAGGTAATTATGAAACGAGTTCATCTTTGATTTGAGATCACTTTTGTATTAAACACTGCCAACGCATTTGCCAACTTTTTCTTTCTTATATTTGAAAGTTATTAACAATAAATGTATTAAAAACAGAGAAACCCATTTGTTCATCGTGTGTTTTATGTTGTTTTTGCTCAGCGACAGTAACCAGGCAGTGCCACAGCTCCAGGTGATCAGGTGTTTGGATAATTAAAGCAACATCAACCATTTTTTACAAAAGCTAATTATTCACAAATGTACATACAGGCGGTGAGCATGAACTTACTGTAGCTTTCTTATTTTACATTCACATAGTTAAAGCTGCGTTTCCACCGCACACTTCAGGTACAGTTCCCTTGAAACACGTAGCTAAGCCCTCGATCGGTTTCAGTTTGCAGTGTAGACCGTCCTGTTTCCAGCTGTTGTCACACAGCTAGAGCAGACTTTTCTTTGTCTTGAGAAGCTGAAGCATTTATTAACTGACACACACATTTCGTGTTCCTCCCTCTCCTGTGTTTGTTTATTTCAGCAAGAGGATGATCTTTGAGAAAAAACATGCAGTCGGCAAGACAGAAAAACTAGAAGAAACCCCACATCAGAGCGCTGATTAAGGACATCAAAGATCTAGCTGTGACAAGGAAAACATAAAAATAACCGCTCAGTGTGTCTGAATTGGACTGTGTGGTGGAAAAGCGGCTTAGGAGGGACTTGTGTCTTGTTTCCCGGCAGGTTCACTTTCTATTTCTGTGTCAGACTGTTCAGTTTTCACCTCAGGACTGAGCTTCTTCTCGCTGTCAGCACACCGACTCTCGTCCAGGTCATTGTTTTTCTGAATAAGCTCTGAATTCGTCTCCTGACTGGGACTCGCTGCTCTGAGATTCTCCGCCTCCTCCTCCTCCTTCTCCGACTCTCCAGTTGAGGGCGTCTCTTCGGGCTGGTGGCTCTTCTTCTTGTGCTTCTTCTTGCTCTTCTTCTTGCTCTTCTTGGACTGTTTGTGGCGTTTGTGTCTGCTGTTTACATCATTCTGGGTTTTCTCTTTTGTATCCGGGCTCCTTTCTCTGCTGCGCTTGATTCTTTCCTCCTCTCTGCTCGAGCTTCTGGACCTTTCTCTCACCTTCCTGTGAGCGTCTGTCTCTTTGTCTCTGCCGTCTCTCTCTTCACTTCTGCTCCTGTGCCTGTCTCTCTCTCTCTGCTCCTGTTTCTCAGCCTGTCTGGCTCTCTGTCTCTGCTCCGACTCCTCGACCGGTCTCTACTCCTGCTCAGGTACCAGTCGTTCCTCCTGTCGCTGTGTCTGGACCTGGACGACCACTTGTCGTCTCGATGCTGTTGGGACGCCCTCCTCTCTCGGCTCCTGCTCCTCTGCCTGTCGCCCTCTCGTCTGCTGCTGGACCTCTCGGACCTCGGTGGGCTTCTGCTGCAGTGGCGCTGCCTCCTCGATCGGTCTCTGTCTCGCTCTGAATGCCACCCGCCCCTGCGGCTTCCCCTGACACTGCGGTCTGGCGACAGATCCCTGTCCGCCTCCCAGAATTCATTGCCGGGGTTTCGAAACACATGCAGGAAGTTACAGTGCTTCCCTTTGGGGCACCTCTGTCTGTCGAACAATCCTGAGAACGGAGAGGCAAACAGAGCAGGAGGGTAAATACACTGACATGTCACCAGGTGACAGTGCTCTCATATCGGTATGAACGAGTCACTCACCACAGATGGCGTTCTTCCACCTCGTCACAGGACACAGCTCACAGTGAAGCTGCCGGCCTGCGTACCACCTCCCGTTGAACTTGAACAAGGCCTCTTTGCACTGCTCCTCTCTGGACAGACCACACAGAGACACGAGGACAAAGAATGAAGAGTTTCATCCGTCTCAGTTTGTTTGTTTGAGACAAAGCTTTAAGGATGTGTAAAGGCTCACGTGTCAAACTGAACGTAGACGTTTCCTCTCAGGTGTGGTTCGTAATTGCAGCTGACCTAAAAATAAAAAGTAGCAATGAAACCAAACATGTTTTCAGTGGTAACAATTTGATCATCCATCCAGTGAATGTTCCTCAACAGTGACTTTGAGGCTCGTTAAACTCTCGCTGACTTCAGTATTTTATTCTTACGCTGTAACGATGAGTTTTCACAATCGTTTTATTTCACTCACCAGGAAAAAGAACAGAAACGTTAACCTTATTAACGATTAAAAGTATGTCAAGAGTGCATTTACACCAGTCAGTCTTCTATCTTCTCTATCTTCTACACGTACTGGGCCATTAAACGGGAACTTTGCTGATTTTGTTTGCACAAGAACAATTGTAAACTTCTCCACTTTGCCAGCATCCACGGACACAAAGTGGAAGTTGGATCTTGAGGGAACGCCACCACTCCCTCGCTCTCTCTCTTGGATCAAACGAGGGCCGTCTCACCAAACTCTGATCGAACTGAGATTCTGTTACTACGCTTCCTATTTCTCACCTAAACGGCTTTCTGAAACATGTTTTAGCTGGAACGGAGGAAGATTGTGAACCAACAAAGCAGTGCTGATCAGATCTGAACCACTGTTCCTGTTCGTCGTCTATTTCTCTCTGAAAAAGTTTTCAGAAACATCTTTGAGTGACTGTCTAGATGTAATTCATGATGTGATGTTTTTAAACAGACGATGAAACAAAACCAAGTACCGTCCATCGTATATCACCCATCAGCAGGAGTGTTTACTGGTTGTTGTGGGTTTTCTACCCTTTGAGCACAAGATAATAACGCAGCACTTCTCTCTGTTTCTCTGGTTATGCAGCACCAATTTAAAACATTTCCTCTGGGGAAATACTTCTTTAATAAAAATGGTCTATCCTTATGCAACAAAACAGAAAACTGTTGGTGCTTTTAGTGTCCGAATAACGAAATAAGAAATAACTTCAGAAAGCTGTCTGTCTTTCAGGTACACTGGTGCACGTAAAGACACTGACTGTCTTGTTTCCCGTCTCACCTTGAACTGCATCACCTTGCCGAGGCTCTTAAACTCCGGCAGGACGTCGTGGTAGAACTCGAGGAAAGACTCCTGCAGATCGTCCTCGCTGTGTTCCAACCAAGCGTCGGTGTCGTAGTCGTCTCGCCGTGACTCCTCCATGCCGAACGTTTTAAACATACCGCGGATCATCAGAGTCGGGCTGGCTGTGGGGTGAGGGTGCTTCCGAGAACATCTGGACCCACAAAGACGGACGAGAGGAGGACGTACAAAGACATCTTTTAATGCGTCCATAGTATGTTTATGAAGGTAACATGAAGGGTCACATCACGAGAGAAACGAACAGTACCTGTCCCCAAATCGACACGCTCCGGTCTTAAGGAAGAACGGACAGTTGGCTACGTCGCGCTCTGTCCCAAAGTTCTCGGAGCTCCCCGTCACCGGAGCCTCAGGATTCATCCACGGCCCTCCGTTATCCTGCTGCAACTGAGAACACGAACAGAAGCGTATAGACACTCTGAACAGTCGTAGAACCTCTTCGCTTTCAGTCTTTTAAATGGTCAAGACTTATCACGATCTAAACACGTTTGCAACAGTGCAGAGACACCGTTCAGCCTGTTACAAGACACTGAACCATCAACATGATTCTGAAGCTGTTATTTTACAGAAAAGACTTACATAATGTTGCTTTAAATATTATCAATGCACAGGGAAGGAAAAATCAGGCCGATGCCAGTAAAGATATTTGATAATTAATAAAATGATAAGCGATTTATTGCCTTTAAACATAAAAGGAAACATTTTTGATTAGTCTCTCAGTGCTCTCTGGTGGATAAACTGTGTAATAGAGACACTATTTCTACATCAGTGCAAACATCATGTTGGTATTTCTGATTAGCAACAAGCTTATCTCCGTGGTCTTAAATCTTTCTGTGCCTGAGCTGTATTTTAAATATGTGACATAATGTTATCTAATCACTCTGTGCATGTTTACTTTTGGTTCCCTGAAGGTTTTTAAAGGATTTTCTCTTTTTTGGGTATCAAGCTTGCCACAATGACTGTGTACAAAGCACTGATACAGTGGATTAAAACCTCGATTATGATTTAATGTATAACTGTATAATGTAACAATAAACTGTGAATGTAACAAAATACAATCGCACGCCTGGACTGTGACTTTAACGGCGCTTGATTACAGTGTTTATACATTAAACTGAGCCCCTTTAAACAAATAATGTACAGTTGTTTTGCCCATGTATTATATTGTGTGTCAAGTTATGATGATCAGTCTATGTACATGTGTGTAACGTGACATTCGTGCGTGTTTATACCTGGTTTTCAGCTTCGTCCAACATTTTCTGAACAGCCTCCTACAAATGGTGTAAAGACACGGCTGGTGAAAATGTGTAGAGGTCAACATACTGCAGCGCCTCTGTTACTGTGTGTTAAGACCGCAATCAGAAGGACTGGCATTGAACAATTCTCCACTTTTGTAAAAAAAAACAAAACAAAAAAAACAATTTCACACAAAGTAAAAGATACGTCCTTGTTGTGAGAGCTGAAGGGTTTTTCTCTTTGTGTGTGTCCTTAGTTAAGGAGTTGGATGGTTGCTTGGTGCCGCTCAGTCAAGGAATTTTTTTTTAAAGGAATCATGTACAAAGAAATAACACAACTCACAAATGCAACACTAAGCTGGTTTGATCTGAATGATTGATCTGTAAGATTATCTGAATCTTGTGATTAAGTAGAAGAGGATATATTTCTCTTTGTTTCTATCCTGCTCGGGCTCGTTTCACCTCTCTGCCTTGCTTCTCCTGCTGCTTCTGCTCTCTTTCTTCTTGTTCTCTCTTCTGCTGGGCCTCCCATTCCTGCTTTATCATCCGCTGGGAACACAGAATGACATAAAGACAGTCAATATCAACATTTACGGAGAATAATCATACTAAGTTCATTGTCTTGATGTAATTTGCTGATTGTTTTAAGTCCGTCACATGTTTCTTTTAAGTGAAAATCTTTATGTTGTTTGCTTTAAGTTGTAGTTTGATTTGTGTGAAAATGTTTATGTCAGGGCTCCCTTGTAAAAATAAAGGTTAGATAGATAAAAATAAAAAAACACAAACACCTTTAAACTTGCTATGTTTACAAAGTGTCAATGAATTTCACATGCTCCCTTACCTCCTCCTCCTCTTTTCGTTTCCGTGCAGCTTCCTCCCTCTCAATCTTCAGCCTGAACTCCTCCTGAGCGAGCCGCTCTTTCTCCAGCCACTCCTCATGCAGCCGCAGTCTGAGAACACACAGGAACGCACGTTCATAAGGTTTCTGTGCCGTCTATCACTGAATGTGCAGCTGAAGGACAGCAAAGTGGCATCAGTATTAACTACCTTTCAGCCTCAGCAGAATCATCATCCTCGTCTTCTTCATCCTTTATGTCTTCTTCAGGTGGGCAGCTTGGTCCATTATTCAAACCTGTGACAGAGTTAATGTTGTGGTTAGTCTGGTGCAGCTACAAGTTTTATCTGATATCGCCGTGTTGGTGATGTTCCTAGAACATTATAAATTATGTTGATCCAGGACCATCATTTCTAATTACGAGAAAGTGACAACGGCCACATTTTGGGCAAGTAGAGTTCAAGACTCTTCTTTGATGTGTGTAGTTTGACGGAGTTGCAAAGCTGTGACATTACAAAAATTCTGTTGGTCCAGTTGCAATGATGGTCCTAGAGCAACATTAAAGCTGCTGTAAGTGTTATTTTCTTATTAAAATAAGTGTTAAACAGTTCAGCACTCCCAGGCGAAGTGAAGAAAAATGACTGAAGAAAAGAAAGCGGCAAAGAGAGACTCCCTGGAAAAAGAAGGAGTTGTACAAGTGTGTGTGTGACAAAGAGGAGATTCCTAAAGGCAATCAAACAGGTAGTTAGCTTAAACAACAACAACAGCTTTAATTATGATATTCCAGGAACAACACCAACATGGCGAAATCTGATCTGTAGAAGAACAGCGAGGTACTACATCTGACAACAACACCAACATGACAGCTGTTTTCGTACCACATTCTCTGGTTTGGGCGAGAGCTTGGCGTTTCCGTTTTCTTCTCTCTTTCCTCTGGGCAGCCCTGCGTTGCTTTTGACTGAAGTGCAAAAAGATTTAAAACAATAATCAGATCAGTGACAGAGAAGCAAAACTAAACACTGCCTGTGCTCCTTGTGCTCTTTGCAGAATTATTCCAGAGGGGAGATGGACACAACCAGGGTGAAAGAAGGTGTATTTAAATTAAGTTGAGTTGACCTTTTTCTTCAACAAAAGACTCTTTTACCTGTCAAACAAAGGTGTAACTTATGACAGTATCAGTTGTTGCATTACAATGGATTTCTAACTAAGACAAGTCACAAAATCCTCAGTGAATAAGCTCAAACATTCAAAGGGTTTGCTCTAATATTGTTACTGGTTGATCAAATGTCATCCAAAGACGAGTATGACAGTCAAATCTTCGGGAACTGTGATCTAAGGCAGTCCTGTGGTAAATGCAGCGAACCCTTAAACGGCTTGTAATGCTCAAACAGACCGTATTTGAGATGTGTTGATTCAGGTCTTATCACAGAAACTAGCTACTGTTATAATAATATGTTCAATTAGCTTAGCTTTTCGTTTGTTTTGAATGTGTTATTGGGTAGTATTCGCACTCACTGTATGTCTATTGTCTCGAAATTACCAGAACGTTACAACAGATTTCTGTAATAACAACACAACTTTAACATGAATGGTAGTTAGCTTGCAGCTAGCTAGTAGCTACGTCAGGACTATTAGCGACACTGACTTCAATAATGGCGTTCATACTTTGTCTCATGTTAATGTGGTGCACCACCGACATGAGTAGATTATCAAGTAATCTCAACAGGACTTAAAGAGAGAAACAGACCTTAGCACAGGAGCAGAAACATGTGGAGGAGCTGGTGCTGCCATGATAGCTAACGATAGCCAACGGTAGCTAGTTAGTTAGCATGCCCAGCTAAAGTTAGCTCGCCAACATATTTTAGCTGTAAGTATTTCTTCTCAACCGCTGTCCCAGCTGAATTATTTCCGAAGTGGATTTGGTTTGTAAGACTGGTGCTATAACCGATTAATGTCTGCTTGTTGTAAACGTTAGCTAGCTGCATGCAGGGCTGTTTAGCTAATGAGCCGAAGAAGAAGAAGACTAAAGTACTTCCGGGTTTAAACCGGAAGCTAAACTTTCCTAGTTTCCGTTTAAAACCCTGATTAAAATAAAATTCAAAATAAAAATAATGATAGTAATAATAATAAAATTACATTTATTAATTATTAGAATTAATTAAATTTAAAATGAATTATTTTCTTAAAATTTCTACTTGATAACTTTAGAGAATAAATACATTTTTGTTTAGTAGAGAGCTAAAAAGTAACTATAAAATCCATTCGTCATTCATATCAAAACAAATGTAATATCAGGCTGTCTAAGTTCTAAGTTGTGTTTGCTTACTGATGTACAGTGAAAACAATGAATAGTAAACAATATGTCTATTCTAATCTTATGTCACAATATATTCACAATAACCGCGATATTAAATAATAAATACTGATATTGTGTTAATATTAGACATATCATTTGAACAATAAAGCATTCATCTGGTTGCCTTTTTACAAGGAATTGAGTCGTTAAGAGTAATTGTTCTTTTTGTACATTGTTTTTTTTTTTTACACTTATGGTTACAGACCCTCTCTTTCTCCCTGTACTCATATTTTGAGTCATTTATTTTCCAAAAAAGAGGCAAAACACACATTTAACAAAGTTAAAGACACATTTGATCACTAGCATTTCTTTTAAAATTTCTATAGATATTACAATTATATTGTTACTGTGAATTAATTTTGCCACAATGATCGTGTAGTGAAAATCTGATATTGTGCCAGCTCTACTCAGTTTATAGCAACCTCTTAAAGCTTTCCAGTCCTGTGAAAGATTTAATGTAATAATGTTTAAAAAATGTTTATTAATCTTAATGCATCATCTACTCCTTACTTAAATGTATCCAGTATAAACCAGTGAAGCTAACAATACCAGCCTTAATTAAATTCAAATTCCTTTTAAAGTTACAAAAACAGAAAAGAATCTGTGGGAACTGCATCAAAACTAATCCCATACATATTTATCTGTCTCTAAATTGTATAAATAAAACTGTATATCATAATAAACAGAGGCATGTGAATATGTTTTTTATTTGACAGCTCATTGCCAAAAAAGGCAAAGCACAGAAACCTCAGTGTCAGCAAGAAGGCAGAAAAAAAACTTAAGAAAAATAAGCAGTGTTGAGTAATTTGTCTCCCATACAGCAGTCGAGCATCTGTACTGTGACACTGTGTGTGCCTTCCTGTGCTTGTTGTTGCTTTACACGAGCACACATTTTATTAATGTTCATGTTTTTTAAAAAAGCAGCAGAGCATTAATGACACAAACTCTCTTCAGCACTGGAGTATTTTGTCACGTCTTCTTACGTCTCCACTGACCTCAGAGCAGCTCTCCCTCCAAAAATAGCAGCTGCTAATAAATGCGAACACAGAGCAGTACTTTACAGGTACTTCAGCCTTTTATTCAGGCATCCTTGAAATTCCTGGCACTCTCTGTCACTCAGTCTTCTTATCCAGCGTTGGCCTGCGGAAGAAGGCCGGCCGTGAGCGGCAGCGGTAGCACAGAGCCTGAGGCAGCACGGCGTACAGGAGGTTGACCAGCAGGAAGACGGGCTGGCTGTTGGCAGGCACTCTGTAGGAGAACGGCGTCCGTGTGTGGAGAGACGCGCCGATATGAGAGAACTGGGCCTGTGAGGTGAAGCAGAAATTGTGTCCAGAAGTAAATCATCTGATATCAAATCCTATGTGCTTGTTGTATCACATTCCTTTTTGGTAATCTTTGAAATATCTTGCATTCTCGTCAATGACATCACATTGTTTACATTTTACAGCACACACAGAGGATTGATTGACAACATAAACTCAGGGTCCAGTTGTTTCAGGGCGGATTATTCCTTTAAGAGATTCATTCTGCTGCTCATCCACAAATATTTTTCAACTTAACATACCTGCCAATTACTGTTTCACAGAAAGTCGCTGAAAGAAGACACATGACGTGTCTCATAGCAACCACGGCTGTCAGAGCATCAGCCTTCCTATTTATAGTCCGGCTGAACAGCTGACATTTAAGCGAATACCACCAATACCACCATCCCTCCTGGTCTCAAGTCAGCTTCTGCCCTGATCCCGGGCCGCTGAGTGACGCGTCGGCCTGCAGCTCAGATACAATAGCTGCTTTGTGTTGTTGAGATGTGGCTGTGGGTCAACCTGCTCCCACCACTCGTCACAGTTTCCATCTTTAGATGTAAACAGATAGTACGTAAAGAGCTGGTGCAGACGATATGTGTTCATGCAGAGCTGCTGGTGTTTGACTGCACTGAAGATGAACAACTTAAACAGAAACCAGTCGAGGAGAACAGCCTTGACTGGGCCACATACACACCGGCAGCCTGGCACTGACTTATCTGTCAGGAACGATGATGTCATGTGGGAAAAGGAAAGGTTTTGCACAGAATTCCCATACAAGGAAGATTTTGTGTGACTGTAAATGATTAAAAAACCCTGCAGCCCCTTTACACCTTCAGTTTGACATTTTATTTCACTGAGGGCTTGTAGGAGCACATTTGTTTATTATACCACTGAAGAGGTTTATTGTCCAAGCAGCGGACACTGGGCATCTCCTCTAGATTTACATGTTTTTTGTTTATATTTTTATGTAGGATTGGCTGGCCTGTAAGCATTTTACTGCCAGTACCGCCACAAGGTGAAGACCGGCAGGCTTCACCCCCTTCAGCCTGAACATACAGTACGTAGATGATGCCAGATGTTGAAGAGGTTTCGTTCTCCGAGGAATAACCAGCAGGACGTACCTGTGCCAGAGCTCCTGAGTGTACAAGTGTGAGGTCCGGCATCCACTCACATCCTGGGACCATCAGCCCGTAGAGAGCCATGATGTAGTACGGTCCAGAGTACAGCATGCTCGCCAGCATCTGACAGACATGGACACAGTTTACTGCCTGAGGGACTTGTGTAACGACAGCATTAGAAAACAGTTTGGTGTTTCAAACTCCGATGACTTACCTGTACTTTAGGATAGGCTGAAGGGTCTTTCAGGTAAGGCTCGTACTGCCGCGTGTAGTCCTGACACCATTGGCTGGAACAGTCCAGAACAATCTGAAACACAAACACTCGCATAAAGAAAATAATCAGCGTGATCTTTGGGTGCTTGAACATCTTCAGGCGTCTTACCAGGCCTCTGAAGACGCAGAACGCAAAGGCAGGGATGAGGTAGATGATGAACAGAAGGTCCAGAGGTCTGAGGAGTAAACTTCTTCTTTCAGCCGCAGGGATGTTCTGAGAAAAAGCACCGACAAGAGGTTCAGTTGACGTTTGTATTTCTGGCTGTTAAGAATTGTTATCACATCTACATTCAGCTGTACACACACACACACCGGGAAAATAGAAGTATATTATTATATTAGTATTATAAAAACCATCAGTTTTGATCCTGACTTACCGTCAACTGAACGTCCCTTGACGATGGCTGGCTGAAGATACGGAAACAGGCCCAGACAGACAGTAAGATGTACAGCATGTGGAGGAGGAAGAAAGGACCGACGTGGGTTCCATATTTCCCTGAGAAAAACACAGAGCAAGATGACATCGAGCTGACTGTTGGAAAGACACCAACCAAAACACCAAAAGTAGCAGAATTTACAGCAAAATGTGCATCTTTTTAGCTGCGAGCAGCAGCTCTATAGATCGCTCTGTCGCTCGACGAGAGCATCATCCAAACTCTCACAGCCACAGTTTTTGCTCTAGGAGGTCGAGTGTGTTGGCAGTGGGAGTGGCCTAACAAAAAGATGTGTCGGAAGAAGAGATTTTGTGTATTCTGCCAGATGTTTATGTCTGTCTGTCTGTCTGTGGATAGATTATTGTCAGCATGGCAGCGTCACATCCATTCACAAAACGAAAAATCTGTCAAAATGAAGGCAGAGATTGAAGATGGGTAACGTCCAAGAAAGGGGGCCAGATGTAGGGAGGTAGGAAGTCCCTGGCCTTCATTGGTTTTAAGTTGCAGATCACTGTAACTCTGTTCCAATCCTGAGCGTCCACTCTGGTGCAGCTGATATTGTTTTCACACCGTCTGTCTGTCTGAAGTACGATTACGACAATTGGCGTCGTCCCACTTTACGCTGCTGGCCCGAATTTGTATAAATATTTCTGGAGACACCTTTTATAGAGGGAACTACCGGAGAAACAGTTCTGACTGCTTTACCAGGTGTTTATATGTCTGTCTGTCTGTCTGTCTGTCTGTGGACAGATGTTGTAAACACAATAGTGCAACAACCGTTTAAGCTGCAGTCACAAAACTACATGTGTGTAGTTGAGATTGTGTGCAGGGGGTTACAGGGGCTACACCACACCAGTCATCTATAAGCATCACATTATTTTTAGTGTACTTACCCACAGCATTCCCAAGAATGTAGACTATGGCACGCATGAGAAAGGATCCCACCCAGTACAGTCCGATGGCTCGGTAACTGTCCCTGTGCAAACCACGTAACACTGCCGTTGTCACAGCCAGATGAACACATGAACTCACAAAAGAGACAGACAGACAGACAGACAGACAGACAGACAGACAGACAGGCAGACAGACAGACAGACAGACAGGCAGACAGACAGACAGACAGACAGACAGACAGACAGACAGACAGGCAGACAGACAGGCAGACAGACGTGTCGTGAGGCTCTTACCCCCAAGTAATGGCAGCGATCATGAGCAGATACATGAGATAGTGCACGCAGCCGTCCCAGTAGGAGATCATGTGCCCGTGTGCTGTATTGATATGTGGATCTGCCTGAAACACAGGTTGGATCGATCAGTAGAAACGTCTGCAGGCTCATACAGACGACTCCCAAACAGGCCTCACAACACAACACAACACAACACAACACTTGCCACTTTGAGGTAAAACGTCACAAATCCATCCACGATGTTGTCCTGCTCCAGCCCGATGATCAGGTTCACCACGCTGAGGAAGGCGTACGCTGCATACACTGCACAGACGGACACACACATTTGATTTTGTTTCAGCTCAGTGACAAAAAAAACAACTGTTCACACCTCAATGCAAACATGTGTTTCATATCATTCTTTTAAAGGTGCACTGTGTCGTTTTGGGGAACGAGAGAAATATCTTCATTCTAATTCTTTATGCATTAAAAAACGAATAAACAAACGCTTTTTGTTTTCATCAAACTGACCTTAAGGGACAAATGTAAATGCGCAGCAATGGAAAAATGCTGCAAACAAAGAAACGATGCAGAACCAAAGACACACAAACACACAAAACAAATGCAACAAGAAAATGCTGCAAATACAGAAAAGATGCAAAACCAAAACACACAAACCCCCCAAAACACATGCAATAGAGAAATGCTGCATATTGAGTCACCACAACGGAAGTGTCCACACAACTGAAAGGCGCCAGGACACTAG